>OX453313.1:26651563-27251563 GCA_949710035.1 Crambus lathoniellus | reverse complement strand
TGAGAAATATTCTTGTCTATAGCCTATTTTTTTAATCTTACTGCGAAATAATAAATGGCGATCAGGCAATCTGCTTCGACTTCATCTGATGAACTTTCAGATTCAGGAATTTCGAGTCAATTTTTGTAAGTAGTCACTATTCGTCACTATCCAACCCAATTGTGATTGTACGGGACCCTCTTTGCTTGTTACTGATCCAAAATTCAGCAGTACCTACGTATGGCTATATTATCATTGTCCAATAATTTTGGTTGTTTGTACGGAACCCTCCTGGCATGATGACAATGCTAACTTTTGAATTAGCTGACCTTGTACAATTATACTTTGTTCCGTATAAAGTTCTACTGTTTCACGTTGTGAATATGCTTTTATTAGTTTCATTTTTATTCCTCCGGTCCTTTTTTATTTTTTCCATAGTTTTATATTCACAATGAACAATGAATATAATCACCCTTAACAGTATGCAATTAGCCAAAACTGACATTAAGCGATAGGTACATAAGTTTTACTTAGGCATTAAAATAATCGATAAGCTGAATAATTCTCAATTTATGCACTACCAAAATTATAATAATCTGTTGTAACACCGGGGGCTGTACTATAGGGAAAAATTTACGCTAATAGCGTCAGCTTTAGAATAGGGTAAGACTGAACTTTTATAAAGCAGACGGCATTGTATTACACTCTTGTAAAGAGATTTGCTTTCTAAGGGTGTCCTAGATAACCATTGAACAGTTGTTATCAAGCCTATTAACACGACTTTATAATAGAGTACTTCTACACCAATATGCAGATGATAGCAATATTCAATGCTCTTAAACAGAATTAGGCAATACAGAAGTAGAATTCAAGAGCAGTATCCAGTCGATATGCTGCTCTAGTCCTCTAACCTTGCTTGTAGTAGTTTTTTACACTACATACTGTATTTCAGTGTTTTTACGTCCTATTTAAAAGCCATAAGTAATAATTTCGACTATATACAGCCGTAAACCAGCTCTACTGTATAACACTACACAATTAATGCTATAGTACAGCCCTAAGTATATTTTTACGCTTTTATTCATCGTTTATAAAGCTTAAAGCTGATAATTAACTGGTAAAAAGAAATTTTGTCAGCCTAAATGTTTATTGGGTAGTGCCTACACTAGCCTCAATCCGCTAATAATTTTCTAGTACGTTAGCTAATAAAAGTGAGTTGCGAGTCTTTTAAAATAAATGAACTTTATGATAGGTTGGAAACTTTCTACTAATGCCAAAGTGGCCAAAGGTGGCACAATGCTAAAATTTCTAGCCCCACTTTTGGCCACTTATTGTTTCCCAACTTTTTGTAAGAACAGTGAAAAAACAACACTTAATCCATCTAAAAGAAACATATTCCAATATGATATAAAATATTAAATAACCATAAAATAATTTTATTGTAGAAAAAAAATGATTTTACAAAACCTTTACCCTTAACATTTTGATTAAGAGTTTTACAAAATGTTAACTTTGAAACATAACACGTGTTTATTTCTAATATATCGTACTACATAAAAAAGCTAAGTGCTGTAATTATTAACTAAAAGTCCAATCTTTTATTCGCCATTAATAAATAAAAGCAATAATTATTTAATTCCTATTTATATAACTTTAAAGTGAAAAGTGACCAAAACCGGTACAGTGGCCAAAACCGGTACGCCTGCCCTATGTAATAAGTATAAATACTGAACAGATTTCAAAAATTTTTCACTATTAGAATGCTACATTATCCCTGATTAACATAGGTTATATTTTATCCTGATATTCCTGCGCGGGTGAAACCGCTAGTCTATCTATAAATAAGTTTTCTCAATCTACAAGATTAGTTATTTAATATCACAAGACACATAAAATAAAACCGCTTCCAACTACACACCTAAAACAGTCTTGCTATAAAACGGTTTGCCTTTGAAACTTCATACGTGTAATAAATGAAAGATAAATAAAAGCTTAGAACTTCCACCGCTCCACTGCTATGTGAAATCTTATAACAAGTTGAACAGGAGAGGAACAGCATAAGTGAACATTTTAGCTCCCAACTTTGCACGTGGCTGCGATAAAGCAACAGCGAAGCGCGAGAGTTTTCATTGCAATTTTTCATTTTCAGCTGAGAAAATTGTATGTGATGTGCTTTATGTGAGGAATAAAGGGTTTATATGTTTTAAATTTGTTAGTGATAAAGGAGATTATAAAAAACTAGTGGCTTCCCGCGGTTTTTCTCATTCCCGTTCCTGTAGGAATATCGGGATAAAATATAGCCTATGTCACTCGGGAAGAATGTAGCTTTCTAATGGTCGGAGAATTTTCGAAATCGGTCCAGTAGTTTCGGAGCCTATTTGATGCAAATAAATAAACAATCAATCAAATCTTTCCTCTTTATAATATTAAGAATAGACTAGTGCTTCCCGTGGTTTTTCTCGTTTCCGTTCCTGTGGGAATGGTTGGATATAAGTACAGCCTAACTATGTAACTCTAGAATAATGAAGCTTTCTACTGGTGAGAGAATGTTTAAAATCGGCCCAGTAGTTTTTGAGCTTAGGAAAAATGTGATAGTAAAAAACCACGAGCCCCATAAGTAGCTTTCAGGCGGGATTCGAACCCGCGCCTCCGGGAATCCGGCCCGATGCTCTGACCAACTAAGCTACCGAAAGGCTTACACGACTCGTCGAATTTTGCTATCACTTGTTACGCTGTAGGCCAGCGTTGCTTCATCAATGTGAGGAAACCCTCGCATCCGAAAGAAACATTTTTACAAATGTTTAACAATCGATTAAGATGAAACAGCCATATTGAGATTTTATATTATTTTTATGCATTCACAATGCAATTTTGTAAGTAGGTATAGGAAAAATGTGATAGTAAAAAACCACGAGCCCTATAAGTAGCTTTCAGGCGGGATTTTTTTAATTTCACACAAACACAATTAAAATTAGCAATGGTCGGTCACGAAGGGGTCAACAAAATTTTTTTTTATTTATCCACAAGTCACAACAGGGTAGCATTAAGCCTTCATCACACCTGATGATAAGTGGTGATAAGGTTGAAGGTGGTGGTGAACTGATTATCTTATCGTTAACTGCCGGAACACAATAATGCTGAAAACATCATTGTTATGGCGTCAGACTTAGATAAGATGGTGGTAGCTAGCCAGGCGGACTAAGAACAAGTCCTACCACCAACCAAACCGAATACAGTATGTACCCCCACTGGGAATCGAACCCGGGACCTCTTGGTCTGAAATCGGTGGTGTGAACCACTAGACCACAGAGGCGGGTATAAGGATGGTAAGAAGGTCATAAGAACGTGGAGTGGACACGGCCTTATATCGCGCTTACACGAGCAACTAAAAGTGCGCCCTGGCAATCCCCACCAAATATGACTTTACAACCACACCAAGCAATTAGAGGAACAGACTGTTTTTTTTTATTTGTTTAAAATGTTTTTATAAATATCAGAAACACGACACAGGTATTAACTTTCAAATATTTTCCAAATTTTAGGAGATTAGCTCATCAAACTTCCTTATTAGACCATCCATCTAACTCAGATGTTCTTAGCGCCATACTCCCGCCATATAATGTTTAGTTTTAGAGAGAGATAGCTAGAGACACAGTTTTTCACAATTCAGCAGCTCATTACTTGCTTATTAATCAATATTTTGAATATATTTTTTTTCATTATTGTTATTTTTCAATGTTATAGTTTTGAATGTTACTACTAAATATTTACATAAGTATCAATAACAGTCCGATGGCAAAATGTCAAAATGTACCAATCTGTTGCTAAAATAATGGCCTAACAATACCACGAAATATGGAGCAACATCGCTTCATTAATTGCAATTACAATTCATCATCATCAACATCATTTCAGCCGTACGACGCCCACTGCTGGGCATGGGCCTCCCCCACGGATCTCCACAACGATCGGTCCTGCGCTGCACACATCCAGCGGCTTCCCGCGACCTACACCAGATCGTCGGTCCACCTTGTAGGGGGCCTGCCCACGGAACGCCGTTCGGTACGCGGTCGCCATTCGAGAGCAGTTTTCCCCTTGTCGCCTCTTACGACACCTACAAGAAGAGAGGGGGTTGTGCTATTCTATTTATGTGCCGGCACTACACGGCACAACGTCTCTAGATTGTTCAATAAAATTACAGTTGCCAGGCAATTATTGCAAAAAAATTACTCGCGCGCCATTAGATATAGAATAAAAGTGATATCCATTCAGCTGAATGATTTGTGCATTATGACGTCCCCCTACCCAAAATGGCGGTCGTGATGGATGAGGCTCAAGCTTAGTGATAGTGCGATCATCCACTTAGTTCCGGACAGTTCCGCGAACGGTATTAATGTTATGGTGTCAAGCATTTTTTGTACATGGAATAAAATTGGTTTTAGCATCTTGCGGATCTTATTTTGCAGTTTCAAATGGGACTATGGTCATATTCTCTCTCAATCACTACCTAAGACACTGGAACCAAACTTGTATATGACGATTTAAGAAAAGCAAATTCTCCGATATTCCCGTAACGAAAAACACAACACTAGCTTTTGAACGTTCATTCAAATCAGTTGGTCTTCATCAAGAAGTAAATAAAAACAAGCAATTATTATTATGAAGCTTACCTTTATTATAAAGAAGTAAAGTTTTTTTTGTCTGTTTGTAAGCGAAGTCTTAAAGATCGTAACTCGCCGTAACCATAGTGATACGTTTAAAATCTCCAAATATGTTAGTTATTTACATTTCTAGGTTACCGCATTGTTTCGCTATTGTCATGTTGTACAGCTTTGTCCAATTACTTCTCTGGTACTGCTGAACCGAAATTGATAATTCTTTCAATTTTTTTCCAGCAGATAGCTAATGACCTACATTATTTTACCTACTGAGTGACATAGGCAAATCTTATTCTAATTTAACCTCCGGAATGAGTAACACGCGGGTAAAACCACGGAAAACAGCTTGTAGTGTAATAAACAAACAAGACCCGCCTCTTTTCAGCTGTCAACCTACTTTAAACTCTCCCCACAAACTTTACTAACAATCATTTGATAAAATTCACTCGAGATTCTGAGATGTATCACAACCAATCCGAGCGTACAGATAGACCGAACTATTCGAAACTCATTCGAAGTTTTTCCATTAATGCCTGTCCACACGTACATTAATCTAGCACTAAACTAGTGATGTGATACGTACACCTGTATACGAAAATATACGAACGAACATCCAATATACGAATTGTATCATCCTGTGCGCGCAGGCCGGTTTCTGGCTACGGATTTTAAGTTGTTACTTTACTGAAAGTTGTCTAACTTCTTGTTGAGAGAAGTTTCGTAGTTACAACGATGTCGGATTGTTTTTGATTTTAATGGTGCTTCGCTGAGGTAGAGGAAGTTTTTTTTAACTAGAAGAAGTTTAAGTTTATGGCAGGGAAACGAATGCCGCTAACGTAAACAAAGTCAGTAATTAGGTATATTCAAATGAGAAAAGCAGACGAATGTTATGAACTATTATGTCGCCAGTTTATAACTAGTCTAAGTAGAGACTTTTTGATAGGTGTGAGTTACTGTGCTCCCAAATAGGCCGATTTCTTTATCCAAATTAATTTTGTATTTATAAATATGACTTGATACCTATCTCCACATAATCCTGTATAATCGTATAAACATTTATGTTTAAAGTTCGTAATCCATATCCATTATTTACTAATATTGTAAACGTAAAAGCGTGTTTATGTATTTGTCTGTCTTTCACGACAAAACGGGGCAACGAATCGACATCCGTTTCTTGTAGTACTGGGATAGTTTGTGAGCTGGAGAGTGACGCCTACTTTTTATCCCGGAAAAATATCACATATCCGCGGGATAACGTCGTGTAGTCTGTTCTGAATATACCAAATCCGATTGCAGCAGCACTACGGCAATACCTACATCACGTGACGAATCGCGCCGGATCAGCCCGAGTGTCATGTCGTGTCATATTTCACGCCAATTACGGCACCTGCTGAAGGGAAGGACTTTCAGAGCTTCGTCTGCGGGTAATACTGGGATAGCAAGTATTTTGCGTTAGGAATAAACTCATACAATATCCTATTATTATAAACATAAAAGATTTGAATTTTTATTTCTTTGTAATGGATAAACTCAAAAACTGCTGGGCAGATTTTTTATCTAATTTTCCCATGAAAACTTCAATATTTTTGACGAGCATTTTAATGTGATAATATATAATTCATATTATTAGTTTTTTTTAAGTTTAAGTTGCTTGTACTTAAATGTAAACTAAACTTATATGTAAAACTATGGGTGTAATTTAGACTGAAATAAATGCATTTTATTATATTTTATTTATTTTATAAATGAGTGTAAACATAGTCTCTTATACGAAATGCATTGTCAATTTTCATATTCTTCCTTTTAAAGTAGGTTATCCACTGTAGAACTATAAAATATTTTTGAGATGATCCCTTCAATAAACCTTTCGATTGACATGCCACGCAATGCAATACTTTTCTTATTTTTTTTTATTTTGACCCCCAAACGTCACTCCCCAATTTAAACTTCAATGGTTGAGAACCAAATTCCAAGTTATTTTGTCTATTACTTTTGGAGCAAATTGGCTGGAACATCGAGACAGACAGACGCTCGAGTAATTCTGTATTTATGAGTTTCGCTTTTGTTTTTTCGTCGAAACCCTAAAAAATAATGTTTGATTAAAGTTTCCATTCCCAGTAATATTTTCGAAGACAACTTTTTAAACTAGAAACGAGCACCGTCTAAATGTTCTTCGCAGAAGCTTTCTCAACAATACCTCGCTTGATTATCTGTCATCTGTACTTGGATATAAAAGAAATGAAAAGCATAGACAAAAGATAGAGTAAGTAATGATATCCGGTATAAAACCGTATCCTCGAACCAATCCAAACGAGATAGCCAGCTCGTTCTGCGAGGCTCAAGGCGGGTAGGGCCACTAAAAGGGCGAAGATCGTAAATATAAAATACTGATACAAAATTTTATGGTTTTGCTTCCAAAAAAAAAACAGATTCGAAACTATTGATAACAATCTAAAGCATTGTTTATATGAATTTTGTTTAAACTAAACAACATTAGAATTTATAACGAAATGTTGGATCCCATTGATAAGCCTTCATTCTTACCCCTTAACAACGCCAATCAACAAAATGATTACGACGCGATGGTTCAGTATAAAAGGCTAGATACTTATGTGTGATAATTAGTTTTTTGTTTTGTTAACATATATTTCGAGTGACAGACGTTATTCGAAATAATCCATACTATAAAAGTAATTCATACTTCGATACTATTAATTAATATAATAAAGACAGAAGATTTGTACTTATGATTGTAACGAATAAACACAAAAACTACAGGACCGATTTTAAAAATCCTTTCAATAATAGAAAGCTACGTTCTTCCTGAGGGACATAGACTCTATTTTATCCTGGTATTCCCACTAGAATATGTACTACGCGGGTAAAATTGCGCCAACCCACTAGTTAAAAATAAGATAATAAAAATATATTTAAACTATTGACCCGATGAAGAAAGAAAAATGAACAAAAGTTTGTCAACTTAATTTAAAAGTAATTATCGTCAGTATTTGATTGAATCAGGCGTCACTTGGCGGAAGTCCTTAACCATTGTGAAAAACGAAATATATGTAGCTTACTCCCGCTAAAAACACAATATGGAAGATGCACCGCCCGCCCGCCCGCAAAAAATTGCACTTGCACACCACGAAAATACCAGTGCACAATACCTGCATTTAGCAGAACAGCAATACACCTTGCAACGTCACCGATTAGACTACTCTACACACAGACATACATCGAGACTCTCTGTGTTTCGTCCTAACCCGGGGCATCCTCGTGTCGAAATTCGTGTCGAAAGTCTTCGTGTGAAAACCAACACCAAAATTTGGTGTTGGTTTGGTTTGGTGAAGTAAGCTACATATATTTAGTTTTTCACAATAATTATATTTCGTTTTTCACAATAATTACTTTCAACTTTATTTACCTCACAATATAAGAAAAACGCCACTCTCATAGCCCCACAAACTAGCACCAACCTTACCGCCTTCTATCGAGAGCTATCTAATTCCTAAAGTCTAGGTGTTGAATGATCCGCCCTCACGGGACGGGGGGATATCTTCACCTCAAAATACGACTCTTCTTTATTAAAAAGGGTTGGTACTGGTGACAGCATATGAGAGGTGACACTTGGGAACGTGACCAGTTTATGTGTAGGTATTTTATACGCAGAGCTAGAATTTGGTGTACTTACAATAAATTAATTCTTCCAAGTCACAGTCTTTTTCGTGTCAAAATCAGGGAAAAGATGGGTATTTTAATTTTTAGTTTTTTGCATTCACAATGCAATTTTTATAATAGAAAAATGGAAAATGAAGTATTTAGAAAAAATCGACCCGTCTCACAACTAGCTCCGATGGGACTCGAACCCACGACCTTTCGCTTTCCGGGCGACTGCTCTAACCACTGAGCTACGGCTCAGCTGCTGACAACGACTCCGTAGCTCAGTGGTTAGAGCAGTCGCCCGGAAAGCGAAAGGTCGTGGGTTCGAGTCCCATCGGAGCTAGTTGTGAGACGGGTCGATTTTTTCTAAATACTTCATTTTCCATTTTTCTAAAAGATGGGTAATCAAAAGTAATTATTTCAAAATTCAAAATTAAAAATTCAATATCGTTTATTCAATTTAGGTTTGTTTAACAACACTTATGAACGTCAATGAAGCTACGCCATCGGTTCGCAAATCCTACGACAGGAGACCTTGTAGCGAGAAGAACCGACAAGAAACTCGCCAAGGGCTATTTTTTTCTCCCTGTTTTAACTTATACAGAGTCGTCAAATTTGAAAAGTGACCTTCACATAATAGTAAGGTTACTTTCCATCACAATACAGAATGCCGCTTAAATTAAGTACAATTTTGCTTATTCCCTAAAACAGTAAACAATTTTCAACTAAACAAGGAATCAAATAGTTTAATGGACACACTAATCTTAATCTTATTCACATTGTATTATAGGATTAATGAAAAGGAAACTGCAGGCTGCGCTGTATATTCAAATTTATAAGTATTAACAAATAAAAGGAATTTTTGAATAAATAAAACAATTATTAGAAAAATTGCTGTTACTGTAAGACACGGATACCAAAATTACTATGAGACACACCAGCTCGCTCACAAATCAATATAATACTATTATTAACCATATCCCGAATACCTTTAACACAAGTAGACATGAGCAGACCCACCCCACTGGCAGCACCCGTTCACGAGCATGACGCATGAGCCAGCCATCGCTTCGCTCAACCATATTTTAGGGATCGTAACGACCCGACTCACACGACATTTGATTATTATACACCACGAAATTTTAATTTGTACAAAGATTTAAAGGTATGATAGTGCCTATCAATATGTATAAACAACTTAAACTATGGGACCAGCCACAAATCGCGAAAAAAATCTGCTATTAAAAAAAAAGTACAACATTGACTGGATTATAAATGTATTGAGAACAGTTTTTTTTTTGCGTTTCCGTGGCTGACCTAATGGTAAATTAAGTTGTTCATATTAATGTATTTAGTTCTAGTCTGATGCATAATATTCTCGGCTCATATATTTCTTAATTCTTAGAGCTGGTACACACTGGGCGCTTTCGAGCGCGCGCTTTGGTAACGCGCGCTCTGAGAACCTGTCATCTCATACATTTTTGATGTTTCGTACACACTGAACCGCGCGCTTTTTGACAAGCGCGCGTCAGATGCGAGCTGTCAGTTTTGGCGTTAGCCGAGCGCTCTCAGATACATGGGCCGCCTTGGGGCTGTACATGTGATCGCGCGCTTTCCTGTAGAGTGGACACACGTTGAGGAAAATTTTAGGGAAATTGACTCTCTACATTTTTATGAACCGCCCGTAATGTCAGTTTATAAAATATGCAGAAGTTCATCAAATGATTTTATAGACATTCTAAAACAATTAATAAACTTTAACAATGTTTTGATACAATGTGTTCGCGCCGCGCTGCGAGCGGTGCGTTGTCATTGTCAAGGTCACGGGCGACACGCAATGCGCTCGGGCCGCGTGCAGGCAGTTGGCCGTAAGCAGCCGTGAGACAAGTTCGTGTGTTTCTGTAGCGACGTGCCGCGCTAGTTACCTACCCCTATTGGGACCGAGATTTCGTTTGCCCCTACTAGGGCTCCGGTCGGGGTACGGACTTGTAACCCGTGTGTGTTCGCTTTGAAAAGCGCCGGGAAAGTTTTAGCGGCCTATTAGGGCATTGTGTAGTATAAGAGTGTTAGCTATAAGAGTTTCCCCTCGGGGTTGGGTGAAGACCTACTTGGCCAGGCGCGCGCGCGCCGGCAAGACAGCGACCAGCCCCCTGGATTACGGACAGTATCCCTTACCATAAGGTAGGACTAGTTTTAATTTACTTAATTTTGCATGAGAAACCTTCGATTCAATAAACTGTGGAACACAGTAGATGTGGTCATCACAATTGTGCGTGATCATATTTTTGGTAGCAGAGCTTAGTTGATATAATTAATTTTCATATTAAAATTAACTACATAAAATTTCATAGTAAAAATAAAAAGCGTACCTAAAAAGCGTACCTAAAAATTATTTTTTTTTTGTTGAAATCTCGAGGGTATTTGAAGATCCCGAGACGATTTGAAGTACTAAGAAATTGTTCTAGTAAATTCTCGAAGCGAATGTTTCTCACTTGGTGGATCCGATAATAGATAGACACTTATATAATTGTTGTCACATACTAGTGTTTTGATACGAGTTTACTCGCCTAGATGTGTATATTTTTTTTTTTTGTGTGTCCGGATTTATTTGACGAATAGTTCGTTCGAAAGTGTGTTTATTAGTATCACATACTAGTGATTTGATACGAGTTTACTCGCCTAGATGTGTATATTTTTTTTTGTTTGTCGGGATTTATTTGTCGAATAGTTTCGTTCGAAAGTGTTGTTTATTAGTACCACATACTAGTGTTTGTTCCGAGTCCGCTTGCCTAGTTAAAAAAGTGGAACTAGTTTTAATTATTAGTAGTATTAAATTACGAGTATTATTATTAAAAATAGTTTTGTTTTCGTTTGTTGATAACGGTTTAGTAGTTGATTTGCGAGGTATGCCATACCGTTAATCCTATACGTTTTGTTTATACCGTTATATTGTTAGCCCTTGAAATTGGTAAGTTGCTAATAATTTATGAAACTAGTAGGGTCCGTGTATGTCGTCCGAATTTTAACCCTTGAACCCCGTTGGGGCCAATTCTGACCACGCATATAGCTGTCAACGTTCACTCAAACCCGGGGCGGCCAATATTGACCAGGCGCCGGCCGGCACAGATTACTTGTGTTTTATATTATCGTGACGCGACCTATTTCTATTGTTTTTTTTTTTTTTTTTTTGTTGATGTTTACCACCTTTATATTTCTTTGTTTGCTTGTTTATTAAACGGATTATAAATGGCTCCTACGAATCCGACCGCCGTATCCAGGGCTGGCATCCAAGGAGCTTTGCGTTGGCTTGCTTGTGCGGTCACATTAATAGACCGAGCCGACCGGGTAGGCGCGTTGCTAGCTCGGTATGGCGGGCTGGCAGCTCGGCTGCAAGACCTGGAGCGCCACGCCATGGAGTGTCGCGCGCATTATTTGGAGAACCCCCCAGCTGATGATGCCGTGTCGGAACAGCTGGAGCAGGATGTAGCCCAGGCCTATGAGCTGGCTGACCAGTTCACGGAGGCGGCTGAGAGGGCCCTGGCTGTTCGGAAGGGGGAGCCGGTTTTGAGCGGGGAGGTCAAACCTACCCCGACGGCGTTGCTAGGCCGATTGCCTACATTGGAGATTCCCACTTTTAATGGGGATCTGTCAGCCTGGATGGGCTTCATTAATTTGTTTGACAGTTTGGTGGATTCACGACGGGACTTATCCCCTAGTGAGAAGTTGGCCTATTTGCGCTCCTCCCTGCGAGGAGAGGCCAGCTCGGTAATCCAGCACCTGCTCATCAGCGACGACAACTACCAGGTGGCTCGCCAGCTTCTGGTTAGCAGGTACCAGAATGTCCGGTTACTGGCGGACACCCACGTGGCCACGATTTTGGCCCTCCCGCGAATCACGCGGGTACACCTGTTACGGAGGGAGTTGCTGAACCCGCTACTGTCAGCGGTCAACTCCCTAAGGCGATTGGACCTGCCGGTGGATCAGTGGTCCTTTATACTGCTGCACATAGTCCTCGCCAAATTGCCCGCTGAAATGAAGGGGCGTTTCGAGCAGAGGTACGGAGGCGACAGCGCCTCGTATCTCCCGCCCTTCGCGGACCTCCTTCGTTTTTTGGAGGACGAATGTAGGGTGACGGACCACCTGGAGCCCGCCCCGGTTCCAGGTGTTGGTCGTATGGTGGCGGCGAGGGAACAGCCCCGTCGCCCGACCAATCGATATGCTGCCTTCCAGCAGTCCCCTCCCCCCGCACCGAGTGAGCGGTGCAGGTATTGCAGGGGAGATAGGCACATGGTGCACGAATGTGCCAAATTTAGAGGCCTCCGCCCAGAGGGACGGAGGGCCGTTGCTAGACAGCGCCAATGGTGCTATAGGTGTTTGGGGGGACACATGCAGTCGGCGTGTCCCCAGACCGAGGATTGTCGTCTTTGCGGAGGGAGGCATCACCCCCTCCTTTGTTTGGACCGCAAGGACGCCGGGAGCGACCGGGGTTCGAATTCCTCGCGCACGGGCGGGGGCCCGGCAGCCCGGAACCGGTCCCCTAGAGATTCGGCGGGGCTTAGCCCCCCCGTTCAGTCCCCCCCGGAGAGGGGGAACTATAGGAGAGACGCCCCCGCCACGGGCGGGGGTAGGGGGGTACCACAAGAGTACGCCACGGTGGCGATGGGCACGGGCCCTATTTGCTACTCCCCCCCCCCTAATGGAGAGGCCTCGATTGGGGTACTATGTACCGAGGCACGCCCCACACGGGTATTACCCTGCACCTAGGAGTGCTGTTGGTCGGGGCCAGTATGTACCCGATTGGGACCCGCTCGCCCGGTACGAGCGTCCCACATTTGGCGCGCCGACTCAGGCGCGAGGGGGACAAGTACCCCCCCAAAATTTTTAATGGCGCCCCTGTCGGACCCAACCACCCCTCCGGAGCTTGTGCTGTTGCCAACAGCCTCCGTGAATGTTTGGGGACCTAAGGGCAATGTTGTCACGGTGCGTGCCCTTTTGGACTCAGGTGCCCAGGGGTGCATAATGTCCAGGTGGCTTGTCCGACAGCTGGGTCTTTTGCTTGTGCCGCATCACGAAGCGGTACGGGGGGTGGGAGACTCGCGGATCCCTGATCCGATTGGTCGAGTTGAGTTCTCCTTCTCCCCCCACTTCACGCCAAGGCCGAAGATCGGTGCTTCGGCGATAGTATTTGATAAGGTGGTTGGACCACTCCCGCAAGTGCGAGTGCCGCCATCCACGATTGAGCTGACGTCTGGACTGGCTTTGGCTGATCCTTCCTTCCACCGACCGGGCCCAATACACTTGTTGATTGGTGCGGATGTCCTCGGTCGTGTACTGTGTGGAAGCAAGCGAGTTTTGCAGACAGCCGATCTTGTCGCCTTGTCCTCGTCGCTGGGTCATGTGGTGATGGGAAAGGTACCACAGACACCAGAGACCCCGTCGGTAGACCGCCAGACCATTGTCGGTTCTACTTTGTCCGACGTTCTCCAAAAGTTTTGGGAGGTGGAGGAACCCCCCACTGCCAAGCGGTTGGATCCGTTAGCCGAGGAGTGCGAATTGTTCTACCAGAACAACACTGGGCGCCTCCTCTCGGGTCGCTTGATTACCCGCTTGCCCTTCTTGGCGGTTCGCCCTCCTTTAGGGAGCTCCCGACCGATGGCCGAGAAGAGATTGTTGTCCATGGAGCGTAGGATGGCCAGGGATCCCGCATTCAAGGAGAAGTATATAGACTTCATGCGGGAGTATTTGGACCTTGGGCACATGTCCATCTCGCAGTTGGACTGGCGTAATGTGGAACATTACTTCCTGCCACACCACGCTGTTTTGAAGACTTCCAATGGGAAGATCCGCGTGGTCTTTGATGGTTCAGCGCCCACGTCAACCGGAGTGTCGTTGAATCAGTGTCTGCATGCGGGGCCGAAGTTGCATCACGATGTCTGTGATGTTTTGACCAACTTCCGCCGGCACGCTGTCGTCTTTGTGGCCGATATCCGCATGATGTTCAGACAGACCGTGATTCACCCGGAGGATAGACGATACCAGCTCATCCTTTGGCGTGAGGATCCCCAGGATCCGATGTTGGCTTACGAGCTGAACACCAACACTTATGGTTTGCGGTCGAGCCCCTTTGTGGCGATCCGTTCGCTTTTGGAGCTCGCAGAGCGCGAACGGCTACGCTATCCCCGGGCATCTGCTTTTATTGAGGGGGGGGCCTTATTTGTCGACGATATCTGCACGGGGGCCTCGAGCTTAGATGAGGCTCTCGTCTTACGTGATGAGCTGATTGCGCTCTTGAGGGCTGGTGGCTATGAGTTGCGGAAGTGGCTGTCTAACTCACCGGACCTATTGGCAGATTTGCCTAAGGACCACCAGCAAGAGCCGCTCCTCTTTGAAAATCCGGAGACTCCAGACAGGCTGTCTGTTTTGGGAGTCCAGTATCGACCAGTCCCGGATTTGTTCACATATAGATTGGAACTGCCAGACCCAAAGGTCTGGACTAAACGCACGGTGCTGTCTACTGTAGCCCGTACCTTTGATCCGAACGGTTGGCTCAGCCCTGTAGTGTTTTCGATGAAGTGCTTCCTACAGGAGCTCTGGGCTGCGGAATTGTCATGGGATGAGCCCCTCTCTGGTAGCCTCCTACGAGAGTGGGTGAGGTTCGTGTCATCCCTACCCGACGTCAATCGGGTTTGTATACCGAGGCAAATGCTGCCTTCGGGAAAGTTTAAAGCCTCCCTGCACGGCTTTTGTGACGCGTCCGAAAGCGGATACGCGGCAGCCGTTTACATCCGAACGGTGGATGCAGCAGGCGTTGTCGCCGTACACTTAGTTACGGCCAAGAGTAAGGTCGCCCCCCTTCGGACTAGGCTAACCATTCCGAAGTTGGAGTTGTCCGGCGCCACTCTCTTAGTACGGCTACTCAATCATGTTGCCGACACCTTGGGAAACGGTGTCGACTTGGAGTCGATATTTGCGTGGTCTGACAGCCAGGTCGTCCTTTGTTGGCTGAAGAGTTCAGTCCACACCCTTGAGGTTTTTGTGGCCAACCGGGTCTCACAAATTCAGACTTCAAAGGCCCCGTTGATTTGGCGCCACGTACCGGGCGAATTGAACCCCGCAGATTGTGCCTCCCGCGGCTGCGAGGCGCCTGAGTTAGTGGACCACCACCTATGGTGGAGTCCATCATGGTTGTTACGGCCTGAGCGCTCATGGCCTGCCACCCCGGCTGTGGCCAGAGTCCCAGACCTAGGCATGCGTGTTCACGCCGTGGAGACGGTGGCGGCTCCGCAGATGGAGTTTTTGTTAGACCGCTACAGTTCTTTGGATAAGTTGCTCGGCGTGACTGCTTGGATGAGGCGCTTTGTGCGAAATTGTCGCCAGCCTCAGGAGAAATTGTTGTCTCCGGTCCTCGCCCCACAAGAGCGGCAAGACGCTCTGTTGCATTGGTTGCGAGTGACGCAACAGCGAGAGTTTGAACCGGAGCTGAAAGCCCTGCGCTCAAGTAAGCCCAAGTTGAAGGGACCCTTGGTGCGGTTGAATCCCTTCTTGGACAGTACCGGATTGCTGCGTGTCGGAGGTAGGCTCAGACATGCCAACCTGCCGTACGGATCACGCCACCCTTTGTTGCTCCCCAAGGATGGACCGTTAGTTAGACTGTTGATTACAGACCGACATGTAAAGAATGCTCATGCCGGTTGTAATGCTTTGACCGCGCTCCTCCAACGAGAGTTCTGGATTTTGTCAGCGCGGAGAATAATCCGATCCGTTATTTTTCGTTGTCTCCCGTGTTATCGTTTGCGCGCCGATACGATGCAGCCCCAGATGGGTGATTTGCCTGCCGATCGAGTGAACGAATCGATGCCCTTCTCAGGAGTTGGAACGGATTTTGCGGGGCCATTTACCGTTAAGACATCGCGGCTTCGTAATGCTAGAACGGAAAAGGCTTACTTGTGTGTATTTGTTTGTTTGGCCACTAAAGCGGTCCACCTGGAGGTGGTTAGTGCCCTCACCACAGAAGCCTTTGTAGCCACGTTGAATCGTTTTGTGTCTCGCCGCGGAATGCCGTCGTTAATCAGGTCCGATTGTGGAACCAATTTCAAGGGCACCGATAGGTATTTAAAGGAAGTTTGTGAATTTTTGGATAGGAATAATTTTGAGATCGGATCCACACTCTCTCGCAGAGGGGTACGATGGCAGTACTCCCCGCCATCCTGCCCCCACTGGGGAGGGATTTTTGAAGCAACTGTAAAGGCCGCTAAAACTCACCTTCGTCGCGTTATTGGGGAGACGGTCCTCACGTTTGAGGAACTCGCGACCGTATTTTGTAAGGTTGAGGCGGTCCTCAACTCGCGTCCGTTGTGTCCGTTGTCTTCGGACGCGAATGATTTGGAGGCCCTTACGCCGGGCCATTTTTTGATTGGCAGACCGCTTAACGCCTTGCCGGAATATCCTTATTCCGAAGTGCCCTCCGGACGGCTCTCGCGATTTGAATTGCTCCAGCAGCTTACGCAGAGTTTTTGGCGCCGTTGGCATCTGGAGTATTTGCACATTTTGCAGCAACGCGTTAAGTGGTCGGATAGGACGACCCCACCCAAGACCGGGGACCTCGTGTTGGTAAAGGATCCAAACCTGCCGCCCCTCCGCTGGCGTTTAGGACGCATTGTTCAGCTTCATCCGGGGTCGGATGGTGTGCCCAGGTTTGCCGAGGTCCTGGTGGGGGACTCTGTTTTGAAGCGAGCGATCGCTACCCTCTCTCGCCTGCCCTTAGATTGAGTTGGCGGACAGTTTGCTACTGTCCGGGACGGGGGGATGTTCGCGCCGCGCTGCGAGCGGTGCGTTGTCATTGTCAAGGTCACGGGCGACACGCAATGCGCTCGGGCCGCGTGCAGGCAGTTGGCCGTAAGCAGCCGTGAGACAAGTTCGTGTGTTTCTGTAGCGACGTGCCGCGCTAGTTACCTACCCATATTGGGACCGAGATTTCGTTTGCCCCTACTAGGGCTCCGGTCGGGGTACGGACTTGTAACCCGTGTGTGTTCGCTTTGAAAAGCGCCGGGAAAGTTTTAGCGGCCTATTAGGGCATTGTGTAGTATAAGAGTGTTAGCTATAAGAGTTTCCCCTCGGGGTTGGGTGAAGACCTACTTGGCCAGGCGCGCGCGCGCCGGCAAGACAGCGACCAGCCCCCTGGATTACGGACAGTATCCCTTACCATAAGGTAGGACTAGTTTTAATTTACTTAATTTTGCATGAGAAACCTTCGATTCAATAAACTGTGGAACACAGTAGATGTGGTCATCACAATTGTGCGTGATCACAATGTAAAATAAATTCCCTGCGTCTATTTTATCTTTTAGTACTATGTGCACCTAATGTTCTTTTTTTCTTCGTCGTCGTCGTCTTTTGAAGCGATTGTAGAGGAGCTACAGTCAGACCAATTTACTTCGAAACCCATATCCGCACTAATTCAGAAGTATACTCGCCCTAGTAACGCTCGTCAAACGCCATGCAAAGCGCTAAGTGTGTACGCTATCAACGCTCGCCAAACGCAACGCCGAGCGCCCAGTGTGTACCAGCTCTTAAACACATCTTCATTTCTTAAGGATATAGTATAAGTAAAAAAATAAAATATTTTGGAAGACCTAGCAATGATACTTTGTCAGGAAATTTAATTTAAAAACATTGAAAATTCTGAGTTTGATCGCCGGACGATCAACAAAAGTATGGGAACAATTTTACAAGCAATAAAAATATCCCGTTGTTATGAAAAAGTTTGCCTTATAATTTTCCCTTCTAACATCACGTGGAAATCGCACAGCGCCATCTATCCCCAAATGTGAGTACTAAATCTGAAAGGTTTTCTTTTCAGTCGGGAAAACTGCGACATACCGCGCCATCTAGTAGCAAATAAAAGCAGCTTGTCTTAAGAATTTTCTCGTTGCTTTTGCTGCGAAGCACTAGACGGCATTGGCTGAAGAGATAAGGACTTGTATTTATTTTAACCTGGGCTAACAGAGGGCACTTGTTCAGTCTCAATGAAACTGTATATATGCCAGTGTTTCGTGTGACATTTTCAGCACTCTGAGTTGTATTTCTTTTGAAAATTCGTTAGATAATAATCTCGTTACACTAATGTTTCTTCTTGTCTAATACAGCCTGGATTCGAAATCAGGAATGAAAGTTGGCGGACAAGGATGAAAATGCGATTTTTATTTTGTTGAAAAATATTGTCACTTCTCACTCATTCTCGCACTAGCTCAGGAGTAAATTAAGTGCGTGTGAATTATGTCTAGAAGGCTATGGCTAGGGCCAATATTGGAAATAAATGTAGGTACTAACCCTCCAAAAGTTTATTAGAAAACGCATCTCGACAGACATACGTAGGCTTATATTTTATCGTCTCAGTTTTTATTCCTAAACCATAAAAATGTCCCTGTCTCCTAAAAACCCTTGAATAAATAGGCCCCCATTCAAAGTGTCAAAAGTGTAAAATGAGCGAAGTATTTCCTGAATAAACTCCACTCCAGGCACATTAGCGCCACCTGTCGACTCGCGGCGACATTTGTCAAGCTGATGGCGGGAAAATTATGCACCACCATTTTGTTGTACGTAACAAATGAATTGCGACTTAACACGTTTGAGAAAAAGTGCATTTTCCTTTAATTTTTACGTTGTTTAGATTTGAATGAATGAATGAAGTGAATTGGCACATCACATCACAAGTTCACACTACAATAAAATAAAAAACAAAAAATCAATTAAATATAATAGAAATAAAAACAATTAACTTTGTGATGGGCCAATCAGGACCCTGCCTCAGCATATGTTGTTGCCGGATGAAAAATGGTTACCTTACAACAACGCTGGTATTCTGGCAGGGCCTGTGCGAGTAACTCAAGACAACACAAAAAGACAAAAACAAAGATAAACATGATTTGTGGATTATAGTCGTTTCACCATTACATTTAGAGGTTAATCATACTGAGCATATTATTAAACATCAATATTGGTTTGTTTCCAAGTTAAGTAACTTTAGGTAGCTCAAGCATTTGTGGAAATCAGCGCCCTTAAGGTCACAGCTCAGTACATCAACTCGGAAAGGGATCAACACCGTATCGCCTTTCGCCTCGCCGTCAACCAGGCGTCAACCTAACGCAAGCACGTAACCAAACCGGATCAGCGTCGGTACGTCAGCTCGGCTATGGCTAGGCGACGCCGCGCTTACGGCTAGCCGCACAGTGGCTCCATATAAAAAAATGAGAGAGAAAAAATGAGAAAAAATATATAAAAAAAGTAAAAAAAATTGAGATGTTCATTTTCATTTTCAGACCACAGTACGTAGAGCCGTAAGCTCGGGTACGGAGAGACGTGAGCGCGTGGACGACTAGCGGTAAGCGCGGGGATAGCAAGTTGAGCGACCCGCAAAGCGGTTCGTGAGCTGGTCCCGAGGCGTGGCGATTACGTTACGATTCCGATTAGTGTGCTTTGCAGTAGGGGATTTCATACAATGAATATTGAACCGCTCGAGTTGATACGTTTACGATCCTTTTACGAGTTGATATGTCTGCTGTGACCTTTATACACAAACTGTCGGAAATGGTCCCGACAGCGGAATCTGTGGACTGTCTCTGTCACTCACTATAGAAAAGACAAAGAAAAAGCACAGAATTCAAATACGATTCCGTTTCCGACAGTTTGTGAATCAGAGGGCTGAGCCAACGAATATTTATACCACAAACAGGTAAAATCACCACTAAAAGACTTGGACACACATTTCGAGGAGTTAGAAATGTTAAAATAGTTTTAAACGAACAATATTTTTGACGACCGATTTGGCGCAGGGATAATCTACCTGCCTTCTGCGCCAGTGGTCTCGGGTTCGATTCCCGAACAAGACAAATATTTGTGTGCATGAACATGTCTATTTGTCTTGGTCTGGGTGTTTTCTATGTATATGAAGTATGTATTTACAAACAAAAAGTATTTAAGCATATATTTATCCGTTATCAAGTTCACGTAGACACAGTTTCTTATGAAATTAACTACGGGCTTAGATAATTTGTGTGATTGTAAGAAAATATTCATTATTATTTTATTATTTATTTAATATTTTCATTACATTTGTTAAGCTACTTAGTTGTTATGAATTAAATAATGAATCTACACTATTGTTATAAAGAGATAAAGCTTGCAAGTTTGTATGTAAGAAGTAATATCTGAATGAAACCACTGTATCGACTATGAAAATTCTTTGACCAGTTAATAGAGTAGCTACGTTGTTCATGAATGAGTGACACGAGTTGGAACTGGGAGTCGAACCGCAACTGCAAGCGACATGACGCGCCATAGTTTCTAGTTGATGTTTTTTTTATTATTATTAATGGGCAAGCTTACAACCAAACACATTAATACATTTCCAAGCACAATTTTGACATCATGGACAAATGTGCAGGCTATTTACAAGCTTACACAACATTCATTACAATAGCTTAAAAACAATTAAATAGGTACAGTATTTGAGGTCAAATTATAAATTACAAAATTATACTCAATTATCAATTTATATCTTATTATTATCATGCATATCAATATAGTAACAAAATTAAAATTTAAGAAAGAATTTCAAACACGTACTTAACGTATTAAATATTAAATTACCAACTATACCAATTATTAATTATTAACTATACACTTTATTATGCTAGGCGCATTTAAGTATCGCAATAAAATTTACGCCAATTTTAATTTTAAAATTTACGGATGCGGGGATGCGGGCAGCGCAGGACCGATCGTTGTGGAGATCCTTGGGGCAGGCCTATGCCCAGCAGTGGGCGTCGTACGGCTGAAATGATGAAGATGATGATGATAAAATTTACACTTTATTAGAGCTGTTCCAGTATGTTTCTTTGTTTTGTATGAAATCGAGCGTGCTTGCAGTCTGTTGTCGTCCGACGCCCGGTTCGAACCGATTCCCAGGCTAAAATAAAATTTCAATATCCGTACACAGGAATCACGCGGGTGAAACCGCTACGAATTAAAAAGTACATGCAAAACAATTGTTAGTATTTTTTATTAAGTATAGTTACTACTTAAAACATACTATCTAGTTATTAATAAAACGGTTATTAGAATGGATCAGCAATCCTAAGTACAACATAATAGATAGAATTGACATTAATACGAATAATAACATTGATAACCATTTGACAAATTATTTCCTATTGAATCTTTCACCGACTAAATCCTATTAATTCGAACAATAAATATCAATAAGTTGAATACAACAATCAACTTTCAGTCACTGTGATAAAGTACTCTTTGCAATGAATAGAGATTTGGGGGATGGTCGGCAAATAAACTGTATTTATCTTTATTATGACGAAGTGGCAATTTTTATTATTTATTGTGAAAAAGAAATATATTCAGCTTACTTTCGCATGAAAAAATATGTAAGTTACACCACTGAGACTATACTAGACTCGGTGCTTTACATTGCACGCTTTAATGACTCTTGAGGATGCCCCAGATTGGGGCGAAACACGTGTAGGTAGAGTAGTCTAATCGGTGAAGAAGCAAGGTGTGTCACTATCTTGACTGCAGCTGCAGGTGTTGTGCACTGATAGTTTCGTGGTGTGCATGTGCACTTTTTGCGGGCAAACGGGCGATGCATCTTCCATATTTTTAAGGAAGTAGGCTACGAGTATCTCTATTTTTCTCGGTAGGTAAGGATAAGGTCTTCCGCCAAGTGACGCCTGATTCAATCAAATATTTTTTAAATTTAATTGAAGGAAATCCACAACTTGCCTGGAAGAGATTGCTATTTAGCAATAATGCCGCCTTTTTGTATGCTTTCTGTGTTTTTGTTGTTTTCTTTTCTTTGTAATTTGTTTGATCTATTGTGTGTAATAGTGTCTTACTATTGTTATTGTTATTAATAGGTCTTTACCTATGAAATTGCCGTTTTCTATGGGGAAATTTTAGGAAGTTGGAATCGGCATACAAAGATATTTGGGGATTTCTTGGACATGTGAACTCCGAATTCAACGAAACTTTCTAGATATGATCAGACAAAATTAATCTAACTAGTTATTGCCTATAATCTCTTTTGATAAACTGTATTAGAATAAAAAAATCTGTTCAAAGCTGTCAAATTGACGACAACCTAAAAGGGGTACTTTGGAGCATTTATAAAAATTTTAGACGCATGTTTAATTATTCTTTTCTTAGATGTTTAACATGACGATATACTCTATTTTCGAAACTGACTATTAATTTTGATATATTAATATTAATAAAAAAATTAGAGACCAATAAACATGTGAGAAAAAGACGGCAATTTCATATGTAAAGACCTATTATTAGTCCCTTTTAATGGCAATTGGATACAACTTGATTTTATATATCTTACTAATATTATGAATTCGAGAGTTGGGTTTTTTTCATGTTTAGGTGTTTGGAAGTTTGTTACTCAATCTCGACGAAACGAATGTGGATGAAAGGCAGAGAGATATTAAAGTCAAAGAAAACATACTTATGCCCGAATACTCGTACGCTACTTATCTTTGGGAGCGTCTCACATATCGCCCTGTCACTTTAACGCCCGAATTCTCAAACGCTAATCATCTTTGGGAGCGTCTCAAACATCATGGCATCTTATTCATACGTTTGACATTTAAAGTGACAGGGCGATGTGTGAGACGCTCCCAAAGATAAGTACAGGTGGCCTACCACAAGCTCTTATAGCAGTTATTTTTAAGTTGAGAGAGTGAGACGCCGCTCTACACGCCGTATAGCGGCGTCTCACTCTCTCAACTTAAAAATAACTGCTATAAGAGCTTGTGGTAGGCCACCAGTGCCACAAGCTTTCCTGTTCCGGTGACAGCCGTGACAGAGGAGCCACTTGCAATACCAAATTAGCTGTCAAAATGGACTGTCGTATGAAAACTGTTTTAGTTCCAAAGATAATCACCGGAACAGAAAAGCTTGCTGCACAATAGCGTACGAGTATTCGGGCATAAATGTCAAACGTATGAAAGAGATGCCATGATGTTTGAGACGCTCCCAAAGATGATTTGCGTAC
Organism: Crambus lathoniellus; assembly: GCA_949710035.1. NCBI lineage: Eukaryota > Metazoa > Arthropoda > Insecta > Lepidoptera > Crambidae > Crambus > Crambus lathoniellus. The sequence continues at coordinate 27,228,196 of OX453313.1, read as the reverse complement.
GAGAATTCGTTCGCTAGGCACTTTTTACCCCGGAAAATATTATCTTATTATTTTTAAAAACAAAACTTGGCTTATCGGGTTTTTATTAATGTTTTTTTTTTTACTTTTTTGCATTCACAATGCAATTTTTATTATTGATAATGGAATGAAGTATTAGAAGAAAGGTGATGTAGTAATATCTTCAAAGTGCTGAAATAAACGCTGGCTGAACAGCGCATAAGAGGTATTTAATGAATTCGACACCTTTCATAGCGACTCCGTAGCTCAGTGGTTAGAGTATTCGCCCGGACAGTGAAAGGTCGTGGGTTCGAGTCCCATCGGAGCTAGTTGTGACACGAGGCGATTTAATCATTCTTATACTTCATTTTCAGTATTTTATTTGTTGAGTGTTACGAGAATAATTATTTTTTCTTTCTTCCTTTCATGAGCATGAAGAAAATAATTCAATTTTGTATGCTTAAATACTAATTACATTATTCTCTTTACAGGTAAGTCTCCTAATTAGTATATCACCGAAATCGTAAGTAAACAAAACATACATTTTACAGAGATGTAAACAATTAAGATTCTATCCCATAATCCTAACAATTCTAGATGGGATGACACATTCCTAATCCTGGTTTAAGCTACATGATATTCCTGTGTTTTCGTTTCTAAAATTATCTAATTTCTTATCTCTAATGAAATACCTATTCCAACCTGTATCTTAGTAGTGCTCAGCGTTTAATTAGAAAAGAATAGGAAATTGTTGTAAAAAAACAACAAGTTGTACGTAGGAGGAAAAATGTGATAGTAAAAAACCACGAGCCCTATAAATAGCTTTCAGGCGGGACGCTACTTAAAGGGCTCGTGGTTCTTTACTATCACATTTTTCCTATACTTACAAAATTGCATTGTGAATGCATAAAAAATAATTTAAAATCTCAAGTTGTACGTACTCCGGGAGTGCCGGCAGAAGTGAAAAGGGCTGCCTTTTTTTTTACTTTTTCACAAAAAAAAAATATATGAAAAAAAGGAAAAAAATAAGGACTGGATTTGAACCGAGGAGTTAACTAACTACAGTCGTCACAAATTAAGATGCCCGTTTTGACACATGGTATATAACTAGAATGTAACTTGTTACGAAAACCAAAAAATCAAATATATGCTGATTACTTATCAAAGGTGTATGAAAATAATATGTTACATTTTTTAACGCATTATAAATTAAGGCAAAGTGTATTCCGCGTATTATTTTTGCGTTTGTTCTAAAGTAAACGCAGATTCGATTAACTACGAAACGTATCGAAAAACAGTTACGTTCTCAGTCTTTATTTTTTTAAATACTAGTGTTGTAACCGTTGTGTGCAGGATTTCTCTACCTTCATTCAATTCTATCGAAATAATCGTTATAACCACTTTAATAGATTAATTTGTCAAATTGATCTTTTTTGTTTGAAAACTAGATTGGCGCTTAAAGCATTAGTGAAATTATGATTTGGTAACAACGATTTCGATAAAACGGTTTCTAGGCAAACGCACACTTATCCAAGGAGAACGTTTCGAATGAAACGAATGAAAAAAAAATTAAAATTCTTTAAATAAAACCTAGATAACGTTGCACACCTCATCATGTCGAATCGTCACGTTCACCTTTCCAGAGATTTCTTAAAACACGTTTCGTTCGGCTTATTCGAAGCGTTCGCATCGGACAAGCGTGCGTTCACCATAAGCGGCCTGTACACGTTGGTCCAACCACTGGCCAATACATAGTACATTGACACTATTGAATGAACAAGACGTTTAAAAAGGTTCTTTCAAAAGTGTTAATATACGACGTATTGGCCAATGGTTGGGCCAACGTGTACAGGCCGCTATAATAAGTAATGTAGCTACTCTATGACCATGTCTATGCTGTGAGCTGTAGTTAAAATACTTGCACTTTTAGAGCTAACGCGCACTTGTGAATTTTAGTGGACCGCTAGTTTAGTCGGAATCGTAAGACGATCGTGATCAAACTGTCGGCCGATAGTTTGGTTTTGAGAACCTGCGAGCACTTGTGATTTTTAGTCGACCGATAGTTGGTCGATAGTTTAGTTGAATCCGGGCGCGCGCTCACATAGTCCTTCATGCACATTACCGCCCGGCCGATAGTTGTGCGATAGTTTCATCGTACAACTATCGGCCAGTCATTTTCGATAGTTTGATCGGTCGATAGTTTAAGCGCACTGACGATTGCCAGCATTGCCACTGCCATATAACTCTATACTGAATCCGAGAACGACCAAACTATCGCCCGATTAAAAATCACAAGAGCGCGTTCGCTCTTATATAAATTATGCAATTTAAGTGGATTCGATTCAAGTTTATATAACATAAAAGGTCAATGTATACTTTAATAATATGTTTATTAAAAGTATAAGTACCTATATAGTAAGTTTAACATTTTATAATAATAACTTTAGTCTAATCCACATAAGTTGCAAACTTACTATAATCGATTAGTTACTCAGAACCTTAATCGATTAATCGCGAGAATCGATCACAGACTCGTATGGTTACATGCCTAATCATGTCACTTTAGCATGTGTCAAAACGGGCATCTTAATTTGTGACGACTGTAACCTCTAACCTTTTATACAAATTGTCAATACAAACTCGACCAGAGTGGAACAGCTGATTTTTTTGTTGAGTGGCAGAGTTGGCCTCATAGTAAAAGTTGTTCAAATTTATGAGCACAATCACCACCTAAGAGTTTTTGCGCTATTCATTTACACGTTGTATATTTTAAAATACTTACATATTATAAATTTTATAATATCTACTTAATGAGCAATCCGTTGAGTTAGTGTGCGAGTCCAATAAATCGATAGGTAACATCTTTATACATGCATGTTTTTTTCACTGCGCCACGTTAATCCAACGTACGTAACTTTAACAAAGCCTATAAACCCGAATTAAGTGGCAATTTATATCGAATAAACAGAATATACGCGACAAATATTTACACTCATCCACAAAATTGCTAATTAATGGTCCTTTTAAACTGTGAATATAAAATTCATTCATTCAATTAGGGCTTTATAGCTTCTGTGAATGCCGAATGAGTTGCGAGTTTACACAGCGAACGAACGAACGGTCTAAATTATACGACGGCACAAGTTGTTCTTTATCATGTAAATATAGCTTTAAAAAGTTCAGGCTCCCATTTTTTTAGGGTATTTCTTCTATACAATAATTCAATTATATTACGCTGCTATTATCTTGCCCTCAATAATGAAATGAAATGAAAATAATGAAAGAAAAATCAAATCAAATCAATAAAATTATTGAAAAACTATTTCGTTTCATCTTTTTGTTTGAACGATCGATTTTTGGACCTACCTACTACGCCGGAGGTCCCGGGTTCGATTCTTGGACTGAAAGATACTACCAAACCAGATGAACGTGTAAGATACCATTGGCTTTTTTGTGGTAAAATCCGTCTTTTTTACCGCAACCCGAGTCGGACGGACAAACGGACCAATCCACAGGCGGTAAATTACACGAATCTATGTACATTTTATCCGAAATCAAATTGCTTTAATAGCTTAGCAGTCTGCATAGCAACCTTTTGGAATACTAAAGACACGCGTCATTTTCTATTAAACAACGTATAGACAAGAAACTTGGACACAAATAAGTTTTTAGTAAAAATTTCATTTTTATGACAAGCTTTTTGCTGACTGTACTTTAATATTGTATTGTCATCTGAACCAAACCTGTATACAAAATTTCAGCTCCATCGGACACTGGGAAGTGGGTCAAATTAAGCTTGCAAGATTTGTCCCCCACTAACTAACATACTAACTAACTAACTAACTAACATGGCAAGTTAATAAAAACTTGTAAAAATAGCTAGTATTTTAATTAGTAGGTACCTACTTAAATTGATATATCTTTTCTATACTACTATTAATTGTTTGTTTGTTTGGATTGAATAGGCTCCAAAACTACTGGACCGATTTAGAAAATTCTTAGACCATTAGAAAGCTAATTCTTCCCCAGTGGCATAGCCTATATTTTATCCTGATATTCCCACGGGAACGGGTACCACGCGGGTGAAACCACGAGGATCTGTTAGTCTTTGATATTTTTCTTGCTAACCGTACATTGGGCGCCGCCCGCCCTCGCCGCCTTGTCGCTGCCCTCGATCGAATACGCATCATTACTACCAGATACCACTCGGAAGGCGACCGATGCGGTCTATTGTTGTTACATTACAATATGATAATACACATTATAATACATAAATATACGACATGATTAATAAGAGAAAAATGGTGGCGGAATAAGATTACGAGTACCGGTAAAACGAGGTGAATAGAACTGCTGGGGTGAATAGACACAAAATTAAAACGGGTTTTTCATACTATTTCCATAGACATTAAATTTGTTAAAAAATTTAACCATGTTTTGTTTGTTTTATAGGGCAAGATTTAGATTTTCAAACAAATTGTTAATGGAAATAGTATTCAAAAACGCGTTTTACTTTTGTGTCTATTCACCCCAGCAGTTCTATTTACCCCGTTTTACGGTACCACCTTATCAGTTATTTATTATGTCAGTTTTTTATTATAAATAAAAAAACATGAAAATCAAAGCCTCATATCATTTCTTCTTCTTTTTTCCTAGCCTTTTTTAGCCGTCAAGGTGTAGGTCTCCCTTAAAAAACGCCTTAGTACTTACTAGTTCGGATTATAATGTTCATTATAGTTGCAAATTAACACACTTAAGAAATATTTGTATTTTGTGTTTTAAGAATTTTTGATTTTTCCGAAAATTTCGGCATATTTTCAGGGGCCGTACCGTACCATTTTACATTTTCTTTCATTAAGTAGAAGAATCTTTATTGTCATTGCACCCGTCCGAAGCCGAAATAAGACAAATTGTACTATCATAAAATACTAGTGTCTTTTCCCGTATTGCTTAACCACTGAATTAATCAATTTAAAAGTGAATGTATTTTAAAAATATTATAAGTATGTCCCCGGTGTCTCCATAATGAGATAGCCGTTAGATTTTTCTCGATAAAGAATGGGGTGGAAGTGGAATAAGAGATGAACATCGGATAAGAAGAAGAAATCGCTGGCAGCCATTTTAAAAGAGTTAATGGAAATAGTATATTTTGGAAAATAGGTACATACAACTTCTTTTAAGTTATACATAAATTAATATTAGACAGTGCTACACCACTCGGCCATGGACGCGGACGTCAACAAAAGTAAAGACAAAGTTATAATGAAGTAGCTGAAAGTTATAACGGTATAAAGCTACATTATTCCTATGTGTATATTATGCCGATATTCCTACGGGAATGGGTACCAAACGGGTAAAACCGTGCGAAGCCACTAGTGGTAAACAATATCCTATTGCATAATGACTGAAGCGAGATAGCAATGAGAAAACGCCGCCCGCGCGCGAGAGCGAAACCGATTTTGCAGTTAGGCAAAAAAAACACGAAATCACTTCGTAGTAAAATCTATAGCGATTTAAAAAAACAATATACACGATCCTTAGTATTATTGGTGTCCACTAATTAAACCAATTTCCAATAATATTATACTTATGTAACTCCATTTGAGAATAATCTTGAATTTTCTTTGGGTCTTTTCGAAAAGAAAAAGTGTCGATGCAAAATCATAAAATCGTGTTTCTGAAACTTTACAAATCTAGATAAAGGTATGAAGAAATATATTATCTTATTACCAGATTTGTAACAACTCTAACCGTCCTATAGTTTTATATCAAAAGTCCATACTTAAAAACACGCTCAATGCCAATAATATACTTGATTATATGTTCACATGGCTTCACATACGTAACACTAATAAACAAGAAAATATATTGCTTTGTTTACAGGTAAGTAAGAATCGGCGACCCTTGACCCTTTTAAAGGATCGCAACTGGCAAAAAAAAAGGTTTTATTAGGAAAATACCTCTCAAAGCCTTTACTTAAAGTGGTTGAAGGTAAAAAAGGCAATTCTTGCTTTTAGTTTAAGAATAAAAGCTAATAATAAAACAATGTTAAGAAACTGCAAAATAGTTGGAATACGTTGTAAATACTTTTATGGGCCCTGGAGGGAACTATCTTAAATGCTTTTTCATCATCATCAGCCATTTAATATCCCCACTGCTGGGGCACTGGCCTTCCTTATGGACAGATAAAGGTCATAGCCCACTTAGACCGCATCGCTCCCACCCAACCAAAGTATGAACAGCCAAATATGGACTTAATGTCGTTCAATGTAGATGCATTTTACAGTAACAATATAAAATAGCGGACAGCGCGCGGTGCGCGAGCTTACTGCCGTCAGACTGCTCGGTAGTTGACGCCTCGCTGACGCTGCGCGGTCCGGGCGCTGACTGCTAGCGGTCGCCGCGCCGCGCCGTCGCCGCCGCGCAGCTATAGAGGGAATAGCAGTCGACGCGTGGACAGCTGGGAGTCTGCTAGCTGTCGCCGCGTGGACTGCTGGGTGCCTGCTAGCTGTCGCCTTCGTTTAGGGCGGTGTTGGGTAGGAGCGGTGTTGGAGCGGTGCGGTATAAGTGGGCTACGACCTTAAGGAGAGCCATGACCCACCACGCGGGCCTAGTGCGGATTGGTGGGTATTAACGACTGCAAATGCAAGCCGGGACCAGCGGCTTAACGTGCCTTTTTCAGCACGGAGGAGCTCGAGATGAAAAGTTTTCGGCCACCCGTCCCGTGACCGACCATTGCAAAAGTGGCTTAACCTCAATCTTTTAGTTAGCTTATTTTACTAAAAGAAAACCTTTTTTATTTTAAAAACGAAGCAAACAAAATTGTTATTTCTGGTATGTCCGGCCATTTTGAAAAAATGGCGGTTATCTGTCATGGGAACATGACGCGGGGTGACGTAAGGTTAACTTGACGTTAAGAAAAGGCGCAAATAATGGTGATTGGTTAATACTGTGACGTTTTATCGCTTCAGTTTCAAATCCCACAGACAATAAACAAATAAAACACAGATAGGAGTAGCAGAATAGAGTACAAACGTACCAAAATGTTCCATCGCCCCAAAGCCTTATAAGGCTTTGATAGATGCGGCCATTTTGAAAAACGCCTTATTAAGGCCTCGGGACAGACGAGAGAACTTCCTGTGTGACATAGGCTATATTTTATCCCGATATTCCCTTCAGATAAAGCAAATATTATTATGAAGGTAGCAAAGTTGTTTCCCTAATTTTGAAGAGACGAAAACTATCGGCTCTAAAAGTATTGGAACCAAATTTTTTAACAACTTAGGTATTACTAGCTTTCCGCCCGCGGCTTCGCCCGCGTGGACTTCACGACGTCATCCCGTGGGAATGCGATATTTTTCCGGGATAAAAAATAGCCTATGTTCCTCTCCAGGCTACAAAGTATCTGTGTCCCAAATTTCAGCCAAATCCGTTCAGCCGTTTTGGCGTGATTGAGTAACAAACATTCAAACATCCAAACATTTAAACTTTCACATTTAAGGTGATATTAGTAGAATAAATTCATCACAATCTAACTGAGATAACTAAAAGGACAGTGCGTTTAAAACTCTTTAATTAAGCTTCAGCTGTATTAAACTGGCACAGATTATATCTGTCTATGTTCATCAACACGCATTTAATTTCCATAACACATAAAAGGTACTGAAATATTAATTAACGCGACTCATCAATCAAATAAAGTACTATCTAGAATCCCATGTGACATCAGCGAATAAATTAAAAAAATCAAATTTCCACCTAATCTGCTGTCGGTGGGGGTGCGTCGGGGGACCTACTACGTCGCGTGAAGTCCGCACTTACGAACATTTTCGCTTAGAACCTTAACCTTATTTTTTTTATTTTAAAACGGGTAGACATTTGACGCCCCCAGTCGTCATCTTGTTTAGCTAACTGGATGCAGTCTAGGATGTTGTATGCCTGTCTAGGAGAAACATTTCATAAAGATAATATACTTAACTTGCAGTTGAGCAGAACTCTCTGCATTAATTAATGCTAAAAGGAAAAGAAAGTCTTACTTAAGAAACGTCATCTAACTAAAAACTAACATTTATAAAAAAATCAAAAAGCTTGACTGCAAAAAAATAACTACCTACTATATGTTATTTAAATTTTTACTTTTATGCATTCACAATGCAATTTTTAGCTCCGATGGGACTCGAACCCACGACCTTTCGCTTTCCGGGCGACTGCTCTAGCTAGTTGTGAGACGGGTCGATTTTTTCTAAATACTTCATTTTCCATTTTTCTATTATAAAAATTGCATTGTGAATGCATAAAAGTAAAAATTTAAATAACTTGCAATAGTAATTTCATCTTTAGCGATTGTAAAATACCTGGAAAGGTATTTCTTTCGTGTGTAAGGGTAGTAATACCTTCACATTGATGAAATTAGCGCTGGCTATATAGCGCGTAAGAAGTATTGGTTAAATTCGACGCTTCTCGTAACGACTCCGTAGCTCAGTGGTTAGAGCAGTCGCCCGGAAAGCGAAAGGTCGTGGGTTCGAGTCCCATCGGAGCTAGTTGTGAGTCGGGTCGATTTTTTCTAAATACTTCATTTTCCATTTTTCTACCTACTATATACTAAGAAGGGGAAAACTAGCTCTATAATTTTCTCATTGCAATAAGAGGACCTTTTAAATAGGAAAGTGTTTTACCGAACGGTCTTCTGACTGCAATGAGAAATTATAGAGTTTGTTTTTCCTTTTTTGTGTTTAATTTTTAATGTCTTTATTGTGTTCTGTGGTTGGTTACTCTTAAGGTTCGGAACTTCAAATATTACAAGTGACAAGTTAATAGCTACGATTTTTCGTTATTAATTTCATGTCATTTCAGATAATCTTCATAAAGTCATTATAAAAAACAAATAAGGTATAATAGGATCGGTCACATTGCATAAAGTGGTATATAATGTAAGCTACTAAGCCCGAAATATTAGTTAACGAAGGGTAACCTATTCTTTATTACCTCTTTTGTTACATAAATTCATAATATAGGAAAGGGTAATTTGTCATTGTTTGTTTACTCTAACAAATATAAAATTATCAATACACACTTTGGAATCTCGTTTCACCCCCTTAGTGAATTCGGATAATACTTTCTTAATGCGCCGATTCCCCAAAATAGGGTATTTTAGATTATGGATTACTCGCAAATCACAAGTACTTAAAACTTGGAAAAAATATATGTTATTTTACAGTTATTTATCTAGTGCTTCCGGACGTTTTTTTTTGATTGGTGATATTTTACTGTGTCAAATAAAATCCCAAACATCCGTCTAATAATAATTCAAATATCATATTACTTGCAGTATACTTGGTTTTAGTTAATGAAAAACATATAAAAATAGTTGTCTTTGAATAGCCGAGGGATTCCAGCCGTCATAAATTTAATTTTTTTATTATATAATTTTTAATAGAATTTTAAGTGATTTTCGATTCGCGGGGCGCTCGCGAGTTCACAGTAAACTGCCGGCAGCCGCTGTGTCCGCGTGAAGTGTATCGCGCGCGGCCGAGCAAGCGTTAGCATGCCTATTTCGGTCGGGATTCCTCGCCTTAACGGATGCTACTAATAAACAAAAATCTGTATTGTAATTTTTTCAGTTAGGTGCCTATTATTGTGTATTATGTATTACTTCCACTCAAGTTCAACTAATCAAGACCATACAATGCATGGCACACTGAGAGCGAACACAAAACGAAACTGTCGTTCCGTGTCTATTTTTAATTGAGTTCACATGATGAACTTTAAATCTTTGGCATCTTACCATGAATAATTACAGCGACCTCACAGTAGTTTATGATCAAGATGGTGATATACCTACGCAGTACAAGATCCATGTTTTAATCGTCATCATCGATAAATAAAATCACTTTTTACGGCTTTAATCTCGCGTATATTGCACACATAATTTAGTAACTTTAAGTTGTGTTTTTTAAAGGTTTTTCCAACGTTTCGGCACCTTTCTCGGGGCCGCTCCGTGGGGATTAAGGCAAACTTTATTTCTTGATTAAAATTTTGATTAAAATAGGCTAGCCGTTCCAAAGTTTCTACTTGAAACAACTAGTGCCTCGTTTTTGGGGTTTTTCGTTTTAAAAAGAAGTGCCACAGCATTTAGGTTATAAACTCTAGAGTCTACCTCACTGTAAGAAAAATAATCAAAAGAATAATTTACAAATTAACTAGAAACAGTTGATTATTAATTTATTACGCCAATACTCTTAACCCAGCTGATTATAATAGACTAGTGGATCCTCGCGGTTTCACCCGCCTGGTACCCGTTCCCGTGGGAATATCGGGATAAAATATAACCTATGTCATTCGGGAAGAATGTAGCTTTCTAATGGTCAAAGAATTTTCAAAATCGGTCGAGTAGTTTCGGAGCCTATTCGATGCAAATAAACTTTATAATATTAGTATTGAAAAATTATTTTTATAAAAAAATAAAACCGCCTTCTAAAAAACCACATCAAAAAAGTAAGAAATAATTCCTCACCAAATAAATAACGTAAGTACTTTGAAGTCGGGCGGGTTTTAACAAAAACAACAAAAAATTGTAGGTACATGTTTCACGCCCGACTTCAAAGTACTTACGTTATTTATTTGGTGAGGAATTATTTCTTACTTTTTTGATGTGGTTTTTTAGAAGGCGGTTTTATTTTTTTATAAAAATAATTTTTATTTCACTCTTTTTAGTGCATCGTGCAGGCAATTTGCGTGTTTTCTGGTAATTAGGTATGTGATCAAACTCAAAACCTCCTTTTTCGAATTCGGTTAAAATACCTTGAGGTATCCCCTTTTTAACAAAACAAGAATCATCTAAATCGGTTTATAAACAAAGGAGTTATGCCTAAAGATAAGTATTAAATTCACATAAAGTGGTAACGAAAACGACAGTCTTTTCAAGATTTCCTGAAAACTACTGAACCGATTTAAAAATTTCAAAAAATGGGACCAACTTGGAAACCAACCTGATGTAATAACGTTTGAACCATTTCAATCGGTTCAGCCGTCTTCGAGTAATCGGTGGACATACAAAAAAAAAAAAAAAAAAAAAAAAACATACATACAGACGAATAGAGAACCTCCTCCTTTTTGATTTAGAAGTCGGTTAAAAACACAACGTACGTACGCGTAATTTTTCCAGAATATTTTCTCCTTTTGATAAAACGACACTGGCCTACCTAAGCATCGTGGCATGCTATTCGAACCGAACCGCTTTTCCTTTCGTTTCAGTGAATGTAGCCAGCGCTTCCTATTTCACCCCCTAGCGTTCGTAGTAAAGCCAGCTATAGGTATCCATCTACAACACAATATCAGTCAGTCAGACGCCAGACGTCGAGGAGGGCGGATGTGCGCGTCTGTTTGTCGCTTTGGTTGATCGCGAAAAAATAACAAAAATAAAATATGTAAAACTTAAATAACAATTCAACTTGTAAATACGTTAAAATTTAATTAAAATTGTTGTTTAGTGACAAAAATATTTAAAAAATATATAGAGTTTAGCTTTCGATGTTTAGAATGTTTTAATGGTGATATAGTGTAAATAAATATTGTTGTTAGTGTCCAGTGTTGTGTTTTAGTGCATAGTTCGTTAAAAAGTGTAATAGTATCCGTCAAATAACAAACCCAACTAAGGTGGTATAACATAACTATACCTATAATGGAATGAGACGTAAGGATGAAAATGAAAATAATTTGCACATTCACTAATTTAATATATATCTGATACAGTTAGTATATTTGAAAGAACAATACTTTCTAAAATACAATGTAGGTAAATCTGTTTTATAAGAATAAAACATGAATACATAGAGTACCAAACAAAATGACGTTAAATAAACTGTATTATTTTAAATTATATTTTTAAAGAAACCTAAACAATAGAATTACTTAGTTAAATTTGTAAAGAAATAATTAATAAGTCTTTATGAAATAGGTCTACAGAACAATTTCATCAATTTTAAATAACTCTTATAAACACAAAAGAGGCCTCATAAATGTTTTTCATTTTTCTTATAAGAGTAAGCGCCCAATTTTTCTTCTGAACCTTTTTTCAAATTAATTTGTAAGTTCTTGCCTTAATTAAACGATTCATAATATTAATAATTGAGAAGGTACCTAATCGAATAAAGATTTCATCGTTAAATTAATTCAGTTTTGCTACGGGTTCGATAATATCGTTATTCAACCAATATTATGCAAATTCAGTCTTTAAAACAGTTAATAAATAGGTTATAACTTTATTAGCTGTGCCCCGGGGCTTTGTATGTACAATAGGCATGTAGAATATTTTTTTTATTTCTGGGTGTTATAATATAATGTACTAGCCTTTGCCCGCGACTTCGTTCGCGTGATTAAGATAGTTGTGCGTTTATTTTGAAAGTCACGGATTAACAATATAAGTATCAAGGTATTTATTTATCAGTAGACCTTATTTTCTTGTTCCATGCTCACTTATCTTCTGACATAGTGAGTCAGAGTCTTTGTTCGCTTGGTTTTTACTATCAATTAACATGCACTATGAATTAAAGCTAACTACCTGCCAAAAATGGTGTCTCTACCTTCAACCTAAATGGAAATTTCTTTACAAACTGAAACACCCTGTATAATAGGAATTTTCCAAAACTCTTTCTTAGTGCTAGCGAGTTTCATAGAAAGAGCCAAACTTGACTCCGATCCACGGCACCCAATGCATGGTTACGTACCAGTGCCGCAATGGCTAAAGAGTCGCAATAGTTTTCAAAAGTGCGTCAAGCCTGTTACCACGGAGGCATCTTAAGCCAAAGTTAAACTGTGGGAAAAATCTGCTACCCTTCCACACCCATTTGTGCCCATCCAGGAAAAGCTCCCTCCTGGCCTTGAACTTCCCAGATCAGTATGGAGATCTCTAAATAGACTCCGTACCCAAGTTGGTCGAAGTAAAGATAACCTGTCCAGGTTCTTCACCAGTAACACGGATCTCGCGTGCAGGTGTGGTTACGCTCCACAGACCATGGCCCACCTCACTGATTGCTCTGCATGCCCGGACACCTGCACGCGAGAGGACCTCATGTTGGCTGCAGATAACGCCGTGAGAGTGGCACAATTTTGGGCCAACAACATGTGATTTAGTACTTGTCATTGACACGTTGAAGAAGAAGAAGTGCTTCCCTACACCATGGAAGGTATCTACTCTCTAAAAATGGTGTCTCTGCCTTTAACCCTATTCAAATCCCCATACAAACTGGAACATCCTGGAACACCCTGTAACACCTTGTATAACGGAAATTTTCCAAAACCCTTTCTTAGTGCTCACCTATACCATGAAAGGTATTCCCCATACAAACTGAAACACCCAGTAGGACCCTGTATAACGGGAATTTTCCAAAACCCATTCTTAGTGCTCACATACATTATAAAAGGAATCTACCCTAAAAAATGGTGTATCTATCTTCAGCCTTATACAAATTCTTATACAAACTGGAACACCCTGCACCACCCTGTATAACGGTAATTTTCCAAAACCCTTTCTTAGTGCTCACCTACACCATGAAAGGTATCTACCCTCCAAAAATGGTGTCTCTACAGTCAGCCCTTTACAAATCCCCATACAAAGTGAAAGGCCCTGTAGCACCTTGTATAACGGGAATTTTCCAAAATCCTTTCTTTGTGCTCACCTACACCATGAAAGGTATCTACCCTCCAAAAATGGTGTATCTACCTTCAACCTATACAACCTATACAATATACAAATCTCCATACAAACTAGAACACCCTGTAGCACCCTGTATAACGGGAATTTTCCAAAATCCTTTCTTTGTGCTCACCTACACCATGAAAGGTATAAATAAAATAAATAAATAACTTCTTACATTCACACCAATTATCTAAGCCCATGTTAATTTCATTAAAAAACTGTATCATGGAAAACTTGATAACGGATAAATATATACTTAAATACTTTTTGTTTGTAAATACATACTTAATATACATAGTTAACACCCAGACCAAGACAAATAGACATGTTCATGCACACAAATATTTGTCTTGTTCGGGAATCGAACCCGAGACCACTGGCGCAGAAGGTGGGTAGCCTACCCCTGCGCCAAATCGGTCGTCGTCGGTATCTACCCACCAAAAATGGTGTCTCTATCTTGAACCATATACAAATTCTCATACAAACTTGAACAACCTGTAGCACCCTGTATAACGGGAATTTTCTAAAATCCTTTCTTAGTGCTCATCTACACCATGAAAGGTATCTACCCTCTAAAAATTGCGTCTCTACCGTCAGCCGTAAGGGCTCTACGCCTATGCCAACAATTAATGAATCAGTCAATCAGTCAATCAATTTAGACAAGAGTAACGGGACTCAACGTAAGAGTCTGCTTGTGACCACGGCTGTAGCAACACAGTCGAAACGTCAAGCTGTAAGTACATAATATGTACTACATAATAAATGTCGCGTTGAGTCCCATTACTCTTGTTTATAATTATAATGGAACGCGAATGTTTAAAATCTAAAATCAATTTAGAGTTTTATATGTATGTATAGACTAGCGCTCCGATCGCGACTTCCAAAAATTCTCTTAGTGCTCTCCTACACTCCTCAAGGAACATACATGCCAAATTTCAGCTTCTTGCGCCCATTAGTTTCGTCTTTGCGTTGTCTGCCAGTAACGAACATCCATACATCCATTCATACTCACAAACTTTCGCATTTATATATATATTTAGTAGGATTTAGCTGCGACATGCGGTGTTACTCGTAAAGTTCTCGTTTCCGTGGGAATATCGGGATCACAGAACACGGAAAGATTTTTTTCTCTTGTATCCGCGACTGACTGAGAGACGTCAAATCAAATCGGCGTGTTTACGCCATAAAGTTAATTCCGATAGGTATATTAACTTTATGGTTTACGCAAAAGCTTGATTCCGCTGCCACGCCCACATGCGACTTCTATTACTTTCCATGTTCTGTGATCGGGTTATAATATAGCGTATGCCACTTAGGCTTAATGAAGCTTTGTAATGGTGAAAAAAAAATCAAAATCTTTTTAGTCATTCAGAAATTACTTCAAACATACAAATTAACAAGAATATTAACGTAGAGTGTAGATAATTTTGGTTCTCAGTCAATATATCTGTAGCAACCCTAGCACGAGAAACTATCGTTATGGTAATAGTCATAGTCATAGTCATAGTCATAAATTTTTAATTCATATAGATTAAATAAAATTAATGCTTATGAATCGTCCAACATTTTTTTACCTACCACCTGTTATGGACATCTTTTAACTGACAAGAAAAACAGGCGAAAAAAACTCATCAGCTTTAACAGAAGCAACGCATTTACAAAAAAAAATTATGTCGTTGCTGGACAAAATGGTACAATAATAAAACTTATACAAAAAGCTAATGCTGAAGGAAAGTTTTCTCATACTTATGTATGTGAATATTTTCCTTTTATACATTGTTAGTGTTACTATAATTATAACAACCAAGCATTGTGATCATTTAAATAATCTTCTAAATAATAATCGTGATCGTTTTTTTGTGGTACTACTAGTGTTGATCATACCTATTGTATGCGATTTCCGCATAAGATAAATGATTAGTTAATTAACACAGCCGTTAGCATCAAGCATACGCAAGCGTTTGTTATTGACAAAAAATTCCCCTAGACAAATTCCTATCATCATCATCATCCCGTCTTCGTCCACTGCTGGACATAGGCCTCTCCTAATTGACGTCACTGAGCTCGGTCTCCAGCTCTTCGCTCTTCAAATTTCTATAACACTACAAATATACATACATTCATCAAATTGCTTCACGATAATAATTTACCCCTCAACGACATTACTCATACTTTTTTCCTATTTCTACATGTCCTGGATGTGACTTATGGACTAACTGAAGTGGCCCACTTAAACGGCAATATTTCACGACGCTCGCAGTAAAAAATTGCCTGAATCATGATGGATGAAAGCTGTATAAGCTCTGGCGGTTACTTTTTTGAGAAAGCATTATGGAAATAAAAGAATTCATGCTAATATTCGAATGCGAAAGTAACTCTGTTTATCTTTCGGTCTGTCTGTTACCTATACTAACTATGACTAAACCACTGAGCCAATTTTGATTAAATAGCGGACTATGTCGCGACTTAAGTCGTAAGTATTCAGTAGTTTTTGAATAAGGGAAACAATAATAATATCCATAGTAATGTTATGAATGTGAAAGTGTGTTTGTTTGTTTGTTTGTCCGTCTTTCAAGTCAAAACGGAGCAACGGAACGACGTGATCTTTGGTATGGGGATAGTTTGGGAGCTGGAGAATGATATATGCTACTTTTTGTCCCGGAATAATATCACATTCCCGCGGGATAACGTCGTGTAGTACACGCGGGCGAAGCCGCGGGCGGAAGGCTAGTTACTTTTATTGTAACATATAGACGATAATAAATTATACATTGCTCTAATTCCAAGATAATAAGTGGCTTTAGCACTTAAGAATAAAAGAACCAAAGAGGGTATTTAAATATATACTTGCACTACTCTAGGGGTTACGTGGTTTTAAATAGAAGTATAGATATTAAACTTAAATAAACACCCAGAAAACTAATACAAAAATTTCCTGCACATAAATGTTTGTCCTGGGTGGAGAACGTACTCACGACCCATGGCTCATACGGCATGACCAGTACCACTGCGCCATAAGGCCCGTCAAACAATGACTTTGAAAAATCGTAAACTCAATTAGATCCCTCCAACAAATTACATTTTCGATAGCTTCGATAAATAAAAAATGCTGTATCCAATATTCTGGGTGCGTACTTTGTTTTGGAGTCAAATTTTTCGCAATGTCATCGGGAGGGTAACTTCATTAGTCAACGTAGATGTCAAAGCCAATGACTTAACTTCAAGGCTTTCGGAAAAAAAAGGGATTTTAAGTCACGCCTCAAAGTAATACAAACATGAATAGCTAATAACATTTAAATATTGAATCGGTGACTGGCAATTAAAAAATTATTTTCCATTTTCATTTTTATCGAAAAACTTTCAAACAAAATTAAATTTCCATTTCTCTTTAACTGTTTCATCAATCTAGAGAACGGAGTTCCAAAACCGGGAAATCGGAACAAAAAGTTATTACAAACATGAAAGTAAAGTATCGGGCCAAGAGTCGAGCCTTGTGAGACTCGGCGCGAACTTGGGAAAGTAATTGAATTTCGTCAAGATGGCGTCTTCTGGCGGCAAGGAAAGTTCTAAAATGACAGCTTCCATAGACAGTTTGAAACTATCGAGCAAGAATGCTTCGATGTGTTCTAGTAAGCATGCCTCCTCCGAATCTGTATTGTCGAAGAAAGATAAGGATTGTCTTCAGATGCAGGAGTGCAAGAAGAGACTGTTGGCAATGGAGCCACAGATCATAATAAGGGATGAGAATGTGGTGTTGCGGTCACCGCCGATAGCACAAAAGAAGATCGTGATGCCGCCGACTATAAATCCAGAGGTATGTTTATAATGTATTTATTTATTAGACTCTCGTTATTTTATGAATATTTATTATTTGGCAGTCTAGGTGCTAGCACCCGTAGATCACTGCGACCGAACTAAAAAATCTATTCTGTCGCCTCTTAATAAAGAGAGCTCTTTTAGTGGAGGCTTTCAGGAAGTCCAAAACAGTTTAAAGAGGCCTAGCATTAAGGTTTTTTATCTTTTCCGGGTGCACGATGCGTTGACCAAGGTGGATACAGCTTTTGTGTGTGTATTAGGAGTTTGCAGTTACACAGAATTTACGAAAGTGGATTCAAAGTCAGTGTTATTAAGAGTAAATTATAAATTTTATTTCTATTAGAAATTAATTTGAAAATTTAGATGGACGCAATTATTGAGTTGTATAGCTATACGACTATAATCAAACTATTGAACCAAACTTTATTTCGCTTTGTTAAATTGTTAAGCAAAAAGTTCCATAGACAAATTCTTCCTTTGTAAGAGTCGCTTTGGGAGAACGTCTAAGTTTCTCAAAGTCTTTGAAGGTTGTGCTTTATCTTGGAATCCAAACGGCATTCCTTCATGATACTGAGATAGAAATGTTTGTCGGGACACAGGGACCGGTACTCTGAAACGCTAATCCGAAACTTCGGTTAGCCTCGCCCCTTTCACTCGATTATGTCATGACAGGAGAGTGAGCGAGACAGGTATAACGAAGTTTCGAGTTTTGCGTTTCAGAGAAGACCCTCAGGTTACGCCAATCTATCACTTGTCTTGAAAGTATAGTAAATTTAAGAAGGTTGATTGTGTTTGAATCAGTTTAGTATTTAACATTAATAAGAATTATTAATAATAATTAAACATTAAAAAAATGAGGTAACCGTTGGAAATTCTGTTAACCTGGTCTGAAATTTAATTAATTCAGTCAACATAGATTAAATTCTCACAATGTGCCCGTGAATCCTGTGATTCCATAGGCTGTACATTCTCGTTAACAGAAGCGTCAGCGAGTTATTTTGTTTCAGGTATTTTTTCATTATGTTGTAATAATAGCTTTCGCTAGTACTTGCTTTCATATCAAATTCCATTTTCCATTAAATCTTTTAATATTCTCATAATATTTTTTTGCCAGTAAAAACATATAAATAATATAATGTCGTTTAAATATGTTTCTTATTATTTATATTATTATTATTTATTCTTGTTAGTGTGAAGTCTGACCATATAATTCCAATTCTTATTGCGACATCCAAAACAATTATCAAAACAAATCGTTTAATTTTTTATAGGTAAATAGCTAGTACAATAGTTGCCTATATTCAATAATCAACTTTTCCAGAGTATTACTTTTGACTGTCGTTTGTTCTACTTTTATTGGCTTTTGTTTCTAAGTGCATGTGCTTAAAAACTCCAAACTCCATGCATACAATCTAGGACATTATCATTTTAATCAGCCAGTCTCAAGTAAGTACCTAACTTTGACTGCAACTCGCAGCTTCTGAGTGAATATTGAATCAGTCTGTTTGAGAACTCTGATCAAGAGTTCCATTACTTAATCAGCTGATTATCGATGAAGTTTACTCTGGTTATTGGAAACTTGAACTACTCAGTGGATTAAGATTTGATCAGCTTTGTGGCTTGTGTACTTTTAAGATTTGATGCGAGATCTTGTGCGATTATTTCAAAGCCAACTATCCATTGATTTTTTTCCTTTGGTAAGTATAAAGGGGTATTTACTTTACTTACGAGTAACAACTATCACATGTTGTCTATTTCTATTATAATACTATTTAGACGGAAAGTAGGGCAGCCATGCAATTAAAAACATCGTTGTAAAACCATTCTCACATGTCATCATGATTGAATAAAGACTTTAAGTATCTCTCTAATGCCCGAATACTCGTACGCTACTTATCTTTGGGAGCGTCTCAAACATCGCCCTATCACTTTAAATGTCAAACGTATGAAAAAGATGCCATGATGTTTGAGACGCTCCCAAAGATGATTTGCGTTCGAGAATTCGGGCGTAAGTGTACAATGGGATATCAGCTGCCACACTATAACATTTGTTTAATTTTCTGTGACCTGAGGGAAGAACTGAAACTCGGTATGGCTAGTTTTTTCATGAAGACGTATGTCGTGCAAAGTCGTCGCTAAAAAAAATTAACAAGTCCTTACCTTACCTAATACAACTGGAAATGAAATTACTATTTGTTCTAGGAAAGTTAAGGAACCGTTCTTTCTTTGTATACCATTTACTAGAAATATTTCCAGAGAGATCAAATCTATTTCAAAAATGCAATAATAAAGGGGTAGCCTTTGATGCATCTGTTGTATTTCATTACTATGAACCAAACTTTCTTTATGCTTTCCGTTGTTGCAATTTTCTTTGTCTGATTAAGCAGACTGTCTAGAAGGAACGACAAATAAAAACAAGAATATCTAATTAAAACTCTTCTCCGCTAACTTTGTTGAACAAGTTTGAGATTTCGTTTCGAATGAAAATAGATTTTGAGGAGATTAAAATGCCGTTCATATTTCACAGAGTTCTTTGAAAAGAGTTCAAAAGACTGATAGAATTCTCGGTATGAACTAAGTTATTGGACAAAGTTGGGTTAGGAAAATTATTGTGGCTGAAAGTCTTGAGTTGAATAATTTTATTCAATATAAATATTTGCAGAAACTTGAACAGAAATACTTTTTAAAAAACCGTCAACTCCTTTATTAGGCTCCAATAATTTCATATTTCACTCTTAAGACCTGTTTCACAATGTCTAAGTAAGTTCGGATTAGCTGTTATTTGAGAGGTAGGCTATACAAAATCTCCTAAAATGTTTTACAATGTCCGCCAGTTTTGTATGGCCTATCTGTCATGTCAGCTAATCAGAACTTATATGTGTAAACATAAGAAATTATATGTAAACATCGTGAACTATAATCCTATGTTTCACGGTATAATTATTTTCGCGACAAAATGCGTCATAAACTTTCAAAGGTACAATCTATTGTCGTACCAAAATTTTATGAAACTCATATTTTTTTTTGTGTAATTCATAATTATCTAGCGCTCCGCCCTCGACTTCGTACCCATGAAACTGAAATATTCACAAAAGTATCGTACAAACTTTGGCCCTCTCTTTGACTCTCTTAGTGGAGAAATTTCCAAAAATTATATTGCTCCCTTACACTACCCAAGAAACTTAAATAGCAAATTTCAGCTTCTTAGTAGTTTCGGCTGTGCGTTGTCTGTCTGTCAGTAACGCAAGAGTTTTATATATCATCATCATCATCATCATGTCAGCCGAACGACGCCCACTGCTGGGCATAGGCCTCCCCCAAGGATCTCCACAACGATCGGTCCTGCGCTGCCCGCGACCCAGAACAGATCGTCGGTCGTTTTATATATAATAAAAATTATTTCAATTTCATCAATAATATATTATGGATTTGTATAAAATCAGTTTTTGAGATATCCGAATATAATTTAACATTATAACATTTCCCATTTCCGAAAACATGATCAAGTTTCGTGAAATCCCGTAGTTTTATTTAGACAGACTCGTGAAAATCTTGCCGAACTTGAATGTATGGTTGTTTTATTCATTCCTTATCATTTTTCCTGATCTTATATCTTTTCCGCCTATTTTTTAACTATCATACGAATAAATAAATAAATCATTTTTCCTGAAAACATTTCTCTTAGCTTAATATCCTACTAATATTATAAATGTGAAAGTTTAGATGTTTGGATGTTTGGATGTTTGGATGTTTGGATGTTTGTTACTCAATCACGCCAAAATGGCTGAACGGATTTGGCTGAAATTTGGAACACAGGTACTTTGTAGCCTGGAGAGGAACATAGGCTACTTTTTATCCCGGAAAAATATCATATTCCCGCGGGATAACGTCGTGAAGTCCACGCGGGCGAAGCCGCGGGCGGAAAACTAGTAAGAAATAAATTACCAACAGCCACTAATCGCCTTCACTAAAAATCTGTGTTTCTCAAAGTAAGTGATAACACCCCCTTCTGGGAGCTGAAAACTTAGAGGTTACTGTAAAAAAAACTCTGTGAAAAGGGAAGAATAAACTCTGTTTTAGTTGTCAGGGAAATTTACAAAATACAGCATTATTTCCACAAAAAGATGGTGAATTCACAGTCTTATACTAGGAAGAGTAAGGGCATTTGAACAATCTAATTGTTATTGTAATTGTGATAGATAATGATAGATTTGGGAGCTTTTTCAAAACAGCTGTCCGAACTGGGCGGTAAAACAAGTTTAAGCAACTCTGCCCTCAATGTATAAGTAGTCAACCTGTCGGCCATCGCTATTTCGAGCGCCATAAGATCATTCTCAAGTCAAGCTTTCAGTCTGTCCTGCTGTCGTCTAGATTGCAAATGCCAATCTTTGCGTCTGGTCGGGCAAGATAGCCATCCTTGGCTCACCCTTCTCAGTTTATTACGAGCCAAATACGACACATGGAACAAACATATTATAATAGTGATATAAAATGGGTTATCGCTATACACACGATTGGATTGCAAATTTAAACTAAGCTGTTACCTTTTTAACGCCATTTCATTTACGTTATATATTTCTTATACCAGTTATAAAAAAAAATGATGCATTAATGACATTGTTATTTTAGAAACGTAGACTTGAAAAATGGCGGCCTTAGAATAAATTATTCATTTCCAAATTGAGCGGTAATACAAGTTTGAGGACTTCTGCTTTTAATAATATAGTCAACAAAATATCAGATTTTACATGTTGACTTCAACACTGTTCTTAAGTAGCTCGTAATATCGGTGACTTTCGTACTGAAAATGTAACACTGATTTTAATTTGTAACTTGTTCCCACAAATGTTAATCTTCGCGTCTGGGCGGTACATAAATCAAGATAGCAATCCTTCGCTCACCCTTCTCAGCTTATTACGAAGTCTGAGGACGTGCGACGGACAGTGGATACTCTTGACCATAGATATATACTTATAATAGAGGGTATACAGGATACAATCCATAGATGATAATATTATTTATTGTATTGTAACATAAAGGGTTAATTTACTTTTTATTAGTGTTCACAAACTTTTGCATTGTAATTCAGTTTGTATCTATATATTTTAATGTGTTTCCGTTGTAATCATTGCAATCTTTATTATGTATTATTAAATAAAATAAATAAGTAAAATAAAATAAATTGCTAGGTGGTTAACCACACGCTTGGATTTTCAATTAAGAGAAAGAAACAATGAAATAAAACCACTTTTTACGGATTCAATCACGCGTATATTGAACACATTGTGTAGGAAGAAGGCTTCGATAGCGAAATAATAAAAAAGAGAGTTAATTAAAAGCAGCTCAATCCAGGGTTGACACATATAATTTTCTAAACAATGACAGACAGGACAATTAGAGATTAGATTAAAATAAAGGTTTACAAAAGGAGAGTAAAACTATACAGATACAATGGAGTTTTCATCATAGTCCCCCCGTGTAGCGAAGCTACACCACTTGGTGTGAGGACAGACGAGCCAGCTTCCTCGCGGGTCTCTTTAAAGTTCCACCCTTAGTGACGACATCGACAACTCTCACGACTCCATCAGCCCCTGGATATAATCTGGAAACTCTGCCCAAAAGCCATGCTCCTCGTGGTACTTGACTGTCGCAAACTAACACTACGTCACCGACTTGGAAATTGTCATTCCGACTTTCTGTGTTTCGAGGTCGTAGGCATACCAAATATTCGCGTAGCCACCTCTTCCAAAAATGCTCTGAAAGGCGAAGAGCTTTCTGCCATTCATTTCTGTGGTGAAATACTCCATCGTCCAGAGGGTAGGGCAGTTGCTGGTTGGAGGAGACGCCGATTAGAAAATGGAACGGGGTTAAGCTCTCTATGTGGTCACCATGAGTTACGTATGTTAGAGGACGTGAATTGGCCAGAGCTTCAGCTTCTAATAATAATGTGGCCAGAAGTTCTTCTTTTGGAGCTCTATCCTTTAACGTCACTGAGAGGGCTGTCTTGATAGTGCGGACAAGCCTTTCCCAGCAACCGCCCATAAACGGAGAGGCTGGAGGAATGAAGCTCCACTGAATCTTTGCGTTCGCAGCGAAGTCTTCCACAGCTTGACTGTAAAACTCCTTTAACTGTCGACTGGCTCCTACGAAGGCTGTGCCATTGTCGCTCAAAATCTTGGATGGTATCCCACGACGTGCAATGAACCTTCGGAGACTTGAAATTGCTGAGTCTGTAGAAAGGGAAGATACGATCTCGAGATGGACGGCGCGTGTTGTCATACACGTATAAAGCGCGACGTATCGTTTCTCCCTGCGGCGGCCAATAGAGACATCAATAGGCCCGAAGTAATCAAGACCCACGTTTGTGAAAGGCCGCTTGTGGTGATCAAGTCGAACATCGGGAAGGTCACCCATCGGCGGACAACGTGGTTTTGCTCGGCGCTTCACACATAGTTGGCAGTCCCTCACAACAGCTTTGATTGCATTCCGACATCCAAAAATCCAAAAATGTTGCTTTAGTTCGTTGTAAACCATCTCGTTATTACAATGTCCTGATTTAACGTGGTGGTGGTGAATAAAAAGACGAACAGCTGGGTGACGACCATCCAGAATAATCGGTGACGCAGTATCAGCATCAAGGTCTCTCATTCGCTGAATACGGCTGTCCAAACGAAGAAGTTGGTTCTCGTCCAATATTGGGCAAAGTTTAAATAGCTTGCTGGATTTGGGCAAGGGCTTGGAGTCGATAAGGAGACGAAATTCGGAGTCAAAACTGTCTATCTGTGACTTTTTAAAGATAACTCTTTCGGCATTCTGAATATCTGAGGCTGTCAGCGGTGAGATCGAAGATTGGTTAGGTAAATTAGAATTTTGATGTAAAAGGGACCGAAACTTATAAGCACACTGATAAGTGCGCGCAGTCGCGCGAACAAAACGTAGCCACTTACTAAAACGAGCGGCATCTGGAGTTACCGGTGAAGGTAACCGATCCAGCTGGGTCAGCCCTACCATTGCCTTGAAGGGTTTTAGCTCCTCCAAAGCAAAGGAAGAACCAGACGGAGATAGCTCTTGAGGCCATTCAAAAGTGGAAAGCAATAAAAAGTCTGGGCCAAAGAACCATCTCTTTAAATCAAGGTCGTGACTCTTCAACCTTGTTGCGTCATCAGCGACATTCAAACCTCCTGGGACATATCTCCAATTTTTGTGATCGGTAAGCTCTGTAATCTCGCCAATACGATTGGCCACAAAAGGCTTGAATGTCCGCGCGTCACTGCGGATCCAACTCAACACAGTTTTAGAGTCACTCCAGAAAAAGGTGGAATTTATATGGACCTTGTGACCATCTTTAATGGCTTCAGCAAAACGAGCTGCAATAAGAGCTGCCTGAAGTTCCAGACGCGGTATAGAAGAGGGTTTAAGAGGCGCTAAACGTGCTTTTCCACCGATCAAGGCGAGCTTTACAGAAGCGTCAGAAAATGTAAAACGAAAGTATGCGACACACGCATACGCTTCCTCGCTTGCGTCAGCGAAAACGTGAAGCTGTCTGTCAACGATATGCTTACCTGTAAACCCACTTCTGTACCAACGAGGAATTTTAGTGCTGGAAGTGACAGCTCTTAAACGCTCTGACCAAGAACGCCACTCTTTGACTATAGTGGGGGATAATTCTGTATCCCAGTCAACGCCAGAACGCCAAATTTGTTGAAACAAGATGCGGCCTTGAATAACTAGAGGTGTAAGAAAACCTAAAGGGTCATATACACTCATCAATTGCGATAAGATTTGTCGCTTCGTCAGCTTTGCACCTTCAATATTACTAGTATTTTCGCGAAAACTAAAAACGTCACTAGTGGGATGCCAAACGAGTCCCAAAGTTTTCACAGAAGTTTCTGGGCCTACATTCACATTTTCAGCAACAACAGGAGCTCTTAGATCGTGAGGAATATCTGAAAGAGCGGCGGGATGATTTGACACCCATCCTCGCATTTCGAAGCCAGCTGCTGCGTGAACCTTAACTATATCAGCAGCAAGCTGCGAAGCCTCCTTCACATCATCTAAACTTCCCAAATAGTCATCCATGTAATGATTATGGATTATAGCCTCACATGCGGCTGGGTGTGAATTCTGTAACTCTTGCGCATTTCTATTTTTTATGTATAAGGCCGTACATGGGCTGCAAACAGCGCCAAAAATTA
This sequence comes from Crambus lathoniellus, assembly GCA_949710035.1. NCBI lineage: Eukaryota > Metazoa > Arthropoda > Insecta > Lepidoptera > Crambidae > Crambus > Crambus lathoniellus. The sequence continues at coordinate 27,202,492 of OX453313.1, read as the reverse complement.
CAGAAGTCATCCTATATTCTTTTATTTCTTGGCCAGGATCCTCTCTCCAAATAAAACGCAAAGCGTCGCGGTCCTCAACCTTGATCCTAATTTGTGGAAACATCTCCTTTACATCCGCGGTTAAGGCAATGCGCCCTTCACGAAATCTAAACAAAATGAAAATTAAAGATTGAAGGAGGTCCGGGCCAGGAAGCAAAAGAGAGTTGAGACTGACACCGGCAGTCTTTGCAGCAGCATCGTGAACTATCCTTAGTTTCTTTTTCTGGGGATGCACAACAGCAAAATGTGGCAAATACCAACGCACATTATTAAGCGAACGTAGACCAACGGAATCATGAAAAGTGTTTCTAGGACACTCTTCAGCATAACCCTTATCTAACATATTATGCATGAATGTGAAATAAGATTTTTTTAGATCAGGTTCTCTAGCCATACGCTTTTCGATACCATAAAACCTGGCAAGTGCGTGAGGGTAACTGTCAGGAGCGTCAAATTTTTCTTTCCGCCATAACAGACCAACCTCAAATCTACCACTCGAAAGACGTTTGGCTGTAGAGTCTAAAATATTCAAGGCACACTTTTCATTATCACTTAACAAGGACTCGTGTTTAGAAATGCCTATGGAGTCCAGGCGAAAATAATCTTTAATTAATTGATCCATAGTAGAATCACTATTTACATCATAAGAAAGAGCTTTATTTACAAAAACATGTTTCACCCACGAACTATTTGTTTCGCCGTGTAATACCCAACCTAAAGCAGTGCGAGTAGCAACGGGTTGTTTCCTAGTACCTTCCCTGATATCACGAACAACAGACAAAAACCAATTATCCGCCCCGATGAGAACTTTAGGAGTAACATTGTCATGTACAAGTAGCGGCACTATATCGTTTAAGTAAGGATATTTTGTCAAACACTCATGACTTATACTCTGTGTAAATGAGGAAAGCGAGTCAATTGTCCTAGCATTAGAAACAGTAAAAAGATCTGAACTGTTTTTACCTTTTATAGAAAAACTAACATACTGCACTGGAGTATAACTGGACATACCAGCCACACCGTCAACCCTGATCGAACCAGCAGGTCCCACCGCACCAATATGGCGAGCAACCTCAGAATCGATCAGCGTCGCCGTTGACCCGTCGTCGAGTAGGGCATAAGTGCTAAAAGTACCATTCGGACCGCTCACTTCAACCGCCACCATCTTTAAAAACACAGCATTGTCAGGTGATTTCGCGGCATTGGTAATAACAATGTTTTTATCACTGGGAGGTGCCGTATTGCTACTAATGCACGGCGTGTTATCAATAGGGTTAGAACATTGTGTATCAACGGATGTGTCTATGTGTGAAACCTGAGGCACAGTAGTAGGTGGATGTAACAACGGATGATGAAAACGAGTACAGCCGTCCACACCACAGCGATTTATTTTACATAACTTCCAACGGTGAGACTTTGATTTGAGACATTTAAAACAAATTTTAATTTTTCGTAAGTAAGCCCACTTGTCTTCTAAAGACAAAGCCTTAAAATCTTTACAATCTGTAAGCTTGTGTTTCAAATCACAATATTTACAAATGTCAGTGTTACGCGCAGTTATTGTATGTACATTATCGCGTTCACGCCGTGTAACATTATTATTTGGTCTTATAAAATCCACAGTTATACCAAAACGACTATGCTTCAGTGCTTCGATGTTCAAAAACTCAGACAAAAGTTCAAGTTTTGACAGTGAACAATTCGCTCCGTTATGAAAGGCGAACTCTTTCCACTGACTATATAAAATAGGCGTAAGTTTGCTAACAATTGTATGAAAGATTTCAACTGAATACAAATACTCTTTTTGGTTTAAATTGTTTATAACGGCGATGCAATTTCTGATACGCGCAGCAAACAAAACAAGATCTTTTAGATCGTGGCTTATTTTAGGTAAGCTACGGATAATCATCATCTCGTGTAAAACAATGGTCTCAGGCTGCGCAAAAGTTTGCTGCAGCATGTCCATGACGAGATCAGGATCCTCCGCAGTGTATAACAAAGAAGACACAGTTTCTAAGGCAGGGCCGCGCAACGCGCCCCGCAAGCGAGCTAGATTTTCTATATTAGAAAATAAATGTTGCGTGTCTTGATAAGTTCTTCTGAACATGAGCCATTCAATAGGTTTACCGCTAAACGGAATCAATGCGATATTTAATCTAGGCGCGCGCTGGTTTGAAACATTATTAGAACAAAAATTATGAGAATTATTTACAAGAGGTTCGAACTCTTTGGTCACACGATGACATGAATTATTTTCATCATTGTTCGAGTTTGACAAATGTGACATCTCTGGCGGAAAGGATACGCCTGGCTTTGAAAATGAAATGCCATGCGATAAAAAATTATGTGGAATGCTATTTACATGAGTATGAGGGTTTGTATTGGTACCATAACATGGTTTTGTGGAAGAAGTAGGAACCTCACGACGTGAGATCTCATTATGTACAGGGAGATCGCGGCTCTTTTCCACACCATGGTTAAGCTGGTCATTGACCCATGAAAATGTTCGAGACTGACTAACCGATCCATCATCTGCCTGCATCGCAGCTAGGCTAGCTTGTAGCTCCAAAGCCTCGATCGCTTTTTCTTTTTCAAACTGCTGTCGGGCGAACAAAGCCTCCGCAGCCAACTGGCGGGCCCTTATTGTGGCCTTTGACCGCGAGGAACCCGACGTATGAGAAGACGGCCTGAAAGTCGGAAAGTGGTTAGAAACAGCGCTTGCGGAAGGGACCGCAAGATTGGCGCGTGGCGAAAAAGGTTCAGAAGTTTGTGCTGTGGGTGAAACAGTGGCGTCGACCGTGACAGGGTCCGGAACTGGGGACCGGCCGAGCCCACCCACCAAAGGCACAACTGAAGGAACCTCGCGCGATTCTTGCGAATCCTGTGCCAAGCGCATGGATTGAGCCCTGGTTAACATTATGAACGGGAGAAGGACCAAAAAAATGTGTAGGAAGAAGGCTTCGATAGCGAAATAATAAAAAAGAGAGTTAATTAAAAGCAGCTCAATCCAGGGTTGACACATATAATTTTCTAAACAATGACAGAGAGGACAATTAGAGATTAGATTAAAATAAAGGTTTACAAAAGGAGAGTAAAACTATACAGATACAATGGAGTTTTCATCACACATATTTGTTAATTTCTAGTTGTGTCTTTAAGGATTTTTAGTCTTTTTTCCGAAATTTCGGCACCGGGGTTGTGGTTACGGAAACTATCCACTATTTTAGATTTTTGGAAGATACAATATTAACAATTGTAAACTATTTTAGTATCAAGATATGTAAATTAGCAATTCGACTGAAACACCAATAATTCTATTGAGATACGACTGTTAATTACCTAAGTGATCCTTAACTACACGATATTCAACTTAGATACGATTGTTACGCAAAATCGATGTCGTTGTTAATTTGATTTGATTCATCACATCAAATCACACTTAGCTAGGTCTTATATAACGATACTCACAGACTACTCTATCATTATCATTATCATCATCATCATCATCATCAGAAGACACTATCATACGCCGGTCGCGGAAGCGAGATGCCAAGGCGTATCTCCGATAGATCAGTACAAGCTTTCCGCCCGCGGCTTCGCCCGCGTGGACTACACGACGTTATCCCGCGGGAATGTTATATTTTTCCGGGATAAAAAGTAGCCTATGTTCCTCTCCAGGCTACTTAGTATAATATTATGTGGGCCAAATTTCAGCCAAATCCGTTCAGCCGCTTTGGCGTGATTGAGTAACAAACATCCAAACATCTAAACTTTCACATTTATCCATACTAATATTATAATCGTGAAAGTGTGTTTGTTTGTTTGTTTATTTGTTTGTTTGTTTGTTTGTCCGTCTTTCACGTCAAAACGGAGCAACGGATCGACGAGATTTTCGGTATGGAGATAATTTGAGAGCTGGAGAGTAACATAGGCTACTTTTTATCCAGGAAAATTATAAAATAAAAATGGTAATTTTGTATAGAAAACCGTCAAACTGTCATACTTCACACAACTGTCATTTCTTAGCCGCTTCCAAAGAGAAGGTATGTCAAAGAGTATGTAATCACTGACATTTTTGCCGCTTAGGATTTCTTTTTTTTTAATTAGTGCCATTGTGTCAGGCAGTTGATACGAAGTTCGTGTCCAATAAAATTTATATGGCAAAACAACGTTTGCCGGGTCAGCTATTAATATTATATAGTAGCATAGGATTGTATTGTGACTCGCACACTTCGCTGCCCTTAGTTATCTGACAAGCCATCAACACAAATGTGACACGACTCCGCGACGGGCGTAAGATTATATTTCGCTGGCCAATTGGATGTAATCATTGGATGTAATGTGTTTGACCTTGGAGGAACCTTGGAGGCAGGGCGCGTGTCACAAGCATTTTAGCTTGGATGTAATCCTTGTAGACGCAAAACAGTTGGATGCTTACATTCGATAGAAGGCAGGATTACATCCATCATTTAACCGCGTTTGTAGTCTAGTGGTATACACCACTGGTATCAGATGCAGCAGTCCCGGGTTCGATTCCCAGTGGGGGTACATATTGTATTCGGTTTGGTTGATGGTAGTTCGGCTTGTTCAAAGTCTGCCTGGCTAGCTACCATCATCTTATCGAAGTCTGACGCCAAATTAACGATGTTTTTAGCATTGTTGTGTTCCGGCAGTTAGAGATAACATTGCCAGTTTCTCAGTAATTGAGGATTCCGGGAGCCTTATCATCACTTAACATCATGTGTGATGAAGGCTAAGTGCTACCCCGTTGTGGATAAAGAAAACCATCCATCTAGCCAGCGTTAGTTCTTCAAGCCGCAGTCTAAGAATTATTTATAGATACGCCGTAGCGCCATAAAGCAGAACGCTCGACATTTTTAAGAGCGCCCAATGCACAAACTTGTTAAAACTCCACAACTCATACATCACATTGAAATTGTCGGCATTACAAACTTTGGCAATTACTAGAGGAACATTTACAGGGGAAATTTTCCCGTTTTCAAAAGCTGTTATTCATTCTTGGATGAGTAAATAGTATAATTACAATTTTGTAACAAAAAAGGTTTTTTGCGAACTTGTGGCTGCAGACAACTTCAGTTTCGTCGATAAATAGTAGTAGGTTAGTTTTCACGAGACATTTGTTATGTCACTTTTTTATTTAAAATATCTTGTTTAGTACCTATTAAAATTTATTTATTTTCAAAACTTGCTTCATTGGCTTACAAATCTATCACAGAAGTTCCCTTGGGAATTTCAGGTTAAATTACCTTCGATCAACAATAGGTAACACCTAGTTCTAGATACATAGTTGGAGTGAAGACATGGCCGAGCGTTATACGCCCACTTGAGAGTATAATTAGAAGCAAATTATTTTGACAGTGTCAATAATACTAAGGTATTTCAAACTTGGAACGCTTCCTGTCATTTATTTTGTAAGATCGCAACATTCGCAACATTCGTAACCTTTTTTCTCTGTTTAAAAAAAGTCAGTCTGTGCCATATACGCCCGAATTCTCGAACGCTAATTATCTTTGGGAGCGTCTCAAACATCATGGCATCTCTTTCATACGTTTGACATTAAAAATGACAGGGCGATGTGTGAGACGCTCCCAAAGATAAGTAGCGTACGAGTATTCGGGCAATAAAGTTTTAATTTAGTTCGTGAGCCTTCATCTAGTACTATTGTTGATCGAAGTAAATTACACAACAAGTTTTTAGTACCTAGTTATAATTAGTACTTACACATATTTCAATACGAAAATTTTACCTTCTCTGTGATCTAGTGGTTCACACCACACCGGTTACAGACCCAGTTTGAGATAAGATAGCCAGTTCCTCAGTGATTGAGGATTCCGGGAGTAGTGCGCTTCCACCTTCAGCCTTATCACCACATAACATCAGGGGGCCAATTCTGCTAACGTTAAGTCATAATCGTGTCTCAATCGTGTTTTAATTGTAGTTCAATTGTAGTCCTTTTTTACACACTAGTTACAAGAAATGTGTACTTTTTTTCACCATACACACACAATATGGTCACACTACACACTACATCATATTGTCATAATCATAATACTTGTAACTAGTGTGTAAAAAAGCACTACAATTGAACTACAATTGAAACATGATTGAGACACGATTATGACTTAACGTTAGCAGGCTTGGCCCCCTGGTGTGATGAAGGCTAAGTGCTACACCATTGTGTATAAAAAAATACTATGGGGCCAGCTACGAAATCGCGTTAAAAGAATCGGCTGCTCCATACATTGTAGTCAAGTTGATGTGATAGTTTCCTATGTAACAGCTGTTTTTTATTTCCGCGCAACTTATAATATTACTTATGTACTAATGTTAGTTGAAATAATTTATTTACTTGTGCCTTGTGGGGCTACAGATCTTTCACAAAAGATCTACGACGGGACAGTTCCTCAACTTCAAAGGTTCCCAAACTTTGCGCTCTACTCATCTTTACTGAATGTAACCGGGTCTTTGTCAAAGTAGCTCAAACAGCTACCTACTTAGTGTGATTAAATCGGTTTACAGGGTGCAGTGACTTAAATAGATTAAAATTAGTGTTACTTTTTTACAGCCATAAATATGATTAACTATCTAATTTGTTCAGTTACTTTGATAATAATATTAAAGATCTATTATTCGATCGAGTTAGTACTTTGGATTGTATTTTTTTTTTACCTAGCATCTTCGATTAAGAATAACCCCTAGGTCTAGATACATAGTTGGAGTGACAAACACGGCTGAACAAATATACGCCCACTTGTGCCACTTGTGCGTATATTTTTAAGTTGTTCCTGTCATTCATGACGTGAGATTGTAATATTTATTAACCTTTTTTCTCCGTTTCAAGATGCCATTAAAAGGTTTGATTTAGTTCGCGAGCCTTTATCTAGTACTATTGTTGATCGAAGCCTAGCACATCTTAGATTTGTGCGCGAATTTTGCATTAAATAAAAATAAAAAAAAACTTTCATCGGATAGTTTCCGTGACCACAGACCCTGGAAAGGTACCGAAACGTTGGAAATCTAAAAACACAACTATAATTCCCAATTTGTGCAATATACGCGTGGTTAAATACGTTAAAGTGGTTTTATTTCAAAATGTTAACTCTTATAAACCCGTTTCATTGCTCTTATCCGGATTTCAAGAGCGCGGGTTCAAATCCCGGACGCATATCTCCCTGGTGTTTTTTCTATTACTTACAATTTTTCCTATCCTTACATAAGTGCATTGTAAAAGCATAAAATTAATTTAAAAAAATTGTTTTTGTTTGCATAAGAATTTAGATGGTAAAGACAACACCTAAATAAGCTTTTAGTAAAAAATTAATTTTTATGTCAAGTTTTTTGCTGATTGTACTTTAATATTGTATTGTCTTCTAAACCAAAACTGTATACAAAATTTCAGCTCCATCGGACACTGGGAAGTGGGTCAAATTAAGCTTGCAAGATTTGTCCCCCACTACTTAGCATCCTAACTAACTAACTAACATGGCAAGTTAATAAAAAGCTTGTAAAATAGATGTTAAAATCTCAGATTTCGAAACAACTCAAGTCTTGATGATATTATCTACTTTATTACATTACAGCTCACACCATAGTTATTTCTGAAACCGTAACACTTCCCAAGTTAATCTATTACATAGCGTGTACAGGGTGCGCCCCAAGTGTTCTAGACCCACCCTCAGTCAATAAATCTGACCACACCCTGTGTTACTAAGATATATGTTGATGTACTAAACTTTGAACTTCATATAGGTACCTATTTTTTGCTTGTGGTTGTAACTTGATGAAGGATTTTAGAACTATGCTGTTTCTTACCGAATACTAATGTTATAACAAAAGTTAAAGAGTTAATTCATTTACGGGTTTTCGCAATGATACTGTAGTCGTAGAGACCGTGTCAGATAACTCTGCGCGTGACTGGGGCGTTTTTGGCGCTAGTTATACTTCATTTTTTAAGATATTAAGTTAAAGATTAGTATTTATTTATTTATTTAAAAAAGGCTTACCAACAGTTTTGTACCATTACATTCATTAAATTAAACTTAATAACTAAACATTTAAAGAAAATACAAAAACCAATTAATGGCAAACACAGCATGCAAAACAAAAAAGAAACTTCACAACGTATTCGATTTCGCCGGAGCGAGGCGCCCGCCGCCGGAGGGAGGCGGTCATAGATAATCTATATATATAAAAAGAATCCCTATTTCCCTTGGTCACGGCATCACGCGTGAGCGGCTGGACCGATTTGGCTAATTTTGGTCTTGAATTGTTCGTGGAAGTCCAAGGAAGGTTTTAGCGGTGAGAAAATAGGGAAAGGAGGGGTAAGTAGGGGTAGAGTAGAAGTAGGGTAGGAGTAGAGTAGGGGTAGGGTAAGGTAGGGGTAGGGGTAGGGTAGGGGTAGGATAGGGGTAGGGTAGGGGTAGGGTAGGGGTAGGGTAGGGGTAGGGTAGGGGTAGGGTAGGGTAGGGTAGGGGTAGGGTAGGGGTAGGTAGGGGTAGGGTAGGGGTAGGTAGGGGTAGGGTAGGGGTGGGGTAGGCTAGGGTGGAGTAGGGGGTAGGGCCACGGGAACGAAGTCGCGCTGGGTCAGCTAGTACACTTATAAGAGCAGCGGAGTGATGCCTAGCTCCGTACAGTCCGTAACTCCGCTCCGCCATACTCGCTCGCTCCACTCCGCTGCCTCGGTCCGCGTCAATGGACAGAGACAGTCCGCAACTCCTCTTCGCACACTCGCTCGCTCCGATCCGCCACCTAGCTCCGCGTCAATGGACAGGCAGCTTAAAGGTTACAGCAGACTTATCAACTCGTAAAGGGATCGACACCGTATCGCCTTTCGCCTCGCCGTCAACCAGGCGTCAACCTAACGTAATCACTAAGCACGTAACCAAACCGGTACCCCTAGTATTAGTTTGGCAAATAATCGAAAACTATCGCTCGCTCTATCTCTTTCATGTCCTTTGACTGCTGTACCGACAACTCATACTAGTAGTATAGGAAAAATGTGATAGTAAAAAACCACGAGCCCCATAAGTAGCTTTCAGGCGGGATTCGAACCCGCGCCTCCGGGAATCCGGTTCGAATCCCGCCTGAAAGCTACTTATGGGGCTCGTGGTTTTTTACTATCACATTTTCCTATACTTACAAAATTGCATTGTGAATGCATAAAAATAATATAAAATCTCAATATGGCTGTTTCATCTTAATCGATTGTTAAACATTTGTAAAAATGTTTCTTTCGGATGCGAGGGTTTCCTCACATTGATGAGCAACGCTGGCCTACAGCGTAACAAGTGATAGCAAAATTCGACGAGTCGTGTAAGCCTTTCGGTAGCTTAGTTGGTCAGAGCATCGGGCCGGATTCCCGGAGGCGCGGGTTCGAATCCCGCCTGAAAGCTACTTATGGGGCTCGTGGTTTTTTACTATCACATTTTTCCTATACTTACAAAATTGCATTGTGAATGCATAAAAATAATATAAAATCTCATACTAGTGGCTTATAAGATCATACAAAGAATACTGAACCGCTCGAGTTGATACGTTTACGTTCCGTTTACAAGTTGATAAGTATGCTGTGACCTTAATTACGCAGAGTGACAGGGACAGGACAGGTAATAACAGGTCACTTTCCGAGATTCTTCGTAATCCACGACTGTAGTTTATCAAAATGTCAAAAGTAACAGTATCGATCACTGACTTTAATAAGCAGTCCGACAGCCGTTCCGATCCGGATATCCGGGTCCGGGTGCTCGGGTCAACACCCGGCGAAATCTGCGATATCGCTCTCGCTAGCGAAATATCGAGACTGCTATTAGTTAGGCAGGGTGTAGGCTGAGATGGTTGAGACCACAGCCTTCTCTATTGTAAATGTAGGTGGCTTCGTTGAGACCCTTTATAAATAAACGCAATGGGGATATCTACGGCGCTTTGCTCCCACCAGATGGCGTATGGTTGCAATGACCAATGTTAACTGTCATCTGCGTACATTTTATCGTTTGCCTGACTATTTTTATGAATATACTGCACCACGCCGCTTTTTTTAGTACCAGGGTGTAATATATAAGTGGAGTGCATTTGTTTCCAAAAAATGCTGTGCTAAAAAACAGTGAAAGAAAGGACGGTTGCCATACAAGTTTGCCCATCATTCTTTATTTTATTATTTTTTATTACTTAATTATGAGAATATTATAAGTTTTGAAGTAGGTAAGTCCAGATCACAAAAAATGCTAGAAAAACACGACTGAACACAAAAAATAAGTCGATTCAAATCTGACAGCTAACAATGCGTTTTTATTGTTTCGCTCATTGCGCCTGTGCCGCCATCTACAATCAGTTTTTCGTGGATATCTCGATTGAATGGGAAACGAAATATTGGAAAATGGTTGCACAGTGTGTGCCTGCTTTTGTAGTAATAAAGAAACTTTTCCTTTAGTCATGGTATGGGCGCAGTGGCTAGAGATTGTGGCGATTAAGCAGCTTTCGTTATGGTCGGCCTTAGGATAGGTGACCAAAAATGTATTAACTCTAACTTATCTCTGGTTCTAGAGGCGCTTAGAGGAAATGGTCTCAGCTGCGTTTGCTCTCGTTAATACCAACCAATCCGCATTGGGCCCGTGTTGCTGGCGATCATGCTTCTTTATCCTTATCCATACATAAGTATTATCATATAAATTTAAACGTTACATTAAAGAGTCGCTGATGAGCAAAGGATACTATAATGTAGACGATTATTTGAATGACCGCAATGCATGGTCATGATGTAACACATAACATAATCACTGTTTAATATGATGTATTTTTATACTAAGCAATTGTTGTATTAGTAACGATATGTTTTTTTATTTTGTAAATGTCGTTACCTAACTAAGAAACGCTGGCAAGTTTCTTGCGCCCATTCTTCTTGTCAGTTAAAAAAGTCTTGAATGGGTGGTAGGAAAATATTGACGATTCATAAGTACATATATATTATGTCTAAGTGAATAAAGAATATTTTTATCTTTATCTTTATCTATCCAGTATTGTTCTTCTCATCCATCAATTATTTATTCTTAAGGAATGCCTATGTCCTAGTAGTTGTGATATTAAAAGTTAATTTTGATGATACGAGGGAAACTTTGAACAAGTAAAAATTATAGGAAAAATGTAAAAGTAAAAAAAACCACGAGCCCTATAAGTAGCTATCAGGCGGGATTTGAACCCGCGCCTCCGGGAATCCGGCCCGATGCTCTGACCTATTATATTAATTCGACGAGTCGTGTAAGCCTTTCGGTAGCTTAGTTGGTCAAAAATGAGCATCGGGCCGGATTCCCGGAGGCGCGGGTTCGAATCCCGCCTGAAAGCTACTTATAGGGCTCGTGGTTTTTTACTATCACATTTTTCCTATAAGTACTTACAAAAATTGCATTGTGAATTTATAAAAATAATTTAAAATCTTAAGTAAAAATTATTCAGTAAGCAAAAAAACGTATTTCGTTCGTAACAATATTATGTAGTACCTAACCTTAGCCTGAGAATAGCATCGATTCCCCATACACACAGTCATCTACTAGTTCAGTTCACCCTCATCAAAGTTTACTATCACAACAAAAGATAGTATATTTTATGTCTTTCCTCAAGGTCCAATCTATCTTTATGTCGCAGGAAAATCAATAATTCAGGGGTTTCGTGAATATCCTAAAAACAAAAATCGTAAAAAGTGTATTAATTTGTTTATTTGTGTTCGTGTGTGTGCTAAAGTCAAGAGCAAAATCTAGAGCTAAAATAAAGTGTTCCTGTATTTTGTTGACTTTTGCCAGCACACAAGGAATTTAAATGGAACCTCCAGTTGAACAAACTTATTTACAATGAACAAACAAGTGAAGGCAAAAGGCATCTATTTTCGAATGGTTCTACGGTTTATTTATAAGGCTGTGGCGACATGCATCGTAAATATCGTCAACATTGCTTCTCTACTAGACAACACGACATGAATATACGGGGGAATTTAAACCTTTTGCCATTTCAAATAAGGTTTTAAAACGTTTTATGTGCGGTCGTATTTCGTGCGAGTTGGTGCCAGCCGAAGTGTTGCCTGTTGAAATATGTGTGACATATGAGAAATTGCTCAACTATAGTTGTAGTGAAAAGTATTGATGGTTCAGTATATTTAATTTATTGAAACGGTTCCTTTTTGGTAAAGGAGATTTTTCAGTTTTGTATGGAGCCTCGGCTAGGACTTTGTACACTATACCATAGGCAAGCAAAAGATAAATATAATAATTGAAAACTAATTATATCGCAATAATCTAACGTGTTTGATGGTACAAAAGCATTATCTAGTCTTAATAATTATGCAACCCCGATTCAATATGGCGGTAAAATGTCACACTAACATTTAAAAAAAGGTTCACATTGACAGATTATCATCAGTCGTCAATGTCATCGTTTTTTCGTACAGAAACATCAAAGTTTCCGAACGTGATTTAAATATGGTTGCCAGTGTGACCATGGATGGCAAAGAATTTTTATTTCAAAGTTTATTTTTGTACCATTAATCCAGAAAGACAATGAGAATTTAAATATTTTATTTGACTTTACTATATTTTTTACTATTAGTACGAATAGTGTACAATGTCCTAGCCGAAAATGAAAAATGTCCTTTATACAGCTTTTTGCCTCTTAAACAAGTTAACACACTATTAACGGGAGAGTTTGTGTAGGTGTTTGGATTTCCATACATTTTTTACCGTTTTTTTTTAGATTTTTTGTACACGTTCAATTCTAGTGTCCACCGTCGATTCGATCAGTTGGGCATCTTAGGATCTCTATACCTCCTTTATTCATGCTTTAGATATACCTATCATCAGATCTCCTCCAAAAGCACCCCCTGCGCAGATACACGGTTTCAATAAGGTTTTAGTAAAAATTTCATTTTTATGACAGTCTTTTTTTGCTGACTGTACTTTAATATTGCATTGTCAGCTGAACCAAACCTGTATATAAAATTTCAGCTCTATCGAATCTACACTGGGAAGTGGGTCAATTTAAGCCTGCAAGATTTGTCCCCCACTAACTAACATGTTAGTTGTAAAATAGAGCCAAATGTATTAAAAATTATTTTTGATCACAAACTTTTATTTTTATGTGTGTATGTACAGCGGGAACCAACTTTGTTTAATAAGAATCGGCAGAAACATAATTTTAAAAAACCTTCTTAACTCAGTAGAACCCCTACAGTTGTAAAGAAAACCGCGACTTGTTCCAAGTTCTTTAGCCTGAAGATATACGAAAACACATGAATATTGCATGAGAGCTCAGCCATTTCGGCTAATCAATATCCTTCAGCCGCTTGTAAGAAGTCTGGAAACCTGCCTAGTCTAGTCGTAGATATGGAGAAACTTCATTATTAAAAGATATCTTACCGGCTGCCTTCTGGTAGAGTCCCTAGGACTATTGCGGAGATGGTTGCTGGAATACACTTTCTACTCCGTTGACGAGTTTCTTAAATTTAAGGAATAGTTCTGAGGACTGTCTATGCACAGATTACTTTTACATTTAATTTAGGTTTATGACATTTAATTTTATATACCGAGACATATTATGTATGACACTGTATTAAATGACTGATGTTGATATATGTTAGAAACTTAATATGATTGTATAAATGATCATTTAAATTGTAATCCTTATAAATAGTCAATCATAAAAATTTACATGCTATTATAAATGGCTAAATAGGTATAAGCTCTTAAATTATGACTACCAACTTCTCTGTATTACACCCTATTTATGGCAAATAATAAATAATTCTAATTCTAATTCTAGGGAATTGATGAATTAAAACATTCATTTATTTATTTATTTTCTTGACGGAAGACCAACAGCCAATCTTATAAAATACTGAATACAATAATTAGGCACCAGGGGGGTAATTGTCTAACTCAACATCAATCGCAATCGCTTTCAGATTGACATCCATCATGCATCCATCACTTGTTGTCGAAGAAAGTTGTCAAAATTTTGGTAGACAAAAGCAGCAATGGCCGTGCAATATCTTTCAAAGTGAATGCGATTGCGATTGATGTTGAGTTAGACAATAACCCCCCTGAAGGCCAATTACAGGTCCTCACTAATTGCTACAAAAAGTAATAAAAAATCTTGTTTATATATTAAATTTCAGTTCCTTATACGACCAACAGAGGCGCTGCTCTAGTTTGCATACAAAATAATACGATTACAAATAAACGCTCAAGTGGCTCAGTGGGCTCATATTTTCTCAGCCGTGTTTGACACTGCAACTATGTATCTAGACCTAGGTGTTAAAACATATTTTTTTAGAGATTAATACATTTTATTTTTTATTCTCTTATGCCTAACTTTACCTGCTGGTATTAATTTTTGTATGACAAGTACATTAATGATTTTAAATAATATCTGTATGCACTCACAATGCAATTAGGAAAAATTTATATAAAAGAAAAAACCAGCCTTCTGCAACAATCTTCTTGCAGGGCTGGTGGTTTTTTCTCTCACAATTTATTTCTAGACATCCTACTTCCTACTTCCTACTAATATTATAAATGTGAAAGTTTATATGTTTGGATGTTTAGATGTTTGGATATTTGGACGTTTGTTACTCAATCACGTAAAACGGCTGAACGGATATGGCTGAAATTTGAGACACAGATACTTTGTAGCCTAGAGAGGAACATAGGCTACTTTTTATCCCGGTGAAATATCACATTCCCGCGGGACAACGTCGTGTAGTACACGCGGGCGAAGCCGCGGGCGGATAGCTAGTTGGTAATATTATAAATGTGAAAGTTTAGATGTTTGGATGTTTGAATGTTTGTAACTCAATCACGCCAAACGGCTGAACGGATTTGTCTGAAATTTGGAACACATACTTTGTAACCTGGAGAGAAACATAGGTTACTTTTTATCCCGGGAAAATATCACATTTCCGCGGGATAACGTCGTAAAGTCCTCGCGGGCGAGGCTGCGGGCGGAAAGCTAGTCTTCATTATTTTGCATATTCCCATGCTATAAAAAAAGGGCTGAAAAATTTAACCTCAACAACAAGTAACCATCCTTTCTATTGATTTAGATTATGTCATCTTCACAAAAATGTTTGTAAAAATCTGTTGCTAAAACATGAACTGACTTTGTGGGAACAATGATTTTCCTGAATAATATTCCTTTGTCATAAATGTGTCGCCACTGGAAGCCATATTTGTTCATATATTGTCATACGCTACATACAATATCATATTTAACGAGAACCCCTGAAATCTGTTGTTGGGAAGCGTGAATCCGTCGGGAAATTATTTAGAAAGCGCTTGTCTTGTTCTAGGGTATTTGTTCTAGTGGCAACAGCTTTCGCTCGTCAGATATACGACTAGGCATAGCTTATCATATATAGTCGCTATACGTCGTGTTGTTTTTGATATCATCATCATCATCATCATGTCAGCCGAACGACGCCCACTGCTGAGCATAGGCCTTATTTATTGTTTTTGATAAGCAACAAATCAAAACTTATGTTTTAACCGCCTTTGTGATCTAGTGGTACACACTATCAGGTATCAGACTAAGAGGTCCCGGGTTCGATTCCCAGTGAGGGTACATATTGTATTCGGTTTGGTTGGTGGTAGAACTTCTTAAAAGTCCGCCTGGCCAGCTACCACCATCTTATCTAAGTCTGACGCCATAACAACGATGTTTTAAACATTTTTGTGTTCCGGCAGTAAGCGATAAGATAGCCAGTTCCTGAACTCTTCCAGAAAATGTCCAAGGCCAATAAGTGATTCCGAAACCTTTCTAAATCCATACCAATACTATAAACATAACTTCCTTTTTTTATCCACAACGGGGTAGCACTTAGCCTTCATCACACCTGATGTTAAGTGGTCATAAGGCTGAAGGTGGAAGCGCACTACTCCCGGAATCCTCAATCACTGAGAAACTGGCTATCTTATCTCTAACTGCCGGAACACAATAATGCTGAAAACATCATTGTTATGGCGTCAGACTTAGATAAGATGGTGGTAGCTAGCCAGGCGGACTAAGAACTAGTCCTACCACCAACCAAACCGAATACAATATGTACCCCCACTGGGAATCGAACCCGGGACCTCTTGGTCTGAAATCGGTGGTGTGAACCACTAGACCACAGAGGCGGTTAAAAGAGTCCTGAGTGAGATAGCCATATTTTATCCCGATATTCCCACAGGAGCGGGTGCCATTGCGGGTAAAATTTCCAATAAAAGCAATTGAATCGCCAGGACTTGTTTTCATACACACAGTTTCAATAGGATTCGTTTCAGCACCTGCTTTGTTTCCCAAGAGAAAAACCGGTTGGCCCATTAAGGCCGGCCTTCATGCCTCGACATTGGATCAAGCGCAAGTTGCAACTTGTCTTCTGTTACAAAAGCTTTTAGTCGGAATCTGACGTTGGATATCTCCCTTTTTAACCGACTTCTAAATCAAAAAGGAGGAGGTTCTCTATTCGTCTGTATGTGTTTTTTTTTTTGTGTATGTCCACCGATTACTCGAAGACGGCTGAACCGATTGAAACGTTATTACATCAGGTTGCTTTTCAAGTTGGTCCCATTTTTTGAAATTTTGAAATCGGTTCAGTAGTTTTCAGGAACACTTGAAAATACCGTCGTTTTCGTTACCACTTTATGTGAATTTAATACGTATCTTTAGGCATAACTCCTTTGTTTATAAACCGATTTAGATGATTCTTGTTTTATTAAAAAGGGGATACCTCAAGGTATTTTAACCGACTTCGAAAAAAGAGGTTTTCAGTTTGATCACATACCTATTTACCAGAAAACACGTAAATTGCCTGCACGATGCACTAAAAAGAGTGAAATAAAAATTATTTTTATAAAAAAATAAAACCGCCTTCATAAAAACCACATCAAAAAAGTAAGAAATAATTCCTCACCATATAAATAACGTAAGTACTTTGAAGGCGGGCGTGAAACATGTACAATTTTTTGTTGTTTTTGTTAAAACCCGCCCGACTTCAAAGTACTTACGTTATTTATATGGTGAGAAATTATTTCTCACTTTTTTGATGTGGTTTTTATGAAGGCGGTTTTATTTTTATCCGATACAGATTTTCCTGACAAATGGAGCTTACATGCCTCTTTGTATTGCTCAGAGTGTTTCAAAGGTTTATATTTTTGACATGATTTGACGAGCTCCATGGCCAAGTGTTGTACGCACTGGTTTTTAAGGTGTCACTGTCTCTAGAGGTGCCGGGTTCGATTACCGGTCAGTTAAATATTTAAAACGAACTTGTCAATATTTCCTCGGATCTGGGTGTATGTGGTAATACCCGTCGTTGTTTCTAATTACCATAATGTATCACAAAATTTTAATTAAGTAGTACAAAGATTTTAGGGGAAGATAAAAAAAAATCAGCTGTTCCATACAAAAGTACAACATCGACTCGACTGAAATGTATGAAACAGCTGATTTTCCCCATTCCGTGGTTGGCCCCATAGTAAAAATTATTCGTATTGATGGACACTATTACTCCCCTAAAATTTTTGTACTAATTAAAATTTAGATGTGTATATTTTTTTTTTTATCCACAACGCGGTAGCCTTTTGTTTCTATGGGTGTGACACCTCTGAAATTTTATTAAATATTTGTTGTCTACGTGTTTTAAATCGCTCTTCACTTCAGCGAATTCATGTTGTCTACTCAAGGAATAATTAAGAGAGATGTTCAAGTTGATGTGAAATCTAGGAAAAAAATGCATAATACGGTTGTATGAAAGTGCACTAACATAGGTACTAACATCAACCTATAACAGAAAAGAAAGGATGCTTATACTTTTCATGCCTTGGCATGAGGACGCAATCTATGTGAATTATCACTATCAATGCGCAAAGTCCATTATCATCCAGCGTTAAGCGAATCCACCCTAAATAAAGATTTTGCAGTGACCTTGACTTGTATATTTTGGGCGTTTAATGAACAACATTTAAGAAGTAATTTTAATTTTTAGTTTTTTTGCATTCACAATGCAATTTTTATAATAGAAAAATGGAAAATGAAGCTCAGTGGTTAGAGCAGTCGCCCGGAAAGCGAAAGGTCGTGGGTTCGAGTCCCATCGGAGCTAGTTGTGAGACGGGTCGATTTTTTTCTAAATACTTCATTTTCCATTTTTCTAACATTTAAGAACTTAATATTGTTTTTAAGCACACCCTTACGCCTTTCTTAATACAACCGATTTCCGTAATGCAATACTGTCAACAACGTGTATGTATAGCCAGCGCTATTAATAAAAATAAAACAATATTCCCCAAGCGTAATGGAAGAAAGACGTCTCAGAAATGGTTTCAATCCATCACTGCGAATGGTTAATCTTCATTTATTATGGAGTGGGGGGAGGGGAAATCGCTGAAATGTTTTAGGCTACGGGATTATAGACATTGTTTTGTTTTGATGATAATTGTTTTGTTTCGGTCGTGAGTTGTCACCTTAAGATTTTGGTCTTTTGTTTTTTGACGGATAAAGGTGTTAAAGACGTTTTAAATTAATGTTTAAACAATTAATTTTGGCTAGGAATTAACATTAAATGATAGGATAAAGCCCTTGCGTCACAAGCCGAACGCAGGCCGATCGTGCCTCTCTATCGCTTGTTCCGCACTCTCGCTTGCACGCGGAACGTGACACTTTTTCGTTCGTGCAGCCGGCGTTCATCGATTTACAAGACGTTATCACGTCAAAAATTATCTTCTGACTAGATCTCCGTAACGTTAACAGAACCGTTCCCGACTTTATTTATACTTGCGGTCGCAGATTCGATTCCCGGGCCATAAAAAAGCCATCAACCACGCTTGGAACACCTGCGTAGCGGCTCTAACATAAACATACTATAATTTTCGAAGGAAATAAAAACGATGATTAGGTTAACTTATCGTTCTAATAAAATGCTAGTTTCAATATTATAATAGGGTAAGACTTTGGGTTGCCCAGTAGTCCTACGAATTAATAATTTAAAAAAGAACACGATTGTACCATGGGTACCATGCTGTTAAATACTCAAACTAAAAAGGACTGCAATGAGAGCTTAAACTGACGTTTATGAGGCGTCATTAACGCTTCATAAATTAAAATCCGTTTAAGCATTCAAAAGTTACGGTGGAATAAAGAAACTCACATACATCCACACATTAATACATTAACCATAAAAAAAAGAAAGAAAGAAAATTATTTATTTTTATAGAGACACACTCAGCGGTAGAATAAAGTGGTATAAACATTAATAACAATGTGACACAGGCGTCCATCCCACTGCGCACTACCACAATCCAGAGCGGTGTGCGGTGCAGTGTGAGAACCGCCTTAAAAGGTATCCACTCAGCATGTGTCGAATGTCATAGACACTCCGACGCTGATCTTCCGTGGGTACCTGTGTTTGTTCTCACAAACTAGCCACACTATATTTCTGAAAACGCATATCTAAGTAAAGAGCTACATAGTAAAAATTACATAAAATATTAAATAATATACATAAATAAAAAACCAAATGGAACATATACTATAACACAGAGAAAGTAATCACTAGTAGGTTTAAGCTTTTTGTATTTCAAGCAAATACTTTTTAAAATTTCGTTTGAAAGCCGCAACAGTACAACAGGCTTTTAAAGGCTTCTAAACACATTTCACTCCTTAGGAAGTCGTGTAAGGAGTGTCAGAATCACACCTGTACCGGTAGTTTGGTAATTTATAGCCAATAACTCTACGGAAACAGTTCAGTACTACATAGTTTGTACTATCATCATCATCTATATATATAAAATTCAAAGTCCTGACTGACTGACTGACTGAGATATCAACGAACAGCCCAAACCGCTAAAAATAGAGACTTGAAATTTTGCACATACATACCTTATACAGTATAGGCATCCACTAAGAAAGGATTTTTGGAAATTCCATCCCTAAGAGGGTAAAATAGGGGATGAATGTTTGTATAAAAGTCCGTCAGTTTTGAAGTTAGGATCTTTAAATTTTGTATTTAGGCTGACAATTAAAAATTTATATTTACCTGTGTCAGCGTTTTTGACAATTCCACCCCCGAAAGGGTGAAAAGGGGGATGAAATGTTGTATCTCGAAAGTCCTTCATAAAATTTATTATTTAGGCTTATGGTTGGAAAGTAAAACAAATAAGCAAACACATATTTCGTATTTTTTCGGAAATCAACCCCTTAGAGGTTAAATGGAATAAATAAACCTAAAAATAGATATGGATGTCGTTATTGAGGTTTTATGGGATGATCATTGCAAAAATGGCATTTATTTTGATGTTTAACACGCTGAACATGATTCAACCCCTAAAAGGTTGAAATAGGGGTGAAATTTATAATAAAAAATCAGGGGGTAAAATAGAAATTTCAACTTGAAACTTTGTAGACGTACTTGCCTATTTGTTTTTAGAAGAATCTAAAAACAAATAGGCAACCTATTTAGTAATTTTCCGAAAGCCAAACCTAGGGGGTAAATAGGGTGTATAAACCTAAATCATCTTAGTAGTCACTTAAAAGGAAATATTCCGATCTGTCCCCCAGCTCTGTCCCCATGGGGTGACAGAATGGACAAAAAAGTTTGATCTGTCCCCCTGTTACCGATGAGGGGACAGTTCGAACTTTACTCACCTCCTTAATGTTTTATCTGTCCCCCTATCGGTATTAGGGGGACAGATCAAACTTTTTTATTCCTGTTTGTCCCCCATAGAATTAAATGTATAAAATTATCATTATTTATATTTTATTATTTTTATATATCTTCTTAAAAGTAATGAAACCTTTTATTAAATAAAAGACAAAATGGTTTCGGTTTATAATCACCTTTATTTATATAAGTTATAAATATTTCTTTTATTTCTCTAATAATCAACAGTTTACAATATTTACTTTTAGTTTATTAGTCCAGGTTTCATTCGAAGTAACTAGGTAAGAAGTCAAATCAGAAGACTGATTTTAATACAATATCTACTAAAATTTATATTTATAGCAAGGTTTTATGTTGATTGATAGATAAATATTCGTGATGTTATAATAGTAAGTTTAAATATGGATATTTGTATCTTAATAAGACTGATTGTGTAATATGTACCTTTCGTTATTTATGAGACTGATAATTATTAGAGAAATAAAAGAAATATTTATAACTTTCATTTTGAATTATTTTTCGCGAGCTGTGTTCGACATAACGTGACCTTGAGCACTGACAGCGCATTGTTTGATGTATGGCGATTACTCTGGCGTTAGTGATCCGATTTTAATAGTTGTTTTTTTGTTCAATTAGGTATACTTTCGATTTGGTCCCATATAAGTTTCATTAAGATCCGATGACAATCTTCGGAGATATGGGGCCTGATGTCATGGAAGTCATGAATTATTAGCAGAAAGTATAATGTCATCCATGTACATGGATAGGTTTTTGTTCGCGGGCTGAAAAGTTTGTTCTTCAAAATAGCGTCAATAAAGTCTCACGCGGAAACTAATTATATACTAATTATGTCATAGTATAATGGGTATATGCGCTTCACTTCCAGGACCTCGATTGGTGATGTGGGTTATAACCGCGTTTTGCGATTGCGATTTATTTTGGTAGCGTAGCGTTCTTATACTAAAAATAGAAAAATAAAAATTTTATTTAAAAAAAAACCGCCTTCAAAAAAACTGCAAACAAAAACTCACTTCCCAAAAACACGTAAAAAGGAAAAATAAATTTAATCATTCAACTCAAAGGACGAAAGTTTGGGAATTTTTCTAATTAATCTTGGAACTTACTGATCTGATTGAAGTCGGTGACAAACCCAAAGTAACAAGAATAAATACTTAGTGAAAGAATAACACACAAAACCTACCTCATGCGCGGAGTGGTGTGAATTGTAACCTCTCAAATACATAACCTTACATGGCTTGGCACCGACTTCAATCAGATCAGGGGTGCGATTCTCTAACGAAGTTTCACCGTCACATCGTCGTTCCCTTCGATTCTTTATGTCAAAATTCATAATAAACAGGTGAAAGTCAAGCGAAAAAGAACGTCGAGTTTGTTGATTGAATCTTAGAGAATCGCACAACAGTAAGTTCCAAGATTAATTAGAAAAAATCTCAGACTTTCGTCCTTTGAATTGAATGATTTAATTTATTTTTCATTTTTACGTGTTTTTGGGAAGTGAGTTTTTGTTTGCAGTTTTTTTGAAGGCGGTTTATTGTGCTTGCAATAGGTTTCTAGGTGTTATTATTCTAAGTTATAACTTATATAAATGAAGGCGATTATAAACCGAAACCATTTTGTCTTTTATTTAATAAAAGGTTTCATTACTTACAAGAACATAAATAAAAATAATAAATATTAATAATAATTCTATGGGGGACAAACAGGAATAAAAAAGTTTGACCTGTCCCCCTAATACTGATAGGGGGACGGATAAAACATTAAGGAGGTGAATAAAGTTCGAACTGTCCCCTCATCGGTAACAGGGGGACAGATCAAACTTTTTTGTCCATTCTGTCACCTCATGGGGACAGAGCAGGGGGACAGATCGGAATATTTCCTTAAAAGTTCTTGGTACCTAACAAGTTCTTGGTACCTAAGCTACTCAGAACTAACTTTTTGATTGTGAGGCAGACACTTATTATTTACTAGCTTCCGCCCGCGACTTCGTCCGCGTTGACATTCGAGAAAATCCTTAGGGAACCAATAACCAGGATGAAAAGTAGGTAATCAATGTTTTAATTTCATGAAAATCCGATCAGCCGTTTTTACGTGATTAGGCGGGTCCTCGCCAAGTGCGCTGCCTCGCGCGAGGCAGAACGTTTGCCACGTGCGGCGGGCCTGGTTATCTCGAATGTTCACGCGGACGAAGTCGCGGGCAGAAGCTAGTCATCTCATAAGTTTATCTGTTAACCAAAGTAACAATAAAAATGTATCTTATTGCTTTGTCTCAAAGTCTCATTTGTTCCCAGTTTAAGTAAAGATATCTGGTGGGTCATTTATCAGCGTTGGCTTATCTGGCCAGGATGTATCGTCATCATTAGTCTCGGCTCGGCCCTTATCGGGAATTCAGGACTAAATAGTCTTATTGCTTTTTAGGCTTTTGTTGATGAGATTATTGCTTAGCTTCCTTGTTCGTCTGTCAATCACTTTGCGATTTTCTTTTAGGAATCCCACATATTTCTAAGGCTCAATTACGCCAAAGCAACACTGTGCGACATTGCCGCATGCTAAGTACATATTGTCACATATTGTGACGTACGTTATCTTGTGGTATACTACATAATCTAACATTTGCGGCATGCGGCATGTCAAAAATATCGCAAGGAATCCATCGTGTTTGGATACAAGCTGCGAGTCTTAATTTTATAGCATGTAGCCTTGTGGCATGCCGCAATGTAGCACAGTGTTGCTTCAGCGTAAATGAACCTTTAGGCTCGCTTTTGTTATACATGGAACTATACATAGGTATACGCAATCGCTATTAACGCTGTGCAGGATATGCCTTATACAGTTAGATTTGTAAACGACATAATATATCGCTCGCCTTGTCGTCTTCACATAAAAAAGAAATAATGATGTTCAAGTAAAATAACGTATGTATTAAATACGTGTAGGTATGTAAATAGCGCTTCAGATATAAAGGAAAAATGTTCACCAACTATAGTTTTGTTGTATATCTAGCTAGATCTTATGTTACGTCTGGGATTCCTCTCCTACACGTTATTTTATTATTCCGCTTTGTAGCCGGGCGCGCTAATAAAAATCTAAGCCAAAAAACAGCTTACAAAATAGTCTCTCAGCTAAGCCCAAGTTGACAGGCGGACATACAAAGCGAAAATAAAAATATATCACTTACAACTATGTTTTTCATTTGTTTATTATAATGTGTGATCTTCTTCACTTTACACATTGTTCAACTTTTCAACAAAATTTCAGTAATTTCATAAGGCGCTCACCAAATTGTTTCTATAGGAAAATATATCGTACAAGATTCGCAAAATTACACTAAGATTGGAGCTTCCAGGAAAGAAGGCTATTTAGGGAGATCTTCCTGTAGGAAACGGACTTTCGGGATAATTTCGGCTTTGTTCGGAATTTGCTTTTGCATAATACCACGACTGTATTAGGAGAGCAACTGCTTTTAGAAGGGAGGAAAAAAGTTAAATTTGGTACAACTTAAAACAAAGTAGGGTGAAAATCATTTAAAATGACCATTGTGACAAAAATGAAATGCGTAACAAAAAATAACAAAGCTGAAATAGACCCTAAGTCTTTTCACAAGTCACATAAAACTGATTTATTTTTTCCAGGAACAAAAAAAAACATTATTTTTATGATTCTTTTATTCAAAAAATTACTTATAATTACAAAAAAAAAATTCATGAACGCAAAGGCTTCATTCATTGGTAGCTGGTTGGTAAAATCAATGACACTTAAACTCTGTACAGTCACGATCAGTAATATGTAAACAAAAAACATTTATGGGCATTCTGTTCTTTCAGCCTCTGTCTACAAGGACGCTGTCGTTCGGCTGCTGAGATCGGCATTCTAAAAAGATAAATATTGAAAAATTGCATTGTGAATGCAAAAAGTAAAAATTTAAATAAGAAAAATATTGTTAGTAAAAAACAAAATGGACAAATAACCAAACAGCATAATAACAGCATGGATACTACGTAATTAAAGTCTGGAAATACATAAAACACAGATTAAACACATAACCCTCATTTTGGACATCACCGTGGTGCGTAAAAAAAACAGTCTTGTGAATGCGGCTTTTGTTCATTTTTGTTACGTGAGAAAAAAACGTGCCGACCCATAACAAAAATGAACAAACTTACTACTTGGAATGGAATCGAAAATATTTTAAGCCAAACAAGAACGTCATGAGTAAAAGCTGTTTGCATTTCAATCAAGGTCGAAAACAAACCGTCTATATGAATAGATAAAATTTTATAAGTATTTTCTTACCTGCATAGTTTGGTAGACAACAAAAATGATGAATCAAAATTGTAATTTTCGCTCGGAGACAGAAAACCACGCGTTCACTCACTTTTTCATGCGATGACAAAATGACCGACACAAAATCGCTTCTGGCATCTGATTGGCTCCTTAGAGAGCAAGTGTTGCCCTTTGGTAAACTACAAATAATACTAAATTAGATCGTTAGAAAAATGAATAACGAAAATGAACACATTATTGGACATTTATTTGAGGACAAAAATTTATTTATAGAAATAAGAAAATAAAATAGTTTAACCCGATATCAGCGACAAATCATGTGTCTTAAACAAAAAATAATCATTTGTTTGAATACTGTTTTTTATTATACGTATTTATTTAGGTGTACTTTGTAACGCTAGTCACGAAGAGGACAAATTATTTTGTATGGAGAAAATCCGGGCTCGGAGCGAATATAGGAGAAAATTTATTAAATACTGATAAAATACATTGAAATTTATATATATTTATTTAGGTGATGGTTCATTCTACTAACGTGAGTACTCATTGCTTTATTTAAAAGAATATTTTGTGAAATATCGCGCGTGGACAAGTTTTTATGTCAAAATGGTCATTTTAAATGATTTTTACCCAGTAACGTACACAAATAAATTCAACGACCGATTTGGCGCAGGGGTAGGACCTGCCAAGACAAATTAACTAAACATGTTTATGAACATGTCTATTGTCTTGGTCCGAGTGATATTTATGTATACTATGTATGTATTTACAATAAAAAGTATGTAAGTACTTATCCGTTTATATACATTTATCCGTTATCTAGTTTCCATAACACAGTTTCTTAATGAAAACAACTTATGAGCTAGTTAATTGGTGTGATTGTAAGAAAATTTATTTACTATATAAAGAAGAAGATTGTAAGAGCTTGTCTTGTCGGTTTTTGAACAACAATAACAACAATAAGCTTAGAAAAATGGAAAATAAAGTATTTAGAAAAATTCGACCCGTTTCACAACCAGCTCCGATGGGACTCGAACCCACGACCTTTCGCTATCCGGGCGACTGCTCTAACCACTGAGCTACGGAGTCGTTACGAGAAGCGTCGAATTTATCAAATACTTCTTACACGCTGTATAGCCAGGTTTAATTTCATCAATGTGAGGATATTACTACCCCCACACGCGAAAGAAATACCTTTCCAGATATTTGACAATCGCTAAAGAAGAAAACTAAATAAATTTTTCTAAATACTTTATTTTCCATTTTTCTATGATAAAAACTGCATTCTGAATGCTTAAAAGTAAAAATTTAAATTACTTGCTATAGTAATTTCTTCTTTAGCGATTGTCAAATATCTGGAAAGGTATTTCTTTCGCGTGTGGGGGTAGTAATAGTAATATCCTCACATTGATGAAATTAACGCTGGCTATACAGCGTGTAAGAAGTATTTGATAAATTCGACGCTTCTCGTAACAACTCCAAAGCTCAGTGGTTAGAGCAGTCGCCCGGATAGCGAAAGGTCGTGGGTTCGAGTCCCATCGGAGCTGGTTGTGAGACGGGTCGATTTTTTCTAAATACTTTATTTTCCATTTTTCTATGATAAAAACTGCATTGTGAATGCTTAAAAGTAAAAATTTAAATAACAATAAGCTTATTTAAATATTTACTTTTTTGCATTCACAATGCAATTTTTATTGGAGAAAAATGGAAAATGAAGTATTTTTGAAAAAATCTACCCGTCTCACAACTAGTCCGATGGGACTCGAACCCACGACCTTTCGCTTTCCGGGCGACTGCTAACCACTGAGCAGACTCAGTGGTTAGAGCAGTCGCCCGGAAAGCGAAAGGTCGTGGGTTTCCGGGCGACTGCTAACCACTGAGCAGACTCAGTGGTTAGAGCAGTCGCCCGGAAAGCGAAAGGTCGTGGGTTTCCGGGCGACTGCTAACCACTGAGCAGACTCAGTGGTTAGAGCAGTCGCCCGGAAAGCGAAAGGTCGTGGGTTTCCGGGCGACTGCTAACCACTGAGCAGACTCAGTGGTTAGAGCAGTCGCCCGGAAAGCGAAAGGTCGTGGGTTTCCGGGCGACTGCTAACCACTGAGCAGACTCAGTGGTTAGAGCAGTCGCCCGGAAAGCGAAAGGTCGTGGGTTTCCGGGCGACTGCTAACCACTGAGCAGACTCAGTGGTTAGAGCAGTCGCCCGGAAAGCGAAAGGTCGTGGGTTCGAGTCCCATCGGACTAGTTGTGAGACGGGTCGATTTTTTCAAAAATACTTCATTTTCCATTTTTCAACAATAAGCTTTATAACTGCAATCATGAGTACTTGCCATAGTTGGTCTTTTGATAATCACGCAATAATAATTAAACCCGTTAAAGTCTGCACAGAAGCCTATCAGAAGCGAGGCAACTTCGCACATTAATACGCGGTACGTGTATTTCGATAATATATACGAACATATACGAATATGTATATACGAACACAGTTCCCCTCTTAGTTGCAGACGTGTCCGAAACTTGTGACGAACTGAGATTGATACAGTTTAAAGCAAATTAATATTGACTTATGCGCATATTTTTTTGGTTTTCAAAGAGGAATTATAAAACTTTATTAAATCTACATCACAAACTTTAGTTAAAAGCTTTAAATTTCTTGAAACGAGCTTTCACCAAGAGGTCTTCTGGCTTCAATGCCGTGCCGCCTGTTTTCTAATCTGAGTTATTACAACTTTGGAAACGGTTGCGAAATTTGCCTTCGTATTCTAATGACATTTTAACAGTTTTTATCAGGTCACGTGTCCGTCTTACGACTTTTTGATCTGACCGTCACGTGTCCTGACGCGAGTTTAATTTTTTTTACCTATCACAAAAAGTGCACAACCACACTGAAGAAGTTTTCACGTTTAAAATGATGGTACCTTTTTATATTTCATGGAAATTGGACATAATGATGCTGAATACTGAAATCATTTTCAATTTGACAATTATTGTTCGATGGAGACTCGGCTTAAGATTAGTAATCGGGACGTTACTTAGTTATGTTTCCTATTATTATTTTATATCCAGCAAT
Source organism: Crambus lathoniellus (assembly GCA_949710035.1). Classification (NCBI taxonomy): domain Eukaryota; kingdom Metazoa; phylum Arthropoda; class Insecta; order Lepidoptera; family Crambidae; genus Crambus; species Crambus lathoniellus. The sequence goes on along the minus strand of OX453313.1, from coordinate 27,174,394 downwards.
TTATGGCCTTTTTCTTTTGTGTTTCGCCCTTTTTTAATTTAAGGGCACGTACTTCCAAATTATCGAAATCAACCTTTTTTTGATTCAAAAGTAAACAATCAAATATTCTTTATTATGAGCAGATAAAAATATAATGTTGAAGTTTCATAAACGATCTTGATTATTTTGTGGCTAGAAACACGATATTCGAATCATAACTCGACAGTAAAAAATTTAAAAAACAAAGAAAATTTTCGTTATTTTTATATTTTTTTGGTTTTATACTTAGATTATTAATCTCTAATTCACGAATAATATATAGAAAAATAGGGAATGACATAATTGTAGACTATTCTCAGGCTACTTTTTCAAAAAGTGAATTTATGCTCAAAATAACAACAAAAACATTGAAAATATGAAAAAGTAAGGTTATTTTCATTACTCTTCACACGTAAGGAAAAAGACAAAGACAGAGTTTTTGGAAGATCCTGCCCTTAATTATTGTCTTCATGATGTTGTCCGGGCTGTCACACACAAGGCCCTGCCATATTAACAGCAGCGCTTTATGGGCCATTCTGACCATCTACGAATGACCCAGGAGACTTTTTGTGCTGAGGAAGGCCAGGGTGCTCGAGCTACACACTGTACATGTCAATATTTTTGTTACTTATTGTCATGTGTTTTTGTAAGTACTGTGTGTACTTTTAACTATCAACAGTTGCTTCACAAAAACGCTCAAATTTTGGGATAAGGACGCTCAAGGTTAACATGACAAACTCGCTATGCTTTCAACTGTACTGTGAAAGTTGCCGCCAATAATAATCGGGTTAACTTCCCGTTAACTCGCCGGTAACGGCTAGTTAAACTTAATACATTGAGCGAGTTAAAGTTAGCTATTGTTACGATGTGGGTCTTCTGAGATTTGGGCTCGATCTCGGAGTTGGCTGTATAAACATAAAGCAAATACAGGGTGTGCAATATTATAGGTAAAGTTAGGTAGGTACCAGCGTCTTGCCCGCGATTTCTTAAGGATCACAACCAACGAAATGCGAAAGTACCTACTTGAATAAATTTTTGGTCACCCGCACTAGTTTAAGTTGGTAATAGTAATTATAGTGTAAGTGGCTAGAACCTTTACATAAATTTTCCTCAAAATCACCGCATCGAGAAAGCTCGACCACTTAAAACATACCCTATTAATATATCTCTAGAAAGTGGTCTCAATATTGTCGCATTGGGAAATACTAAAACTTGTAATGTTCGAAATCAGACTTTATCTCGTCCCATTAAGATTGGAAATTGATCTGGGAACAGTATTCTGTTCAGGATCAGTCGTTTCATAGGGTGTTAACGACGTCTTGTTAAGATAACAGGGTTTAACTTGCTTCGAATGTCGTTGGAAGGGCAAGCTTATGTTAAAATTAAGCAATATTATTCTGGCACTTACGAATTGTGCTTGAAAAGGCTTAAGATTTTTTTTATTAAATGTTAAAAATAAATAAGCTATCGATGAGCGAGTTGGCGAAATGTTTTAGTCCATTTGACCTCTAAGAGCCAGCGCGCACTTATGATTTTTAACCGACTTCTAAATCAAAAAGGAGGAGGTTCTCTATTCGTCTGTATGTTTTTTTTTTTTATTTTTTTTTTTTTGTGTATGCCCACCGATTACTCGAAGACTGCTGAACCGATTGAAATGGTTCAAACGTTATTACATCAGGTTGGTTTCCAAGTTGGTCCCATTTTTTGAAATTTTGAAATCGGTTCAGTAGTTTTCAGGAAATCGTGAAAATACTGTCGTTTTCGTTACCACTTTATGTGAATTTAATACTTATCTTTAGGCATAACTCCTTTGTTTATAAACCGATTTAGATGATTCTTGTTTTGTTAAAAAGGGGATACCTCAAGGTATTTTAACCGACTTCGAAAAAGGAGGTTTTGAGTTTGATCACATACCTATTTACCAGAAAACACGCAAATTGCCTGCACGATGCACTAAAAAGAGTGAAATAAAAATTATTTTTATAAAAAAATAAAACCGCCTTCTAAAAAACCACATCAAAAAAGTAAGAAATAATTCCTCACCAAATAAATAACGTAAGTACTTTGAAGTCGGGCGGGTTTTAACAAAAACAACAAAAAATTGTACATGTTTCACGCCCGACTTCAAAGTACTTACGTTATTTATATGGTGAGGAATTATTTCTTACTTTTTTGATGTGGTTTTTTTTAATCGGGCGGTTTGATCGTTCTCGGATTCAGTATAGAGTTATATTATACCAGTGCGCGCATTGACGATTAAACTATCGCACGATCAAACTATCGAAAATGACTGGCCGATAGTTGTACGATCAAACTATCGCACAACTATCGGCCGGTCGGTAATGTGCATGAAGGACTATGTGAGCGCGCGCACTGCATTCAGCTAAACCATCGCCCAACTATCGGTCGACTGCGCATTCAGTATGGTACTGTACGTGAGTGCGCGCACAACTATCGGCCGGTCGGTAGTGTGCACGCACTGCATTCAGGTAAACTATCGCCCAACTATCGATCGACAAAAAATCACAAGTGCGCGCAGGCTCTCAATACCAAACTATCGGCCAACAGTTTGATCACGATTATTCACGATCGTCTTACGATTCCGACTAAACTATCGGTCGACTAAAAATCACAAGTGCGCGCAGGCTCTAAGAAGCAACTTTCATATTGGTCAACCACTGAACACAGAAAGATTGAGTTGTTATTTCTTGGGTGGGCCGGGACGGTCAATTTCTCCGCGCACGATAACCTATAATACTACCAACGCCCATAGGCAAAAAGTCCACGCCGCAGGTGAAAATATCCCTTATTCATTTGATTGCTTCGCGGTCAAAAAGACCGCCCCGCCCCGCCGCCGCCGTCTGCAAAGCGCTTAAGATGAGTGACCAAATAATATGTATAGTGGTATTTGGTTGTGCTCTGAAAATTAAATCTAAAATTGATTGCGTTTTTAATATGATATCATGCATGACAGAAACGTAGCGAAAAATAAGGGCATCTCAAAAGCGTTTGCATCTTGTCAATGCATTCCGTACCCGAAGCACGAAAATATACTATTATCATAAGTATCCTGACTCCTGTCATTTATTTTATGACGTAAGATCGTACATTATTAACCTTTTTTCTCAGCCATAAAAAGTTTTGATTTAGTTCGCGAGCCTTCATCTAGTACTATTGTTGATCGAAGGTTTCACTTTGTGATTTGCTGATTTATCTCGCAATGCTATTTATTGGTCTAAGATATTATACCAGAAAACCAGCTTTTATTTATTGCCCTAAGAGGGAAATCACGTTAATACATAAAATGATTAGTATGATCTCTTAATTCATACTTGCCATTGCCAGTCTGATTACTGCAAAGAGCCCTTACCCTTCGCGGTCCTTCATTATGGATTAGATCGAGCCGTGCTTGATTTAATTGCTCCTAAATCTGTTAATGCAGTCGGAACCGATTTATGTCATATGATGGATCGAAAAAAAAACCGTTTTGAGCGCCAGAGTAGGATAGAGTATGGAAATGTGCTATTTCGTGCTGAAAGATTAGCCACAGAGCACATGATATTGATGATGATGCCTTCCTAGCCGAATACGGCCATGGCGACTACTTATCTACGGCCGCCCTGCGCCCCGATCGCCGTAATTCTATGCAGCGCGTCTTGATCACGTTTGCGTCTTGACGTTTGACTTCGTATTGCCGTAATGACATAACGACGCACACGTCACGCAAACCTATAGTCCCACAATTCTGTCTGTTCCGGTGACATCCGTGACAGAGGAGCCACTTGCAATATGAAATTTGCTGTCAAAATAGACTGTCGTACGAAAACTGTTTTAGTTCCAAAGATTATCACCGGAGCAGAAAACGTTGTCGCACGTATCCCGATATTCCCACGGGAACGGGTACCACGCGGGTGAAACCGCGAGGATCCGCTAGTGCGTCATATGATTATCGTGATCGGGGCGCTGTACTGTACGTCCGCGTCACCACTCTACGTCTTGACGTCAAAATGTCCTACCTCCTGTCTGGCGCACCGGGAACACAAGGGTTTCAGGGGAGGACTAGCCCCCCATTTCACCTGGAAATCGTTAAATAAACTTTACCATGCGTCAAACAAAATGCTACCCAAACGATCAAAATGCTGCTGTCAAATAGTTTTTTGTTTTTAGTTTTAGTTTTTCGGTTTTAGTTTTCAGTTTTAGTTTTTTAATCAATTACCTGAAATATGGTGAAGCTCTGGTCTTCTCTTCCTTCAACGCGGGCCTTCCGTCTCGGAAGACCCGCGTTGCTCGAAGTTCTCTTCATACAAAATAATACAATCACTATACTATAACATTTCTGAAAGTCATCTCGGTGCAAGGATCCTCAAAATGATCTGTACATTTACAAGATCAGATCCTTCAATTTGGATTAGATCGAGCCGTGCGTGATTTAATTGCTCCAAACAGCTGTCATTACGGTGGCCCTCAGGGAAACGAGTTCACAGTGAATTTGGCCGGCGAAATGAGGCGTAAATCTAATTTCGAGGCGTAAGGAGGGGAAGGCGTTAGTTCGGAATGTGGGAACGTTAACGAAATCAAATATTTTACTGCTTCCTTTTCGCCCGTTGATTCTTTAAATACGATCAAAAAAATTAATATCACACACATTTATAGGCAGGTAGGATGCAAATGCTTTCCAAGGCGGAGCGGGCGTGAGCGTTTCCGCCGCGGTTCCTAAAGGACACAGCACATTCATCAACTCGGAAAGGGATCGACACCGTATCGCCTTCGCCTCGCCGTCAACCAGGCGTCAACCTAACGCAAGCACGTAACCAAACCGGATCAGCGTCGGTACGTCGGCTCGGCTACGGCTAGGCGACGCCGCGCTTACGGCTAGGCGACGCCGCGCTTACGGCTCGCCGCACAGTGGTTCCATATAAAAAAAAAGAATGAGAGAAAAAAATGATAAGTAAAACAAAAAAAAGTCAAAAAGATGAGAAAAAAACATTAATAAAAAAAAATATTTTCATTTTCAGACCACTGTGCGTAGAGCCGTAAGCTCGGGTACGGAGAGACGTGCGCGCGTGGACGACTAGCGGTAAGCGCGGGGATAGCAAGTTGAGCGACCCGCAAAGCGGTTCGTGAGCTGGTCCCGAGGCGAGGCGATTACGTTACGAATCCGATTAGTGTGCTTTGCAGTAGGGGGTTTCATACAAAGAATACTGAACCGCTCGAGTTGATACGTTTACGATCCCTTTCCGAGTTGATGACATACATCAACTGCTATCCCCGCGCTTACCGCTAGTCGTCCACGCGCTCACATCTCTCCGTACCCGAGCTTACGGCTCTACGCACAGTGGTGTGAAAATGGACATATTTTTTTTTATTGATGTTTTTTTCTCATTTATTTTTATTTTTTTGACATTTTTTTTAACTTTTTTTTTTTACTTATTATTTTTTTCTCTCATTCTTTTTTTTTTTTTTATATGGAACCACTGTGCGCCTAGCCGTAAGCGCGGCGTCGCCTAGCCGTAGCCGAGCCGACGTACCGACGCTGATCCGGTTTGGTTACGTGCTTGCGTTAGGTTGACGCCTGGTTGACGGCGAGGCGAAAGGCGATACGGTGTCGATCCCTATCCGAGTTGATGTATGTCCATTCGCTTAGATAGTGTCGCTCTGCCACAATGCCGTGCGGGTGTACCGACACTATCTAACCGAACGGACTATAATGTGCTGTGTCCTTAAATGGGAAAAAATTATGGTATGCTATACGGCGCGTTCCAGTCCGCTCAGGCGCTTCAGCTCAAGTTGCGGCTGACACTACTCCACTACAGCTCAGGCGCCACACCACACGCGTGTGAAAGTAAATGTTTGTAACGTTCATGTATGATCAGTCTTTTTCTAGCGCGCTTTCAAATTCTCTCTTCGAGACTAGTGACTTTACTCTTTGATTTATTTTAGACTTGTTATGTTACTTCCATACATTTGATTGCAGTTATGTTCAAATCCTGCCTAGACGACCGGTATGGCGCAGCGGTACGGATACCTGCCTTCTGCACCAGAGGTTGTCTAGTTTCCATAACACAGTTTTGTAATGAAAACTACATAGATAATAATTGGTGTGATTAATAAAGTAAGAAGATTTTATTGAAAAATTTATAATGAAGTATTAGAAAAAGTATCAGGCCCCCTACAAGGTGGACCGACGATCTGGTCAAAGTCGCGGGAAGCCGCTGGATGCGGGCAGCGCAGGACCGATCGTTGTGGAGATCCTTGGGGGAGGCCTATGCCCAGCAGTGGGCGTCGTTCGGCTGACATGATGATGATGATTAGAAAAAGTCGACCCGTCTCACAACTAGCTCCGATGGGAATTTTCGGTTACGTATTTTAATCTCTAAAAATGATATGCCTATGCCTAAGGACATAATGCTTAAGTACTTAAAGATATGAAAATAGTAATAACTCTCCTTATCCAGTGGTGAGTAAGACTGTGATAAAAGAATCGTCTGGACTAAAACAAACTACTCCCGTAATGACAATGCATTCGATATTTTTGAATACTGATTTAAACATAAATCAACCATAGACAATGCAAGGAGGTATCATATCCTAACAATATGATACCACAGTACGGAAGGCCTAAACTTTGAAACAGCTATGTACAGAAGACCTAAGTTCAAAACAACTAATTGTCGTTGGATCCAACGGTTAATAAATCTAAGTTTACAATGCCTATAGTTATTTAAATTGTTTCGGAGGCGTTGCTTGGGTAGTTTCTTAACTGGCAGATAATTATCAAAGTTTGTAATATAGTAACGTAATGGGCAACAGAAATTTAAATTTCGTGGTTATTTTTTTATCACACCACGGAATTCCTAATTTTTTTCTTTCCGTAAGCAAACAGTATTTCTGTGGTGTGTAACCATAGGCATTATGCCATTGTGCTTAAGCTTAAATCAACTTTAGAGATTGAAATACGTAACCAATTTTTCTAATACTTCATTAGTTACATCAATATTTCAATACCTAATCAAAATTGCATAGTGAATGCAAAAAAAAAATTAAATTAATTTTATTTTTATAATCGAATGACACTTGTACCCTCTAGTAATCCTTATAACCCGTAGACTGTTCAAAACCTCTGAGCAACTGCTCAGAAGCCTCCCCTGCGCCAGAAGTGATGACAGCAATATAAAATCAATTAAAATAGCAGCCAGTGATTACCGCGCCACCCCGGGGAAATTACCACACCATTGCTGTACCTACTGCGATGAGGACATCATTATTTTTGCTGGACTGTAAATTTTCGGCGTTGATTCGGTTTGTTTCGTTATCGTTGTTAATTATTTACTAGTAGGCGCTCCCGGTTTTACCTGCATCCTGTTAGATCATCAATGTTGTGTATCTGATTAAAATGGCAGCCAGTGGTTACTGCGCCACCCCGGGGAAATTATCACCCCATTGTGGTATTGCGATGAGGACGTCATTATTTTTGCTGGACTGTAAATGTTCGGCGTTGATTCGGTTCGTTTCGTTAACGTTGTTAATTATATAATAGTAGCCGCAACGCGGTTTTACTTGCGTTCAGTATGATCATCAATGTTGTGTATTTGATTAAAATGGCAGCCAGTTATTACTGCGCCACCCCGGGGAAATTATCACCCCATTGTTGTACTGAGATGAGGACATCATTATTTTCGCCCGCCTGTAAATGTTCGGCGTTGATTCGGTTCGTTTCGTTAACGTTGTTAATTAGGTACTAGTAGCCGCACGCGGTTTTACTTGCTTCCAGTTTGATCATCAATGTTGTGTATTTGATTAAAATGGCAGCCAGTGGTTACTGCGCCACCCCGGGGAAATTATCACCCCATTGTGGTACTGCGATGAGGACATCATTATTTTAGCCGGACTTTAAATATTTATTAGTAGCCGCACGCGGTTTTACCTGCGTCCAGTTTGATCATTAATATTGTGTATTTGATTAAAATGGCAGCCAGTGATTACTGTGCCACCCCGGGGAAATTACCACACCATTGTTGTTGACATCATCATCATCATCATCATGTCCTCCACACCGTGTCCGGTGACGGCGACTCCTACGTGCTCAACTGGTCCTTATGATAGGCACGAATATGACTGGCAAAACCAAACTTGGACTTAAAGGTCCGGTCACAAGACGCACAAAACAGATGGCCTGAAGCATTGCAAGTGTAATTGTAAATAAGCTTTGGTCGAGTTTTGCGAACTTGTCGTTTTGCTTCGAGATCTTCAAGGCGCTTCGTTTCATAATACTCCACACTAGTGTGGACAGTATGTCGCCATTCTGGTCTTAGGCATGCAAGCTCCTCCCAGCCTTCAGTTGGAATATCACAGGCCACTAGATTGCGTTTGATTGTTGTTGTACTGTGATGAGGACATCATTATTTTAGCCGGACTTTAAATATACGGCGTTGATTCGGTTTGTTTCGTTAACGTTTTGTTAATTACTTACTAGTAGCTGCACGCGGTTTTACCTGCGTCCAGTTTGATCATCAATGTTGTGTATCTGATTAAAATGGCAGCCAGTGATTATGCGCCATCCCGGGGAAATTACCACACCATTGTTGTTGTACTGTGATGAGGACATCATTATTTTTGCTGGACTGTAAAAATATTCGGCGTTGATTCGGTTCGTTTCGTTAACGTTGTTAATTATGTACTAGTAGCCGCACGCGGTTTTACCTACTTCCAGTTTGATCATCATTGTTGTGTGTTTGTTGTTGAAATAATGAAGATGGTGCGATGGTAAGAGGAAGGTAGTTTTACTAACGTATTGTAGGATAACAGTATTGTAGTTTGACCTACGCATGTAGGCGAGGGCGGTACAGCGCTTCTGGTCAAACTATAATGTAAAAAGCACTTGCCATAATGGATGACATGACATAATCCAGAAGAATTGAGATCCGGTAGATGCGCAGCCGAGCTGCTACGTTTAGAAATGAGTTCTAGCGCAAAGGTTCTCGAATGGCGACCGCGTACCGGACGACGTTCCGTGAGCATGCCCCCTACAAGGTGACCTTGATTGGAAGGCGCTGGATGCGGGTAGCGCAGGACCGATCTTTGTGGAGATCTTTGGGGAGGCCTATGCCCAGCAGTGGGCGTCGTTCGGCTAATATGATGATTAACAGTCCGTAACCCTATAGTACTTCAAAGGGATGAAAGTTAGCATCAGGGGAACAAAGTTTGTGCAGACCAAATCTAAACCGGCCCCTAGCACAGTATTAAGACGTCCCCAAAAGCAGAAAATTCTCACAAAACTATAATTATAGCCCTTGCAAAATGATCATCTGACCACATAACTCTTCAGCTTATTAAGGTGTACAAACACAACGCGAGGAAAAATGGCGGGATATTAAGGCCCCCGCTCATAATGTGCAACTTTATTAACGACCCAGATGTTACTACACCACTTCGGAACGGGCACGACACCCTCGGGTACTTTGGTTAGACCTTATTCTAGTTTAAAAGACATTTGGCATGTAGACAATTTGTAATTTAAACTATAGTAGGGAATGGGGAGAACAGTAAAACCCTTTATGTGACTTATAATAAAATTATTAATAGTAACGGGTGTCCCAAAAGTAGGTATAGGATGATATGTCTCAATAAAACGCGAATGGATTGGAATTTCTTCGTAGTTTTATTTTATTTTAAAGAAGAGACTTGTACAATTTTATCTGAATAGAATATCTGCTAAATGGCCGCCACGGGCATTTTTGCTGTATGCAGGTTTTTCATGACACTTTCACACATTTCGCTGCTAATTTCACACATTTCGCTACTTATTTCACCAATAACTCGGCGAATATTTTGTCTATATTGTCTATGTTTTGTGGATAGTTAGCGTAGACTTTATCTTTCACGTAGCCCCAAAGAAAGAAATCTAGTGGCATCAGATGGCAAGATCTCGGTGGCCATTTGACATCACCTCTTCTTGAAATTACGAGGTTTTTCGTCCTTTCGACGAGTGTTTGTAATTGATCGTGAATTTTCGTTAAATATTTGTATTACTTACATGCGCTGTTTTATTGTGAAACGCTCCACGATTAATTTTACATGTGTCAAGATGACGTATGTCAAATTTCAACCCGCCATCTTGAATATTTCGGAAATAACGCGAAATTCAAATCCTATACCTACTTTTGAGACACCTATTACATTACAGCCAAGAACGAGAAGCTAGCAATTTGCCTGACGAGGGCTTTAATTATCCGAGGCAATGAAAATAGCTTCCAGTACAAGGCTTGTATAAAACTTTTTTCACAAAATGCGGGAAAATACTTTTTTTTTACATGTAATGTTAACATTATGTATTATGACATCTGTAAGTATGTACCTATGTTTCACAATAAATGATTATGATTATGATTATGATTTTATAGCTAGCTTGAGTGAGAAAAATTTATTAAATATAAATCTTGTTTTGGATAATAGTATTCAATGCGGTTCCACTTTCTTCGAAAACAATTTCTTGAGAATTGTCAAACAAAATGCAAGAGCCCGTGACGCAGTGGTTGGCGCACTCGTCTTGCGATCGTTATAGCTAAGTAACTTATGCAATGGTCTATCACGGGATGGGTGACCAAAAATTTATTATCTCGAGCTCCTCCGTGCTTCGGAAGGCACGCAATACCCACCAACCCGTATTGAGCCCGCGTGGTGGATATGGCCCATTCGCCTTATCCATCCATAATAAGGCCAGTGCCCCAGCATTGGGGACTTATAATGGCTGTTAGTGACGATGAAACAAAATGGTATTACTTTAAAAGTAACCCCACTGACGATACTAAAGTTGTCACGTAATACCTAATGCTTTAGATAGATTAATAAAGATCACGTTTATGAGCACAAATTCATCTTCTGGTACATATACGAGTATATCTGTATATCTTGTAGGTATATCTTCGTTGTATTCAAGACATTGTCTGTTTTATTACGTATGAATTGAACCGGAGGAAATAGTAAAGTATCTCCTGAAACCCAGTAAAATTTACATGCTTGCGATTGTTCAAAATGTAGTAGTTAATTCGTTGAATAGTACAAAAGACAGATAAATATGCTATTTATACACAATTATTTGGTAGACGTATTTACGTAGTTCAAATTATTTTTACTTTCTTGCATTCACAACGCAATTTTTATTATTTATAAATTATTGAAAATGGTGTACCTATTAGAACAAATCGACCCATCTTACAACTACCATACCATCGGAGCTAGTTGTGAGACGAACGATTTTTTCTAATACTTCATTTACAATACATTCGTGGTTACCAAAGCAGCCAGAGATCGGAATTGTTATATTTATTGAATACTAGCGGATCCTCGCGGTTTCACTCGCGTGGTACCCGTTCCCGTGGGAATATCGGGATAAAATATAGCCTATGTCACTCAAGAAGAATGTAGCTTTCTTATGGTCAAAGAATTTTCTAAATCGGTCCAGTAGTTTCGGAGCCTATTCGATGCAAACAAACAAACAAACAATCAAAATTTTCCTCTTTAATTATTTTCATTTTAATTTAATTCAATTTGTTCTTCATATGATATTTTAAAGAAATTATTTTTACAGTTTTTATTTAAAATTTGCATACCATTATACTGGTTGGATATGGTCGCTCTATTACCTAGCTTTAAGACCTGAATGTTTGTACCCATATTTCGCAAATAAAGAGATTTGATTTGATTTGATTTGATTTTATAATATTAGTAAAGACTTAATTTATTTGACTCTATTTTTATATTTCAAAATAGTTCATATTTATGTCATGTCTCCCAATATGACAGCTTCCTGTTTTTCTTTAGAAAACTTTTTTATCGAAGCATTTTCAAACAAAACACTTTTCAATATTTCATGATGCTTTTCTTGTTTGCTTTAAAGTAACAGACATTTGTATATAACACTAGCTTTCCGCCCGCGGCTTCGCCCGTGTTAGATTTTAAGGAGAAAGTATGGAAATATGACTATTCTGATAAAAGCTGTAAACTGTTCAATTAACTAGGAATAAAACCATAAAGCTTATATTTCAATAAGGCCAGAATCAAGTAAAACACAAATAAAAATTTATAAGCATTTTATTGTTTTGATTCGTCCTCAATTTTTTACCTACCACCCGTTAAGGACATCTTTTAGCTGATAAGAAAAACGGGCGAAAAAAACTCACCAGCGTTATCAGAAACAACGACATTTACAAAATAATTATGTCGTTTTTGGACAAACAACACATTTTATCGTAATTAACATTTACAACCACATTACTTTTCATGATAAAAGATTAAACAACATTTAGGAATAACATCAAGCATTTGCTATAAACTGTTACTTCATATTATTTCCGTACTCACATCATTTATACAAAACCACTAGGAACAACATTAATTTAATATTATCAAGTAATAAACAAGTATATCCCTTTAACAAAAGAATAACTTCCGCAACATCTACCAGACAATACATTAGCATTGGATAGCAAAGAAAAACAGTAACAGAGAAATATAAAATTACAGGGGGGTATACTTAACTCAACAGTGCTGACGACTCGAACCACAACATCGCACTTGTAAAGCATCGATATAATAAAATATAGCACTACGGAGTTTTCGACACACCGTGTTCGATATACTGAAAATCGCACTACCAACTTTCGCACTCAAATAGGGAACCCGTTCGTTTTACCGCCAAGCTAGCTTTTATATCTTTATTGACAATTCCTTAAAAAACATTAACAAGGATGATACTTTTATTAAACCAGTGTTCAAAACCTTTTGAAACTTATGAGAATGATTCATCACTATCTATTATCAAGAAACACATCGTAAATTGTAAGAAATATCAGTTTTAAATTCTCATCTTGTTTGGAAACAAGTAATGTTACAGTCCGACATCAATATTCTTAACATTTATCAACCTTTAATTATTTATCATAGCCAAATGATTTCAAAACCACTCGAAATTAGCTTACATATTATTTTATTAATAACAAACAATAATGATAAGATAAATTCTTCAAAAATAACAATATTAGTAACAGTCTATCAGTTTTAATTCCACTTCCTGTTCTTAAGAAGGAACGTTTAGTTAAGCGGATATACATTTACCAACTTATTGATTTTATCACAGCCAAATGCTGTAAAAATCTGTCCAAAATACTAAAATTTGTATTTGATAACTAATAAAATATTATCATATGGCAATTCACTCAAAAATGTCAATATTATAACTTGACTTATTCCCTAAAGTAACACCCGCGTGTAATACACGACATTATCCTCAGGGAATGTGATATTGTCCGGGATAAACTACGTCACTTTCCAGCTCCCAATCTACCCCCGGACCTACCAAAAATCACATTGATCCGTTGCTCCGTTTTGACGTGAAAGACGGACAAACAAATAATATGGGTTAATATATACCTACCTACTGGTTTTCCCGTGAGAATATGATACTTTCCTGTGGTAAGAAGTATAAGTAAGTCTATTATAATACTTCCTAGGGTCTCAAACTATTTTACTTAAATAGGTACCAATTTCTGGTCGCAAATTAGCCCGCGCTTAAAATGATTTTCGTATGGGAATGAGATTTTTCCCGCGGTAAAAAGTGTTATGTCTTTCCCAGTGCCTTAAACTGTCTCTATTATAAATGTAATCCTTTCCATTAACTTAAACTATCACCTTAAATACCAATTCCATTCCACAGCTATGCCTGTGCTAAAACTCATTTTACCATGGGAATGATCCTTATTCCCGCGGTAAAAAGTCCTTCCTAAGGTCACAAAATATCTTCATTCCAAATTTCATCTGAATCGGTTCAGCCGTTTTGATGTAAAAACAGAACATACAGACAGACAGACAAACAAACAAACAAACATAAATTTTCGCATTTATAATAATATTAGGGATAGTAGAAATACGAATGATTTGGCGGCCGCGACTACGTCCGTCCGTGAGTAATTTAATTGAGTAGGTACCTACATCGCAAAATTTCATGTCAAAAAGTAGGTAGATAGGCGTCCTCTAAGGCTTCATCAGCACCATCATAAATCCATTTTAATGTCCCCGCTGCTGGGGTACAGTCCTTAAGGAGAATGGACCATGACCTTCCACACGGGCCCATTGCAGTTATGGGGTATTAACCAATCCAAGTGCAGCCAGAACCATCGGCTTATCGTGCCTTCCGAAGCACCATATATTTTTGAACAGCCATCCCGTGAAAGACCACTGCGAAAATCAACATAACCTCAGCGATCGCAGGCCGAGAACGCTACCTATACTATATACCAAACATGAAGGTCAGATACTTTACAGCTACTTTCGTATGAATAATATTCGGACATTCTCCTACTCTTGAACTACCAAAATGCAAAAAATCAAGTCAATACTTCGCTAAGGTAGTTTTTAATGTGGCTGTTTTCTATGCTTAGTATTATATGATCTGAGGTTCTATGACAGATCTATGATGACAGCTCATTCGTGCAAAGCGAAGCTCTTTTCTCCTTCATATTATAATGGCAATATTGTACGCTAGTTAATACATAACTACTCTTTGGTGGAAATTTCAAACATGTGTCAAAACAAAATGAAATTAAAAATCAAAAGCACTAAGGAGTATTGATATCAACTTCGATGAAAATCACCCCCAAAATAACTTTCTATCCCTTTTTAACCCTGTTAGGCGATGAGTTTTAATGAAATATGAAACACATCTTCGATTAATTCTGTTAAAAAATGTTTATGCAAAATTTGAAGAAAATTGGACAAAGGAATCACTTTGTCCCATACAAACTTTACCCCCGTTTTTCACCCCCTTAGGGGTAGAATTTCGAAAAATCCTTTCTTATCGGATGCCTACATCATACAAGGAACACACCCTCCAAGTTTCAGGTCTCTACGACCAGTGGCTTAGGCTGTGCGTTTATCCGTCAGTGATTCAGGACAAAGGATTTTATATATATAGATTACAAGTTCAGTAAAATAAAATAATAAAAGTGGTTTGAGTAATAAGTTTTTAGTAAATATTTCATTTTTATGACAAGCTTTTTTGCCGACTATACTTTAATATTGTATTGTCATCTGAACCAAACCTGTATACAAAATTTCAGCTCCATCGGACACAGGGAAGTGGGTCAAATTAAACTTGCAAGATTTGTCCCCACTAACTAACATACTAACTAACTAACATGGCAAGTTAATAAAAAGCTTGTAAAGTAGTTCGTGCTCTGAAATCGTTGCTGCTGTATATTTTAAATGTATCTACTTACTTGGATTACAAATTTATACGTTTGGATCCTTTTTACAGACTGTATTTGCCATTGCCTTTGTTTGGATGAAAAAACTGGATTTCGTAATTAATGAAAATTAAGTATGAGAAAAAAATCAATAGTAACAAAAATGTGAATGCAAAAAAGTAAAATTTGTTTTGTCACGTTTGTTATTGCATTTTCTGTGGAAAGGGGTTTAACGTCATCAAAAAAAGTAAGATTTTCTTTTATTCTAGCTTGAAAATGAAAAGAAAACATACATGGAAAGATATTAGGTTTTATTATAATTTGTGTCTTTATCCCGCCTACAGTACTCCTATATTAAGTACTAGCCTTCCGCCCGCGGCTTCGCCCGCGTGTACTACACGACGTTATCCCGCGGGAAGGTGATATTTTTCAGGAATAAAAAGTAGCCTATGTCCTTTCTCAGGCTTTAGACTATCTCTGTACCAAAATTCATTCAAATCGGTTCAGTAGTTTAGGTGTGATTGTGTAACACACAGACAGACAGAGACGCATCCTACTAATATTATAAATGTGAAAGTTTAGATGTTTGGATGTTTGGATGTTTAGATGTTTGGATGTTTGTTACTCAATCACGCGCAAACGGCTGAACGGATTTGGCTGAAATTTGGGACACAAATACTTTATAGCCTGGAGAGGAACATAGGCTACTTTTTATCCCGGAAAAATTTCACACTCCCGCGGGATAACGTCGTGTAGTCCACGCGGGTGAAGCCGCGGGCGGATAGCTAGTTTATAATATAATATAAAAAAAATATAAAAGTAAGGAAGTAAGGATTTAAATATATAACTTTAATGTATGTTTGTCTTTTTCAGGTAAGTTATACATCTTCTTGGCTTTAATAATCCGAATGGAATACCGGTAAGTAAATAAGTTTACGTCAAGACTTTCATTATTACATAATTGTTAGTCCTTAGAATTGCATTTGACACTTATGAATACATCAAAGCATCTTATAACGTTAAAGTATTCATTTAATTGTTTATTTAACAATAACTTATTCATTTTGGTGTACATTCTGCTTTCACATAAATATCCTCATAAATTTTGTTACGCTGTTAGGTAATAAATCGGTTCTACGTGATTTAAGACGTGGTTTGGGATGTCAGAGTGTGCTACAAGGAACTATTCTGGGAGCGATACTTTTTAAACAGTATATGTTTATACTGTGCCGTGTAGTGCCGGCACATAAAAAGAATAGCACTACCCCCTCTCTTCCCGTGGGTGTCGTAAGAGCCGACAGAGGGAAAACTGCCAAAGGAGATGGGCAGCAGCGTCTCCATTTAACAGCAGGCCATACTGCGATCGCCAACCCGCCTGCCAAGCGTGGCGATTATGGCAAAACCCCCCGATATGGATACACACAACAAAAATCGGCCCCCAGTCCCCGGCGGCCCCGCTATTCCTAGCTACGGTAGCGGCTATGGTAACGGCGGGGCAGGGGGTGCTAAGAATCCCCGGGTAGGCTCCGGCTACCAACACCGACGACTTGACCTGGCAACCTACAACACGCGCACGTTGAGGCTCGACGAGAAGCTTATAGAGTTGGAAGAGGCAACTAGTAAGTTGCATTGGGATATTATTGGGTTATCTGAAGTCCGAAGAGAGGGGGAGGACTCGATTACCCTTCAATCCGGTAACTTACTATACCACCGGGAGGGCGACCAACAGTCCCAAGGTGGTGTCGGGTTCATCGTCCATAAATCCCTTGTCAACAACGTGATCACCATCGGAAGTGTCTCGAGCAGGGTAGCGTACCTGATACTCAGATTATCGAAACGATATTCGCTGAATGTTATCCAGGTCTACGCTCCGACCTCGAAACACGACGATGTCGAAGTGGAGGCTATGTATGAGGAGATCTCTAAAGCCATGCATAGCTATAAAACCCACTACACGGTTGTGATGGGGGATTTTAATGCTAAGTTGGGGCAACGCTGTGGTGATGAGTTGAGAGTGGGGCAATTTGGATTTGGGCAACGGAACGAAAGGGGCCAGATGCTGGCAGACTTCATGGAGAGGGAGAACCTCTACATGATGAACTCCTTCTTTAAGAAGCCCGTAAGCCGCAAATGGACCTGGATTAGTCCGGACGGTAAAGTCAAAAACGAGATAGATTTTATTATGTCAACGAGGAAGCAAATATTCAATGATGTCGTTGTCATCAACGCCGTAAAGACGGGAAGCGATCACCGCATGCTTAGAGGCACATTGAATATCAACGTCAAGCTGGAAAGATCTCGACTAATAAAATCTACGCTCCGACCAATACCGGCTCAAATTCAAAACCCCGAGTGCTTTCAGCTCGAGCTCCAAAACCGCTTCGAAGCCCTTGAGAACAGCATCGATATGGACGATCTATACAACATGGTGGTGGATACTGTCCGCACGGTAGGGTCCAAGCACTACAAAACCCACCGTCCTAAATTAAAGAAACTCTCCAGCCACACTATCCGACTCATGGATCAGAGAAACGAAATGAAACTACAGAACTCAGCGGATGCCCTTCGTTATCGACAGCTAAATAGGCAGATCTCCAAGTCCTTGACAAGCGACCTTCGCCAATTTAATACCGAGCGTATTAAAGAGGCCATTGGCTATAGAGCAAAGTCAACTGACGAGGCTGCAAGCTGAGGACGGTAGTATCATTTCATCAACACCTGAAATCCTGAGGGAGATTGAGAGTTTCTATGGACAGTTGTACTCCACGCAAACACCTGTTGAAAGTAAGGCTACAGAACCTAGAGCCAAGCTTACCCGACACTATACCGAAGATATCCCGGACGTCAGCCTGTACGAGATTAGAATGGCTCTCAAGCAGCTCAAAAACAACAAGGCGGCGGGCGATGACGGAATCACAACATAACTTCTGAGAGCGGGCGGTAAGCCGATACTTAAGGTCCTCCAGAAGCTCTTCAACTCTGTCATCCTCGAGGGCAAAACGCCAAAGGCATGGGGCAGAAGCGATGTGATGCTGTTCTTCAAGAAGGGTGATAAGACTCTCTTGAAAAACTACCGACCCATCTCGCTTCTGAGCCATATCTACAAGTTGTTTTCGAGAGTCATTACGAATCGTCTCGCTCGCAGGTTCGACGACTTCCAACCTCCCGAACAAGCCGGGTTCCGAAAAGGTTATAGTACCATAGACCACGCTGCGGCAAGTTATACAGAAGACCGAAGAGTATAACTTGCCACTATGCTTGGCGTTCGTGGACTATGAGAAAGCCTTTGATTCGATCGAGACCTGGGCAGTGCTGCAGTCTCTTCAGAGGTGCCAAATAGACTACAGGTACATCGAGGTGCTGAGGTACTTATACCAAAACGCCACCATGTCAGTCCGACTACAGAACCAGAGCTCTAATCCTATCCAACTACAGCGAGGTGTGAGACAGGGAGACGTCATTTCTCCGAAACTATTCACAGCTGCGTTGGAGGATATTTTCAAGCTACTGGACTGGAAAGGATTCGGCATTAACATCAATGGCGAGTACCTAACACACCTGCGGTTTGCCGATGATGTAGTTCTCATGGCTGAGACCTTGAAAGACCTGAACACAATGCTCGAAGATCTCAACAATGCTTCCCAAAGAGTGGGTTTGAAGATGAACATGGATAAGATGAAAATCATGTCCAATGCCCATGTTGCATCCGCTCCAGTTAATGTTGGGAACATTACACTCGAAGTTGTTGACCACTATGTCTACCTAGGACAGGCAATCCAATTAGGTAAGTCCAACTTCGAGAAAGAGATCTCTCGTCGAATCCAGCTCGGATGGGCAGCGTTTGGGAAGCTCCGGCATATATTTGCGTCCAAAATTCCTCAATGTCTCAAGACTAAGGTCTTTGACCAGTGTGTGTTGCCAGTTATGACTTATGGAAGCGAGACGTGGTCTTTTACTATGGGTCTCATAAGAAGGCTCAAGGTTACCCAGCGAGCAATGGAGAGAACGATGCTTGGTATTTCCCTGCTCGATCGAATCAGAAATGATGAGATCCGCAGGAGAACTAAAACGACCGACATCGCTCGAAGGATTGCTCAGTTGAAGTGGCAGTGGGCGGGACACATAGCGCGGAGAACCGATGGCCGTTGGGGCGGAAAGGTTCTCGAATGGCGACCGCGAACCGGACGACGTTCCGTGGGCAGGCCCCCTACAAGGTGGACCGACGATCTGGTCAAGGTCGCGGGAAGCCGCTGGATGCGGGCAGCGCAGGACCGATCGTTGTGGAGATCCTTGGGGGAGGCCTATGCCCAGCAGTGGGCGTCTTACGGTTGAAATGATGATGATGATGATGTTTATAACAATGTTTTAGCGCTGATGTTGAAAGTGTTGAAACGTAAGGAAAACCAAAAACAGTTAAATCATTGTCGGCTGCATTTAATATATAAAGTAACAGCCACTAGAATCATAATAGTGTCTAATATAATTAAATTGAAGAGTCCGTTCTATTATCGTTGTCGTTTTTTGATGTTTTTGGTTGATCAAATTTTTGGTGTAGATCTTGATAAATTTTGATAAAGAGAATCTTGGACCATTGTAATGATTTTCATGACACACTTATATCGATTCTTATAATTAAGTATCACGAAAAGATCTAAATTATGTCCAAGTCAAACGTTGATTGAGTCGACAAAGTAGCAAGCAACTGCTAGCTGTCTTTACTTATATTAGATATAGTCCATTGAATTATTAACATTATATTCCTATTTCTTTTATATAAACTAACTAGCGGCCGCCCGCGGTTTCACCTGCGTGGTTCTCGTTCCCGTGGGAATATCGGGATAAAAAGTACATATAAACCTTCCTCTTGAATCACTCTATCTATTAAAAAAAAAGCATCAAAATCCGTTGCGTAGTTTCAAAGATTTAAGCATACAAAGGGACATAGGGACAGAGAAAGCGACTTTGTTTTATACTATGTAGTGATGATAAGCATACACAACATCTCCCAAGACATCACGTTTCAGAGTAAATAAACGCAATTTCTCTGACTCAATATATACCCACGTAATACTATTTTAAGCAACAATATTCTATATCAATTCGGGAGCAGGCTGGGAAAAACAGAATGGGAAATAACAAAGGAAAATATTCCCACGGGATCTCCTGGTAAGCCAAGTTGTTTGTTTGTTAAAGAAACCGGTGGATATAAGCGGAGTTTGGCTCACACCGATTTGATTTCGTATCCCGAGGGAGTGGGGGATTGTTTTGACAATTATCTGGGACGATATAAGAGTTTATATTTTTCTTTTAGTCGGGGGCAACACCTCTTACTACCTATACAGGATACATTTTAGACCAGTGCACAAATTTTTAGGATCAACTCATAATCGGTAAGCGAACAACTTTCTCCTAGAAACATGGTTCGAAATACGACAAAAATTTTTGGACTCCCCATACAAAATTGATCACGTGATCAGTTCGATTTGTATGAAGAGGTAAAAAATTTTTTGTCATATTTCGACATATGTTTCTAGGAGAAAGTTGTTCGCTTAATGATTCTGAGTCGATCTTAAAAATTTGTGCACTGATAAAAAATTTACCCTGTATAAGACAGACATAAATAACAATAGCTTTCCTTGAAAGGGAAGTACTTGACAAAAGTTACCGTAACTTTTCCCGTGGTGTTAGAAGGACAGTTATGAAAGTTTACGTCACAGATTGTTAATATTTAAAGTTGGAAATACCATGTATAGAAAACAGCCTGAATGATAAAGGTTAAGTTGTTACACTTCTTCCAGAGCCAGGGTAGCTGGTTGATATTGGTTTTTTTTCCTTACAACAATGTTTTCAGCTTTGTTGTGTTTCTGCAGTTAGAGATAAGATAGCCAGTTCCTCAGTGATTGAGGATTATTAGAGCTGCACGCTTCCATCTATCATCGGGTGTGAGCCTTTGCTAAGCGCTACCACAGATTACTAAATGTACTACCACTTTCAGACTTAATATTACTTAACATTAGGTGTTAGGTGTGATGAAAGCAGAGACCTGGGGCCCGATTCTCAGGCATTCGAACTTTTTCAGTGTGGTAATTCGTATGTCGAACATTTTGTTTGTGGTTTCTATTGAAAAGTTAGAACTTCTGAGAACGTTTCAAACAAACTAAGCTGTCCCACATGTCAACAAATTCATTTTGACAGCTAAGTTCGTATACGAACATCTATTGGTTTCTACCACTCGTAGCGTTCGACTGGTTTTCGCTCGAACTTTTTCGACTGTGAAATTCTGACAATACAAAAACTGTGTTATATTTGAATTTCGAGCTTATAAAAGTGAACTTTTCTCGATTGCCTGAGAATCGGCCCCATGAAGGTACATACACACAAACACAATCACTTACACACACACACACATACACACTTTGTTAAGCTTTTTTGTTTATTGTTTAGTTTTAAGTATTTTATTTTATTAAATAATAAATAGATACTAATCTAGAATAAAATTAACTTATTGTAACGGAAGAGTGGAGTCACCTAAGACATGCATTATTAGCTTAAAAGTTAGTGGCCAACTTATGTAAAACAGACTTTTTATGAAATAAAAAAGAGCTTCTACTTTGTTTAAAGACATTTGTTTTACTAATTTTGCTTAACCATTGTGAAAAGTAAAATATATGTAGCTTTCTTCCGCAAAAAATCACAAAACTTGCACCTTCACCGATCACACTACTCTACACGTGATTCGCCCCAACCCGGGGCATCCTGAGGAGATGTTTAACCGTATGCAATCCAGCATCGGTGCTGTAGAATGTGTACCTACACGTGTAGAGTAGTGTGATCGGTGAAGGTGCAAGTTTTGTGATTTTTTTGCGGAAGAAAGCTATATATATTTTATTTTTCACAATGGTTAAAGGGACTTCCGCCAAGTGACGCCTGATTCAATAAAAAAATTTTGCTTAATTTATGCAAGAATTTTAATCAACACAAAACTTGTTTTTCCTCCTAATGTTTCAAAAGTTTTTTCTCCCAGCTTGTGTATTCGGATTGTTTTTCGTTCCAACTCGGTTTGCTCTAAGCCCACAGTTGTTACAAACAATTAGTTACGATTGCTCTTTTTATTCCCGTCGCGAATGCAGGAGCTTATCCGGTCGCTTTTACGACCAATGCAAACGGTTAGAAGTGGGTTAACTGTTATTATACACAACATTTTAGTGTGTAAAGATATTACAATAGTGTAAATAAATAATGTAATAATGATCAGAAAATACCACACACGCAGTGATGTAATTCAGAAATTAGTTGCTTAGCGCTTCTGTGGCTATCATCTATACACATAAAATAGAAACTATTGTATCTAGTGGAAAACGAACCATATCTACATATTAACTACCGAATCACACTAAGTCTGCTAATCAGCATTATCGAATATATTGAAAACTAGCGGCCCCCCGCGGTTTCACCCGCGTGGTTCCCGTTCCCGTGGGAATATCGGGATAAAAAGTATCCTAAGTTACTCCTTATTACATCAGCTACATGCCAGTGAAAGTCACGTCAAAATCGGTCCAGCCGTTTCAGAGATTAGCCGGAACAAACAGACAGACAGTCAGACAGACAGACAGACAGACAGACAAAAATTTTAAAAAAAATTGGTATATGTACCTTATATATAATCATATTATGCATGTAGTAAAAACGGTTATTTTACAAACAGACACTCCAATTTTATTTATTTGTTTAGATGTGTAGAAGGTGTATAGATATAGATGAAGTATCAGAAAAAGTAGACCCGATTCACAACCAGCTCCGATGGGATGTGGGTCGATTTTTTCTAAATAGGGCAGGCGTACCGGTTTTGGCCACTGTACCGGTTTTTGCCACTTTTTGCTCTAAAAGTTTTCTAAACAACTTTTAGCCATATTTGATAAAGGCAATTAAAATAAGGTATTTTAAGGTAATAATAACAATCGTTAGAATTCCTTATGTCATGAGTTTTTTTTTTCAATAAATTCCATTTTCTGTTTGAAAAAATGTTTTGTATGATAAGAAATTTGTTTTGGATGAAATACTTTATAAACCTTTGTTTTTTACAATCAAACTGTTGTTTTGCAATTGACTGGTTTCTAGCGCATTAGAATATATTGATTTTACCTGGGTTTGGTTTTGATTTTTCGCTATACTTGCAAAAGTTTAAATATCAGTAAGTGGCCAAAACCGGTACATTTGGCACGTCTCACACATTGTGTGTAATATAAAAAAAACTATTTTACTTTTATAAATTTGAAAAATGTGCCTTTAAAGGTAGATAAATTATCTATAATTTAAGATATAACTTGTGTCTTAAATACCTTAAAGTGGCCACAAAGGGTACCTCTGCCCTACTTTATTTTTTACTTATAAATACGTATAGTTGGAAGTGGTTCATATATTAATATGATGATCAACTCTTTTCGTAATTTGCTGAAAACTAAAAAGATTACAGCGTTTCCTTTTACAGAGAAACAAAGGTCTTTGAGAAGTAGCCCCTCAGATTCTCAACTTAGTCAAAGAATTCGATTTATCTGTAGAAAGTCCAACTTCATTCTTGAGAACAACGAACAACAAAACGAAGGAATGCTCTGCATTTTTCTTTTTGTGCCAATAACAATTATTTATTGTTTGATTTCCAATCCTTATTTGCTATTAAATAAATATTAAATACAACATTTTATTTACCAAACCTCTAATTTATTGTACCTATGTTTCAATCGTTGATTTGATTCTTTTATTTTTTTAAGATATTTTAAACATTGAAGCAATTTTATTTTCTTACTAGCGCTCCGCTCGAGCGCTCGCTTAGAACAGCTCATGTTTGACATATTTTACTCATATTTGTCATGAAAATTAGTACTAAGCAAGCGCTCGACGCAAGTGGCGAAATTCAGAAATAAGTCCCCATGTATTTATATTTACAAATACTTACCCTTTTTCACACAGAAAAAGTTGTGGCTGGTATTGCTAGTGTTGAAATACCAACTAGAACTTTACTCGACTATCGTCACTGCTTAATTAAGTTACCTATAACTCTGCTAATGTTACCGTGAACATCATTAAGTTATTAAGTCCCAACTCCCAACCTGTCCCTGATGGTAGGAGAAGATAAGAAAGTAAGTTCATATCTTCATTGAACCTGCGTCAACAAAGTTATATAGGTAGTAACTTAATGTTCATTAGCATAAACATTTACTCCCTTATTCCAAAACATGGACTAAAGTTAGACCTGGCTTAAAACTGATGCTGATTCTGTCTTTCATTTGGAAAACGTAAGTGACAGCACCAGTTTAACCTGGGTGCCTACCATCAACTCTTATTGCGGTTTTGTTTAGGACCTAAACTGATCTGCTTCGCTTATTCTTACCACATTAAATCAATGACAGCGATTCAGTGATCATTCAATGACATTTCACAG
The DNA here is from genome assembly GCA_949710035.1 of Crambus lathoniellus. Taxonomy (NCBI): domain Eukaryota; kingdom Metazoa; phylum Arthropoda; class Insecta; order Lepidoptera; family Crambidae; genus Crambus; species Crambus lathoniellus. The sequence continues at coordinate 27,149,698 of OX453313.1, read as the reverse complement.
CCGCTAAGCTGTCATGTAGGCTATTTGACTTATAACTCGGCCAAGCTAACATGACACCTGCAGGTTATACCCGTCCCTCTCAATCTCCGGGCATGACAGAATCGAGTGAAAGAGACGGGTAGAAGAAATAAGGACACAAATCTTTGGGTCATTCACATTTAGCAATTCATTTGCGATCCAGTTTTTAGAAGGTCAGAGTACGAAAGAAAGCAATTCATTTTAGGAACCTATTCTGCATCGCGCTATTTTTGAATCGCTGTCTTAAAGTTTATGGTAGGCACCCAGGACTATTTAAACTCTAACTGAGTTTGAAGAGCTAACAGCGATTTATTCTGTGCTAGCGGATCCTCGCGGTTTTACCCGCGTGGTACCCGTTCCCATGGAAAATTGGGGAATTAATAGCCTATGTCATTCGATAAAAATGTAGCTTTCTTATCAAATTATTTTCTAAATCGGTCCAGTAGTTTCGGAGCCTTTTCAATTCAAACAAACAATCAAATCTTTCCTCTTTGTAATATTACAGGTGCCTTAAATAGGGCAATAATACTGTACATGATAAATGAACCGCCTCTGTGGTCTAGTGGTTTACACCACCGATTTCAGACCAAGAGGTCCCGGGTTCGATTCCCAGTGGGGGGTAGATATTGTATTCGGTTTGATTGGTGGTAGGACTAGTTCTTAGTCCGCCTGGCTAGCTACCACTATCGTATCTAAGTTTGACGCCATAACAATGATGTTTTCAGCATTATTGTGTTCCGGCAGTTAGAGATAAGATAGCCAGTTCCTCAGTGATTGAGGATTCCGGGAGTAGTGCGCTTCCCCCTTCGGCCTTATTACCACTTAACATCAGGTGTGATGAAGGCTAAGTGCTATCCCGTTGTGGATAAAATAATAAATGGAAGGAATATAATCTATTCCTTCCTTGTTTTTCAAGCTAAACTTTTAGGTGCCATAAATAAGAAAGTTCACCTATTTACATAAAAAGTACTCAAAAAAATTAGCAAGGTATTTAAATATTTGAATACATCACAAGAAGTCTTCCAACGACTTTAGTTCCGCGACGCACCGTGTCGTCATAAAACCGTCGTTAAATCGTCTTTACGATTTTTTGTCGAAAACAATCGGTCGTTGTTTTCGGCGAACCGAACGCTGTTTACTGGTCAATGTATGTTTTAACGAGACTTTGTTACGAACGTTTGAAATTTACATATTGAAAATGTAGGTGATATCGCTGAAAATAGTGCATTGTATCAGTTTGATTTTATTGTATAGGAAAAATGTGATTATAAGAAACCACGAGCGCCCCCGACGCAGGGCAAAGAGGGGTGTTATAAGTTTGAGACCTATGTCTGTCTGTCTGCCTGTACGTATATTCGTAGCCTAAACGTATCAGGCGATTCTATTGCGGTTTTTTATCTAATATTATCAAAATTTAAATGTAATATGATTATAATAAAAAAAAATATTCAAGTAGGTTTTGAGACACCCGATATTAGTAGGATGTATGAAACATACTGAATTAATACTTTACGTTCCTTAACTAAGCATCTTTTGACCATCAGTCAAAGCAAAGCGATGTTGTTTATATTTATTTGTTAAGTCAAGCATTCACACAAAACACTACAAGAGAAGCACACGAATCAAAGAGTACAAACCCTTTAAGGAGTGACTTCACTCGCAGAAATAGTCCCTCTCTCCGCCCGCTTGAAAGCCTGTCAGACAACGGTCCAGTGCATTTTGAAGTGTTTATTTCAATAGGCACATCGTAAACTTGTCACTACGCCCGGTTCTGTTTAGTACAATGACAGTAGCACTGGTTCCCCTGAAAATCAGCGTCATGGCCTGCCATGACGAATGCTGAGTGGATACCATTTTGGCTGCATTGTGTGTTATTTTATAAGAATGTGTTACTCACTCATTGTCATTTGACTATTATTTCGTTTATGTTATCCATCAATAATATTCCTTCTTGTTTATTTTATATTTTAATGTATGAGATACTTGTAGTTTATTTTATTTCAAAACTTTATGATGAACAGTGTGGATCGACGACTAAGGAGACGGCACCTTTGGACCAAAGGTTGAAAAATAAAAGTGTGCCGCCACTTAAGAATCTAATTCTAAATGAAAGTTATGAATATGTGCTTCATTTTTTCTTATGGGCATAACTCTCAGATGTGGATAGTTAGGAAGATAATGTTATTTTTTTTTAATTAAAAATATTTTTATTTTGTTTATGATATAAAATCCTGAGGGAGATTGAGAGTTTCTATGGACAGTCAGTTGTACTCCACGCAAACACCTGTTGAAAGTACGACTACAGAACCTAAAGCCAAGCTTACCCGACACTATACCGAAGATAACCCGGACGTCAGCCTGTACGAGATTAGAATGGCTCTCAAGCAGCTCAAAAACAACAAGGCGGCGGGTGATGACGGAATCACAACAGAACTTCTGAGAGCGGGCGGTAAGCCGATACTTAAGGTCCTCCAGAAGCTCTTCAACTCTGTCATCCTTGAGGGCAAAACGCCAAAGGCATGGGGCAGAAGCGATGTGATGCTGTTCTTTAAGAAGGGTGATGAGACTCTCTTGAAGAACTACCGACCCATCTCGCTTCTGAGCCATATCTACAAGCTGTTTTCGAGAGTCATTATGAATCGTCTCGCTCGCAGGTTTGACGACTCCCAACCTCCCGAACAAGCCGGGTTCCGAAAAGGCTATAGTACCATAGACCACATTCATACGCTGTTATACCGAAGACCGAAGAATATAACTTGCCACTTTGTTTGGCATTCGTGGACTATGAGAAAGCCTTTGATTCGAACGAGACCTGGGCCGTACTGCAGTCTCTCCAGAGGTGCCAAATAGACTACAGGTACATCGAGGTGCTGAGGTACTTATACCAAAACCCCAACATGTCGGTCCGATTACAGAACCAGCGCTCTAATCCTATCCAACTACAGCGAAGTGTGAGACAGGGAGACGTCATTTCTCCGAAACTTTTCACAGCTGCGTTGGAGGATATTTTTAAACTACTGGACTGGAAATGATTCGGCATCAACATCAATGGCGAGTACCTAACACACCTGCGGTTTGCCGATGATTTAGTTCTCATGGCTGAGACCTTGGAAGACCTGAACCGGAAGCAATGCTTCCCAAAGAGTGGGTCTGAAGATGAACATGGATAAGACGAAAATCATGTCCAATGCCCATGTTGCATCCGCTCCAGTTAATTTTGAGAACATCACACTCGAAGTTGTTGACCACTATGTCGACCTGGGACAGACAATCCAATTAGGTAAGTCCAACTTTGAGAAAGAGATCTCTCGTCGAATCAAGCTCGGATGGGCAGCGTTTGGGAAGCTCCGGCATATATTCGCGTCCAAAATACCTCAATGTCTCAAGACTAAGGTTTTTGACCAGTGTGTGTTGCCAGTTATGACTTAGGAAGCGAGACGTGGTCTTTTACTATGGGTCTCATAAGAAGGTCACCCAGCGAGCAATGGAGAGAGCGATGCTTGGTATTTCTCTGCTCGATCGAATCAGAAATTATGAGATCCGCAGGAGAACAAAACCGACCGACATCGCTCGAAGGATTGCTCAGTTGAAGTGGCAGTGGGCGGGACACATAGCGCGGAGAACCAATGGCCGTTGGGGTGGAAAGGTTCTCGAATGGCGATTGCGAACTGGACGACGTTCCGTGGGCAGGCCCCTACAAGGTGGACCGACGATCTGGTCAAGATCGCGGGAAGCCGCTGGATGCGGGCAGCGCAGGACCGATCGTTGTGGAAATCCTTGGGGGAGGCTTATGCCCAGCAGTGGGCGTCGTACGGCTGAAATGATGATAAAATTGATTAGGTGAATGTGTACAAACGCTTAAAAACAGGAAAACAGTGATCTAATACAAAGAACAAAAAAATTGCAGAAGCCTGTATTATGTGAACTTGGGTGAGTAAACTTATAAGAAATCTGAAGGGTGCGGTCACATCTGTCTAATGCCACGTGATAACGCGCCGTATCTATATGGACGTGTTATAAGATAAGTGTGCTTCTGGTGCATACATTTACTATGAAAATCGAACACGTGACGTCAGACGAATGTGATCGCACTTTAAGAGTTACATAATTCCACATATAAACACAAAAAAAAAAATGATAAAACAATGTTTTCTATCATTTTTAACGTATTTTTAGTGAAACTTAAAATATTTAAAAAAGTCGTAACTCTGAAACAATCCATGGTAGCGAAGTAAGGTTTTCAAAAAATTACCATTCACATATCACTACCATTAAATAGAGGCTACTTCTAGAAGTGGCCGCCAGTTTTTTTTCTTGGTCCAAGCTCCATAGTTTTTTGCCCACTCTCCTTTGCAAAACCATTAATTTTGGTAACCGCAATACAAACGCTAAGCGCTTATCCCGGAATCACATCAATGAATGAGACGTTATCTCTTAATCATTTGATGGCTTTACATAGATAGATAGATAAATCATCACTTTATTGACCACATAAAGATATATTTTTGTTATATATTGACTTTGGAATGCCTAATTTTTTTTTCATCTCTCAGATTCGGAAAGTGATGTATATTTAAACTGAGCAGCGGGTCCAAAACTATCCGTTTCGCCCTAGGGTGGAAATGAAATTTCAAGAATAGAACTGAATTTGGTTACAGTCAACCATAGAGTTACCTCATCGGCAATGAAAAAGTTTTCAACTAATTTTGTATGAGGACGGGACTTGCAAAATTAAATTTTTTTTTTTATAAAAACGAGAATATTTCAAAAAACGGTGCGTCTCGTAGCGTAGCTAAAATCGAACAAAATTTTCAACCCCCTATCGTACTCCGTAGATAGTTAGGACGCATCCGACAATTGAACAGAAAAAATTTTTTTTGTTCAAAAAATTTTTTTTATTCAAAAAATTTTTTTTTGAATTTTTTTTTTGTTATTTCAAAACTTCAATATTATAGAAAAAACAGAGAAAGCGAAGCCCCCGCCACCATTTTTTATTTTTCTAGATAGTTTTAGTTGTCTTTATTGCTTTTCTTATAGAGGGGGATGAAAAGCAGAGTGTATTTACTTTCCTTATATTCGAAATGAAAAGTAGAGTGTATTACTCGGCCGCAAAATTATTTTCATCTCGGGCGACGTATATTGAATCCCTCGCTGCGTTCAGGATTCTACTTAAGAATCCTTCACTGCGCTCTGGATTCAAAATAGCGCCCTCGCCGTAAATATGTTATTTTGCTCCCTTGTAATACAATCTACTATTTGTTATTTTTATTCGTAGTATACAATTTTATTAATAATGTAAGCTGTATTTACCTGTAAAGGCATATCTTATAGTAGCTGTTTAATGATAAGTTAATGATGATACCGTAGCAACCGTTTTCAAAACACCAAAATAACAGATTTTTGAAGTTGATTCGATCTTTATTGTGAACTCGATTCCGTCAAGAGTAAGGGGGCTGATTACAGGCTCGGTCAACTCCATGCTTTCACGCTTTATCAATGAATGTTATTTGTTATTTAAACGTTTTGATGTCCCAACATTGTATTCATTGTCCATTAATAACGCCTAATTCCTGTGTAGAGATTATAATTTAAACATGTTTTGTCATGTCGGCCTGTGACAGATGGCGTTATTTAACACGCGTGCCATTAATTATGCGGATACAATCGAAATCCGTTGTGGGATTACTTGATGGAATATGGTGAGGGTTAAAGCATACAAGCAGACAACGATGAAATTATCGCATTAGTTGAACTATAAAGGTGAGTTTAAACTAGAGCATTTTCATGTAGGTAATGTAAGTACATTGTAGCAAAAGCTTGACGCCGTGTTCGAAGTAATGTTTACGCCCGAGATGGAACATTTACCTGTAACATATTATATTTTTCGCAACATTTTGTTCACTCTTTGTCGAATGTCTAAGTCAACACTACGCTCGTATCTTTGCTCGATAACATGTTACACCAAAACACTTCTTGGTTTCAATACTCAGGTTGTTATAAAACAGCGAATGCTCGATGCTCTGTTATAAGTTAAATCCTAAATAAGTACGTATGTGAAAGCTCAGATGTTTGGTTGGATGTTTGTTACTTAATCATGCCAAAACGGCTGCACGGATTTAGCCTGGAGAGAAACATAGGCTACTTTTTATCCCGGAAAAATATCACATTCCCGCGGGATAACGTCGTGGAGGCCACGCGGGCGAAGTCGCGGGCGGAACTCTTGTGTACACTAATATTACAAAGAGTAAAGATTTGTATGTATTCAGGTATGTAACGAATAAACTCAAAAACTACTGGACCGATTTCAAAAATTCTTTAACTTTTGCTACTGTATCCCTGATCAACATAGCCTACATTTTATCCCGAAATTCCTACGGGAACGGGTTCCACGCGGGTAAAACCGCAAGGATCCGCTAGTAAATAATAAAATAAATAACGGGTGTCCCAAAAGTTGGTATAGGATGATTTGTCTCTATAAAACGCGAATGGATTGGAATTTCTTCGTAGTTTTATTTTATTTTAAAGAAGAGACTTGTACAATTTTATCTGAATAGAATATCTGATAAATGGCCGCCACGGGCATTTTTTCAGAGTGCAAGTTTTTCATAACACTTTCACACATTTCGCTGCTAATTTCACACATTTCGCTACTTATTTCACCAATAACTCGGCGAATATTTTGTCTATAATTGTCTTTGTTTTGTGGATCGTAGGTGTAGGCTTTATCTTTGACGTAGCCCCAAAGAAAGAAATCCAGTGGCATCAGATGGCCTCTGACCTCTTCTTGAAATTACGAGATTTTTCGACCTTTCGACGAGTGTTTGTAATTGATCGTGAATTTTCGTTAAATATTAATGTATAAATTCTATGTGCTGTTTTATTGTGAAACGCTCCACGATTAAGTTTACATGTGTCAAGATGACGTATGTCAAATTTTAACCCGCCATCTTGAATATTTCGGAAATAGCGCGAAATTCAAATCCTATACGTACTTTTGAGACACCCTTTATATAGACACCATTACATACATTGTTCCAATACCAAAATATAGTAGCTTGAGCACTAGTACTTATTATGGAAATTGGAAACAACTACGAGTATAACAACATACACCCAGACCCGAGGAAATATTGAAAAGTTCGTTCTCAATATTTACCCGACCGGGAACCGAACCCGGGACCTCTAGAGATAGCCGCACCTTGAAAACCGATGCGTACACCACTTAGCCACGGAGGTCGGAGGAGTGTCTTTAATGTCAGAAAGACAGAATACGGCTGAACTAATTTGCTACCTACCTATTGTGAAATCTTTTACCACTGTAATTTACCTGTATTCGCAATAAACATATTTTGATTGATTGAATGTTTTTTTTAAACTAAACGCCAGCAAAAAGTCGTAACTTTTTTGTCATTCGCTTGTTGAGATCTTTATTCACGAGGTGCGGTTTATAACAACAATTTGTCTTTTCAGCGTTATGCCGGTGAAAAATAGTAGTTTTAGGCATTCGCATAATAAAACAATAAGTCGTGAGTGCCTCCATATTTCAAGGAGCGGTAAAACTTGACATGTGCTGCAATAATGGCGTTCAGAAACTTGGTAGATCTGTTTAAGTTTAAACAATGTTCGCTAACACAATGATAGTAAGCCGATGTAAGTTGACATATTTATTTTTAACTGTAGGCGCTACTCGGAAAAATCTGGACTTTTTGATTTAAAACTAAAGGACGGTTACAGTTGTTACAAATCTGGTAATAAGATATATATTTCTTCATACCTTTATCTAGATTTGTATAGTTTCAAAAACACGATTTTATGATTTTGCCTCGACACTTTTTCTTTTCGAAAAGACCTCTAAAAAATACGAAAAGTCAAGATTATTCTTAAATGGGGTTACTTACACTATTAAAAATTGGTTTAATTTGTGGACACCAATAATATTGAGGATCGTATAGAAGCATTTTTTTAAAATCGCTGTAGTTTTTTAATACGAAGTGACTTTGTGTTTTTTTTCCTAATCTGCAAAACCGGTCTCGCTCCCGCGCGCGTCGTTTTCTCATTGATATCTCGCTTCAGCACATTTTTTCCGAGTATCGCCTTAACTGCTTTTTTTACCCACAACGGGGTAGCACTTAGCGTTCATCACGCATGTTAAGTAAAGTGATAAGGCTGAAGGTGGAAGCGCACTACTCCCGGAATCCTAAATTACTGAGGAACTGGCTATCTTTTCTCTTACTGCCGGAACACAAAAATGCTGAAAACATCGTTGTTATGGCGTCAGACTTAGATAAGGTGGTGGTAGCTACCCAGGTGGACTTATAATACTTAAGTCCTACCACACAAACCAAATATGATTTATATATTACTAGCTTTCCGCTTTTAGAACAATAATAGACCCATCACCCTTTATTCACTGACCAGGGTGCCTACCATCAACTTTAAGACAGCGATTCAAAATTAGCGCGATGCAGAATAGGTTCCTAAAATGAATTGCTTTCTTTCGTACTATGACCTTCTAAAAACTGGATCGCAAATGAATTGCTAAATGTGAATGACCGAACGATTTGTCTCCTTATTTCTTCTACCCGTCTCTTTCACTCGATTCTGTCATGCCCGGAGAGAGATAGGGACGGGTATAACCTGCAGGTGACATGTTAAATCGACCGGGTTATAAGTCAAATAAGAGTTCTTGACAGCTTAGCGGCTGTGAAATGTCATTGAATAACCACTGAATCGCTGTCATTGATATTAAGCTGTCGTGGTACGAATAAGCGAAGCAGATCAGTTTAGGTCCTAAACAAAATCGCAATAAGAGTTGATGGTAGGCACCCAGAACTAAATCATTCAAGGCCATGTTTACGAACGAACAACCTATTATTATCTCTTTTTATAATAACATAACATAACAACTCTTCCTGAAAAATTGCGCAAAAGTAAATATGTATTTTCTAAAATAAATAACCCGTCATCCATTCGATGGATAGGAAAAACAAACTTCAACATTTTGATCATAAAACAGGAATGTTAAAAACACTTTAGGCAACAATGGCTGATTAAACAAACATTATACCTACTGTTTAAAAACCTGGCTTTCGTTTAACTGATTCATAGCTCTCGACGTTTTTTAATAGGCTATTCAATAAATATAGTCTGAAGTAAAATGAGATATTATTTTCCACAACCAGTAGCACTTAGGCTTCATCACATCTGATGTTAAGTGGTGATAAGGCTGAAGTTGCAAGCGCACTACTCCCGGTTTCCTGAATCACTGAAAGACTGGCTATCTTATCTCTAACCGCAAAAGATTTTTTTTTGTCCTGTCTTGTCTCCTCAAAAACTATTTTCTTTGCGCACCAGTTCTAGAACTTAAAACCAAAGCACTACCTCCTTAGTTTGTGTTCATACTTTAAAGGCGTTTCTTTATTATTTGCAATGAACTTAATACTAGACTTATTTTGTGGACACTAAAGCAAATTCCGCCCCAACCGATGGCCGTTGGGGCGGAAAGGTTAGACGAGAGGGTTATGTGGGGTTTGGACCCACTAAAACCCCCGGGGTGCCTCCTCAGTCGTCTCCTCCGGTGTAGCGGCACCTGGCACCTGGCACCGGGCACGCCTTTCCACTACGGGGGCCCTGGATGGACGTCGAAATTCCCCGTTCCGCCGCCCGTCCCCCCTACCTCGCCTGCTTCACCACATCACGACAACGCCTCTCCTTTGAGGCGCACGGAGTGGCGGACCTCCATAGGGGAATGCCAGACCTAGTCTGACATCCCCTCTACATCGGGCGGAGTCGCACCCTGCGTGACCCTCACGTTCGGCTACCTTGCTCTAGTAGTTAAAAATCTGTGTAAAACTCTTTATTGCAGTCAGCAAAAATAAAAATGAAAAACGCTGAAAAAAATATTCGAAGCTCCACATTATTTGCAATGAAACCGTTATTTAAAGATACAACGTTCCCTTAATCGGTATTGCGGTATTACCGGTTCCCGGTGCATTAGTACCGGTTAAAACCGCAATACTAAATAAGTATACATGTGTTTATGAACGCGTGCGTTTATCATTGTATGCAAAGCATTAATTAATTTGCTTTTCGATTTGTTCAGCTGTGCTCAACAGGTTTATTTTCATGACGCTTCTATGAAGGTCGCAATGGAATCGGAATCAAGACAAAATATCTAATTTAACTTTTAATACTGAAAATAATATGAATAAGCTCTAACTTCTAGCTTCTATCTTTTTTATTATAGTGATGGCAAATACAGTCTTTACGTATACCAAACGGCATGTTGGACTCAGTCAGACACAGGGCCTGTCCCTCGCCACGCCCAGCCTTCCCACCAAGCCTAATAAGCTTCGCGTCAGGGCTGGGCGGTTCTAACCCCTGCTCCGGCCCACTAACGAGCTCGAAAGCTTGAGATGGGGCCGAACAGAGGGAGGGAGCCTCCTTACAATCTCCCCATTAGGTTACCCACTTAAGGTGGGCTGACCAGATGGGACACTAGGCAGCCTGGCTGCGCAGCCAGGCTACGGCGGCCGAAATATTTGCACAGCCAGGCTGCGGCGGCCAAAATATTTGCACAGCCAGTCACCAGTATAGCAGCCAATCGACAGCCAGGACTCTTTCGTCATAAATTATTAGTGTATCTCGTAAAAATGGAAAGCAAAGAAAAGACATAAGGTTCCTTCATCGGCTTTTTCTAGAAAGGCACTCAAAAGGTTTATTTTATAGCTATTTTAAGTATGGTCATAAATACCCAGACCGGCTTTTTAACTACACGGGAATGTGAGTGAAATCCTTTAATAAGCTTTTTGAAAATATTAGAAATTCAATCAAGTGCACTGATACTCCTATGCACAAAATACTTCGACAATTGTGCGGAACTGCGGACACTGAAAGCAGCCACATACATTCACCTCTCGCTCGTTGCGCGCAGCCAATGGGCTGCCGTGCAATCATTCGCGTTCTAATGGCTGTCGCAGCCAGGATTTCATGGCTGCTTAAGTGCGCGGGCTTCCATACACCGTCCATATGTTTTTTTTTTTTATAAAATTATGATTTTTTTATTTACTTTGAAATGGGCGCATTTTTTTTTATATAGTAGGTATGGGCTTGCATGCTCTTGGCTTCATACTGATTTAAAAGATTGCAACAGTTTAAGAAAAAATAAATATAGTGTGTTCGCCCACTCAGCTATAGCAAAGAATATAATTTATACACTTACGCTATAGTCAATAGCATGCAAAATTTAAATTATTAATTGGAGTTAATACAATATCTGTAAAAAAAATTAAATACAAAAAAGTCAAAATTCGAAACAACATGTCAAAGTAAACTTATTATTAAACATGTCTAAATAATTAATACGAAAAAAATATGTCGGTAGATAAAAATCCGCAAATTAAATCAGGTTAAACTGTCATTTAAGTTTATGTGAAACTGAATAAAGTTATTTTGTATTTGTATTTTGTATTGAATTAAAATGACATTATGTTCATCTGGCTGCCGCAGCCAGAATGCGTAGTGCACGGGGAGTCTAAAGGTCATAGCCCACTTATACCGCACCGCTCCCACCCAACACCGCCCTAAACGAAGGCAACAGCTAGCAGACACCCAGCTGTCCACGCGTCGACTGCTATTCCCTCTATAGGTGCGCGGCGGGGCGATGGCGCCGGCGCGGCGACCGCTAGCAGTCAGCGCGCGGACCGCGCGGCGTCAACTACCAAACAGTCTGACGGCGGTAAGCTCGCGGACCGCGCGCTGTCCGCTATTTTATATTGTTACTGTAAAATGCATCTACAATCAATGAACGACATTACGTTCATATTTGGCTGTTCATACTTTGGTTGGGTGGGAGCGGTGCGGTCTAAATGGGCTATGACCTTAAGTCGGCTATGACCTTTACGGTTGTGTCTCACGTGGATCTGAGAGGTCGTAAATAATAGTGCGTAGGGTTAGGTCTCGTATTTCACGGGGTCGGACAGACCTTCACGACTACTTGATACAAATTTATCGTTGCTCCTAAGAAGGGCCACAGTAAATAGAAGGTAAACCAGTATCTCAACTTAGCCCTGACGAAAGAGCTGAAATAGAAAGAAGGGGTGTTCTTGGCCTGGCTCTTAAAGAACGCTGGTTATTTTGTGGTCACGTTCAGCCTGTTAACAATTTTTACAATGACCAGCCTTTGAAGAGCCTATATCTCAACGACGTTTTTGAGACTTCTATTGGTGTTATATGCTTCTTGTAATCTCTTTTTCATGTTCTGTGTTACTCACTAGTATTTTTTTTTTGTTTAATTGTGATCTGCGAGCATCCTTATAAGTAGCCATGTACAGATGAGTTGTACGTCTGTAGTTTAAAGGGCACGCGTTCCCTTCGCTGCCGAGAAAATACAGCTCTTACAGATACGAAAAATTAAAAACCACTTGCCCTGTAGCTTTCAGGCAGGTGGGATTCGAACCCGTGCCCTTAGGAATTTGGCCTAATGCTCTGACCAACTAAGCTACTGAAAGGCTTAAATGCGGCAGCGGCTACCCTTATTCATGACAATGTTCATACGATGACGATGTCCATTGTTAGTTCTCTTTACTCACTAATATTAACCAAAATGATCTTTGTCATCTCACTCTGTGATTCTGGGAGAGTGCGATGTTTCTCACTTTTGATATGTAGTTACGTTACTGCTTTTTTATGTACACTGTGCAAGCGTCTAGACAGTTTTTATTCTTAAACAAAAGAAATAAAATACCAAAGGAGCTTTGTTTTTGTATCGGACGCACGCGATGTATACAATACACCTCTACGAAATAATGTGATCGATTTGTATATGTCGCAGGCGGATGGTTGAATCCGGGGCGGATGGTTAAGTATGGCAGCATGTACCCCTCGGAAGTCCTGTAGAACACGTGATAGGGTGGAAATTTAAGACGATCGCTTCGCTGCGCTTCGCGATCGTCTTAAATTTCGTGGTTATTTTTTTTTGTGACTCCGTCAACTTATGGGAAGATAAAATAGCTTACGGAAAAAATTATCGGCCTAGGCGTTTAATTGAATGGCGGATTTAACCAGTTCGACATATAGATACATAATATTTACTTACATAACAGCTTGATGTGTTAGTCATATGGCTGATCCACATTGGTTATGTGCTTAGCGCAGTAAAAAAGGACCGATCGGAGAGTACGAGTAGCAAGTTATTTTTTATCCACAACGGGGTAGCACTTAGCCTTCATCACACCTGCCGGCCTAGCAGAGCGGCTTTATAACACGCGATATGATATGGTACGGCATGCCGTCTTGCTTACACCTTAGTGGGGTAAGCAAGACAACTTGCCGTACCATATCATATCGCGCGATAAAAGCCGCTCATGCTAGGCCGGTGGCACTACTCCCGGAATCCTCAACCACTGAGGAACTGGCTATCTTATCTCTAACTGCTGGAACACAAAAATGCTGAAAACATCATACTTAGTTATGGCGTCAGACTTAGATAAGATGGTGGTATATAGCTAGCCAGGCGGACTAAAAGCAAGTCCTACAACCAACCAAACCGTATACAATACTAGCGGCCGCCCGCGGTTTCACCCGCGTGGTTCCCGTTCCCGTGGGAATATCGGGATAAAAAGTACATATAAACCTTCCTCTTGAATCACTCTATCCATTAAATAAAACGCATCAAAATCCGTTGCGTAGTTTCATAGATTTAAGCATACAAAGGGACATAGGGACAGAGAAAGCGACTTTGTTTTATACTATGTAGTGATTTACCCCCACTAGGAATCGAACCCAGGACCTCTGAGTCTGAAAATAGAGTACAGAGGCGGTTAAAAGCGACGTGAGCCACTCGTGACTTGGCTACCTGACCAATGTGAATCAGATTTTAGTTTTATTTCATGGCGTTTCAAAGCGTTTTACAAGTTGAGATTAGACACGACAATCGCGGTCTCTCATTGTAGAACGGCTTGACTTTGTAAGGAGTTTACGACTGCGTCTGAATTGTTATCTTTGTCACTTTATCTCATTTTATAAGCTAACATAACTGCTTTTTCCATAAAATTTATGGTGTTGGAATTTTAGTCTGTTGTCACATTTTATGCAAAATATACTGCACTCGACAAAATTTCTAAATAAACTTATTATTGGAGTGAAATTAGTTATGTTCACAGGAAAATGCAGTAATCTCGTTCTTTGAGACCAAAGTCAATCTGAGCATCTTACCTCTTTCCAAAATAAAACAGAGAAAGAAATGGGGCACTGCGATTAAAGGACATCAGGCACATATTGCCAAAAACTGTATAAGCTTCGTTATATTTTATTTAGGCACTATGCGCCACTGTGAACTTACTACGTGTACCAAAATAATTTTAGTCTTTCATTGTTTAATAATTAATTTGTGTAAAAACACAAAAATGACTATGAATTTATCATGAAACGAACATCTCTAGCCTGAACAAAGACAAAGAATGTTGACAAAGAATGTCAACCGTGTGTCAACCTCTTTATAAAATATAAAAAAACCTTTGTTTACATGTCAAAGTTGACAACAGTTGTTAAAGACGTTCCGACGCACGCACGCTCGTATTTTATTTTTTTAGTAGATCATGTGAATCATGTCACAAAACTGATGTAATTAAAATAATAGTGTATAAAAGAAAAATTTAAAAAGGATTAAATGAGTTAATACATAAATCAAATTAAATTGCTCCAATTTCAGTATTATGGAAACACAATATTCTCTAGGTCAAAATAACGCAAGTAACGGAACGTTTTGTTCGTGTTGCTGTTTCAGTATCAGTGTTACCAAAAACAATAGTAGATTGTTTAGCAAGGGCTGTATGGCACCCATAACAGTCCAGTGTTTTGGCGCACGAACGAAGTGAGGGCGCCGATAGTTCGAGACTGTTATGGGTCCATACGCCCGAAGTAAACACTCTACTTTTCATTTTGAATATGAGGAAAGTAAAAATAAACAGAAATAATCTAAAAAATATTTTTCCTATGGCCGCGGAATTTTCGAAAGACTATAACTTTTTTGTTCATTTTTGCTGTTTTAGGGAAGGCAAGGGCAACTAAGTCCATACAGTCTTGTTTGGTGTTTGACCCGTACTCTATGCAATTCCATGAAATTAATAGCCTGATTTTTTATGTTACAAATAACTTATTTGGTTTAATCTGTTTCTAAAAACGCATTTTTTTTAAAAAACAATGTTGTAGATTTAAAATAATAATTCTGCGATATTAATTATTTTATATAATAGCAAAACATGGCTGTATAGGCTTCTGTGCCTTTGCCTGCATACCTTTGGAAAATAAACGTCCAAAGAGAAACTTAAAGACTCTTCACACGTCCCTATCCGACCTCCGATTCGGTCTGCTCTTTGACCAAATCGGAACGTCGTGTGTAGCGTAGATTTGGTCTGGGAGCAGACCAAATCGGCTGTCGGATCGGAACGTGTGTAGATGCTATTACAGATTTTGACATGACTCCTCCTATTCCTTTTTTAAATTTCAAAACGGCCCTAGGGCCGCCACATACCACTTTCAACCCGCATTTTAGGCAAGATATGAGTGACTTTCAGAATATGAGAGATGAAATAGTAGATTGTTTAGTAAGGGCTGTATGGCACCCATAACAGTCGAGTGTTTTGGCGCACGAACGAAGTGAGGGCGCTGATAGTTCGAGACTGTTATGGGTCCATACGCCCAAAGTAAACACTCTACTTTTCATTTTGAATATGAGGAAAGTAAAAATAAACAGAAATGATCTAAAAAATATTTTTCCTATGGCCGCGAAATTTTCGAAAGACTATAACTTTTTTGTTCATTTTCTCTGTTTTAAGGAAGGCAAGGGAAACTAAGTCCATGCAGTCTTGTTTGGTGTTTGACCCGTACTCTATGCAATTCCATAAAATTAATAGCCTGATTTTTTATGTTACAAATAATTTATTTGGTTTAATCTGTTTCTAAAAACGCATTCTTTAAAAAAAAACAATGTTTTAGATATTAATAATAACTCTACGATATTAATTATTTTATATAATAGCAAAACATGGCTGTATAGGCTTCTGTACCTTTGCCTGTATACTTTTGCTAAATAAAATGTCCAAAGAGATAAGACTCTACACACGTTCCTATCCGACCTCCGATCCGATTCGGTCTGCTCCCAGACCAAATCGGAACGTGTGTAGCGTAGATTTGGTCTGGGAGCAGACCAAATCGGCTGTCGGATCGGAACGTGTGTAGATGCTATTACAGATTTTGACATAACCCCTCCTATTCCTTTTTTAAATTTCATAACGGCCCTAGGGCCGCCACATATCACTTTCAACCCGCATTTTAGGCAAGTTAGGAGTTACTTTCAGAATATGAGACATGAAAAATATTTTAAACCTAAAGAACTCGAACAAAAAAACACATAATAAAATTTTAAGTATTTTTCGTGTTTGTTTGTGATAAACTTTAGTCATTCACTTCAATAGAAGAGCTATACATTTTTAGGTTTTTTGTAAAGGGAATGTGCCTGATGTCCTTTACTTTCAATCTTATTTTTTTTCGGCAAAGGCCTTCTCGTAATCTCCGTCCATGTGAAGATTTCCTTACATTGATGAAGCAACGCTGCTTTAAAAGGTAATAAGTAACAAAATTCGACGAGTCTTGTAAGCCTCGGTAACATAGTTGATCAGAGCATCATCGGGTCGGATTCCCGGGGGCGCGGGTTCAAATCCCACCTGATAGTTACTTCCAGAGCTGGTGGTTTTTAATATCACAATTTTTTCATTACTTACAGAATGTAAAATGGAAAATGAAGTATTTACAAAAAATCGACCCGTCTCACAACCAGCTCCGATGGGACTCGAACCCACGACCTTTCGCTTTCCGGGCGACTGCTCTAACCACTGAGCTACGGAGTCGTTACGAGAAGCGTCGAATTTATCCAATACTTCTTACACGCTGTATAGTCAGCGTTGATTTCATCAATGTGGAGATATTACTACCCTCACACGCGAAAGAAATACCCACAGAAGAGAAAAAAATCTTTCCGTGTTCTGTGGAAATACCTTTCCAGGTATTTGGCAATCGCTAAAGATGAAATTACTATTGCAAGTTATTTTCATTTTTAGTTTTGTGCATTTGCAATGCAATTTTTATTACTGAAAAATGGAAAATGAAGTATTTAGAAAAAAATCGACTCGTCTCACAATCAGCTCCGATGGGACTCGAACCCACGACCTTTCGCTTTCCGGGCGACTGCTCTGACCACTGAGCTACGAAGTCGTTACGAGAAGCGTCGAATTTATCCAATACTTCTTACACGCTGAATAGTTTCAGTAGTAAAAATTGCATTGTGAATGCAAACAACTAAAAATTAAAATAACTAACAGAATACATAGCATTGTGAATTCATAAAAATACATAATTTAAAATCTTAATCAAACGTATCTTTCTAAATCCTCAATTTAAATATAAATACATATTAAGTATGTAAGGCAAGGCATGCAGCAGTGCATCATGTCGGTGACGTCATAAGGCGATTTGCGGTTTCTGCAGTTTGGGCGACTAAAAGCTCAAATGCACCGTAATGTGATTTCGATGACGACAGAAATATTACGAGCTGAATGCATTTAGAATAAGCAATGCCGTTTAAGCGCACTGAAATGTGAGTTTTGTGACACTTTTGAGTTGGAGGACAAGTTAAGGCGATACTCGGAAAAATTATGCTAAAGCGAGATAGCAATGAGAAAACGACGCGCGCGGGAGCGAGACCGATTTTGCCGATTATGCAAAAAAAACACAAAATCACTTCGTATTCAAAAACTATAGCGAGTTTAAAAAAATACTTCTGTACGATCCTAAATATCATTGGTGTCCACTAATTAAACCAATTTTCAATAGTATATGTATCCCCATTTAAGAATAATCTTGATATTTCTTATTTTTTAGAGGTATTTTCGAAAAAAAGTGTCGAGCCAAAATCATAAAATCGTGTTTCTGAAACTATACGATTCTAGATAAAGGTATGAAGAAATATATATCTTATTACCAGATTTGTAACAACTGTAACCGTCCTATAGTTTTAAATCAAAAAGTCCATACTTTTTCCGAGTAGCGCCTTAAACTGTTGAACCGTATTTGGTACGAACACACATGCTTATTTCAAGCATACCACTAAAGAGCAAGTACCTACATATCAGTGCCATGTGTACCTTCCATTGCTAGTCGCTAGATTTTCAAGCATGCTTATCGAGGTGCTGGTGGAATAGCATCTACACACGTTCCTATCCGACCGCCGATTTGGTCTGCTCCCAGACCAAATCGGAACGTGTGTAGCGCAGATTTGGTCGGAACAGACCAAATCGGAACGTCTGTAGCGCAGATTTGGTCTGGGACCAAATCGGCTGTCGGATCGGAACGTGTATAGACACTAGAAGGCGGCGCGGCGTGCTTTAAGCATCAGTGTGAACGGGTTTGTTTGCTTATTAGCATGCCACTATCGATTCAATATCAGTAAACTAGCATACACACATTCATTAGTAGCAAATGTGATCGGCTGCAAAACGTTCTTGTAATAAACATGCTCACAAATAAGCATGTGTGTCTGTACCATATTTGTTTGTGTCTGTATGTAACATTTTCGTTGTCAAGTATTTTACTGAACAATGTTTTACTGAACTAAAAAGTACCTTTTAGGTGTTTAAGCTGAGTCATCAGTAAGGAATTTTAATTTGTACCTTAAAGTACCTACCTTAAATTTAAATCGGAGTAATAGGTAAGTTATCTCTACATACACACAACGTTAAAATCCATTTAGTAGTTTTTGCATGAATAACAAAAATGGTAATAATATTCTTTTCAACACACTTGCTCATAAAGTGAGCCTTATTACATCGATCTTAGGGCCATAAACCGAACTATAACCCACGCGTGCATAATAATATTACAGTACTAGTTGCGTAATAGAATTATCCCTACAAAGTTAAGTAAGTACCTAACTGCAAATTATATGCGAGTAAACAGAGACTTTTCAATTTAACCGGGTAATACAGTATCCTTACAAAGTTAAGTTAGTACCTAACTGCAAGTTATATGCGATTCAAGAGAGCATTTTCAATTTCAGCGGGTAATAGATACAGTTCTTTTTTTGTAACAACAAAGAGGTTTTATACGGCTGAAAATCCATTTACGTTTTTAGAATAAATAAATGTGTCCCTAATTAAGACAAAAAACATAATTAAGTATATTATTATCAAATTATTTATAATTCACAATAATTTGTTATAAAACATTTACATTTTATCACTATTATTATACTTAATTATTTTGAAGTAGGCTGTATGGCTGTATGTAATCAATCACCTCACATTTGGCGCGTGCAAAAAAAAAACTTGCACGCTTTTTCCCTTAGTTAATATTAGGTTAATACAATATGTATGCAATAAATGGTTGTTTTTCCTCGCAAGTGTGTTAAAAAAGTGCGTATGAAACTCGTGAGCGACTTACTCACTAGACACTCGGCTGATTTACGCCCTCGCCTGCGGCTCGGGCTGCAACCCACAGCCTCGTGTATAATGAGCAACCTAAGCTCACTTGTATCATAATATACTATTATGTGTCTTTTTTCAGTCCAAAATACGTGGTGAAGCATTTTTTTTATTTGGCCTTTATAATCTGAATGTACCAGCGAATCTTTTGAAGGGTAAAGTTACGATTTATAGTTTAATTTAGCTATTTCTTTATAGTATCAACCACCCCATAACCCCATTTTAGGCCTAGGTAGGTACATTAATAACGTCTCGTAGGAAATTTAAACTGTGACCTGCATTAACAATGATAGCTGTCATTTTACAAACAAAAAGTATTTAAGTATATATTTATCCGTTATCAAGTTTTCCATGATACAGTTTCTTAATGAAATTAACATGGGCTTAGATAATTGGTGTGATTGTAAGAAGTTATTTATTATTATTTATTTATTTATTATTTTCATGAACAAAACCGGTTTACGAATCAACAGTTACAGTTATTTGTTTTGTATCATCATCGTTATCAGCCATTATAAATCCCCATTACTGGGGCTCAGGCCTTCCTTATGGATGGATAAGGAGACCCAACACGCGGGCCCAATGCGGATGGGTGGGTATAATTAACGACGTGCCTTCCGAAGCACGTAGGAGCTCGAGTTATTAATTTTTGGTCACCATGCCGTGTTAATATCTATTAAAGAACTATTAAAATTTAAGGTTGCCTGGAAGAGAATGCTATTTTTGTGTGCTTCTGTTTGGGTGCAACAAAGTATTTTTAATGTAAGTATTATTATAACTAGCTTTCCGCCCGTGGTTGCCCGCCTGGACTACACGACGTTATCCCGAGGGAGTGTGATATTTTTCCGCGCTAAATAGTAGCCTATGTTCCTCTTCAGGCTATAAAGTATCTATGTCCAGAATTTCAGCCAAATTCGTTGAGCCGTTTTGGCGTGATGGTGTAACAAACATACAAACATCCAAACATCCAAACATCTAAACATCTAAACATCCAAACATCCAAACTTTCACATTTATAATATTAGTAGGAGTAGGATAGTAGGATAAAAATATGTATTTGTTTGAAGTCCTTACAACAAAACCTTTCATTTGATAGGCCACATGCTACTGTCTGCAAAAGTTATTATTTTTATTTTACATTATAGCTCCAGTAGTTTTAGAGCAAATTGATTGACACCGGGATAGACAGACACGAGTGATTCTATAAGGGTATCGCATTTTTCGTCGAAACCCTAAAACTGAAAAATAAAAACAAAAAACTAAGTCGCAATTTATGCTCAAGCATAAGTGTTAAAACCTTTTAAAAATCTGAAGCTCAAGCGTCATTGTAATCGGTGAAATAATCCTCCCTGTTGGTTTCGCGACCCACTGGCCGGGTCTATTATTAGACCCCCTCCCCGATGGTCCCGGGAGGGGATGGGTATCGATCAGTTTCAACTCATTTTGCAATTTCCACATTTTACGTAAACCACGTAATTTTTTAGCGATAAATATAATATAATTTAGATTTATGTAAAATAATATAGTATGTATGTGGTATAATTATATTCTAATTTAACTCATAACTTTGGCACGTGATATTCTTTATAACTATTGGTCTAAATGAGCTTACATAACCACTCAAACCGCAATATCTAATCTGTCCGAAAAAGTTATTTAAGGCCCGTGGTATCGCCAACGACCTTGGGCATAGAAAAGTGGCCTAATTTTCCCGCCCGCTACGCGCACCAAAACAGCTTAAACACACGTTTCGTCAAAACTATGTATTATTTTAGAACGAAAAATGCTCAGTTTTAAGTTAAACAAGTTAGCAATCTTTTCCTGAAAGAAACGTGAAAATATCACTTGTAGTTTAGAAGCAGTAGCGTATTTCAAGTTGAAAACAGCTTCATTTCAATGTTTTTTTTTAAAAAGTATCTTAAAGACTATGTTTTTTTTAAAAGCTCAGATTAGATAGATAGATAGATAGATCGTTTATTTGCTACATCACACGCATACAATTATAAACAAGGTAAACATAAAAGCAAAAAAGGCAAGGCAAGGGAGACACAGAAAACTTAATAACAAGTGCAGTGCAATGCGCGCTCGGAAACGGTCGCGCCCGCGCATAATTGCATAAGAGTCGAATTACTTATTACTCGTAATTCACGTTGAGCGCAGCTTAAGCCGCTGCGCACTAAACTTCACTATGGGTTCCCAGCAACTCATAGTGAATGAGGTTTTGGCGTTTATCCAGAACGCCATCGATACCATGGACGAAGTCAGCATCGTGCAGATCTGCAAGTCCAACTTCAACGAAGCTGAGATTTGCAGTGGCAAGGCGCTGCTGTTCAAGAGCATCGGTAAGGCCGACGAAATGCCATCTCGCCGGAGAGACGGAGGTGCGAAGAGTCTCCAGGACATAATAACCCTGTTGAAAGAGACCGACCCTGACGACGTGCCAACATTCGTGGCGAAGGAGCTGCATAAGCTGCCGCCTGTCACTTTCGACCACGTCGACGTAACCAGACTTCTCAAGGACATCACCTTCTTGAAAGCGAGCCTGGCCGAAGTACAGTCCAAGTTAGCGGTCTCAGACAATACCATCTGTGAGTTGCGTGCCCAAGTCGTGTTGTTAAGCAACACCGCTGCGGTATGTAGGTCACCTGAGACCGCCAATGTAAACACTCGTCGTGGGGCACAAAATGCGTCCATCGGCAGTTTCGAGTCGGCGCATATGGATGCGTCACCGGCCGCCGCTGCAGCTAGCGATGCACCTCGCCCCGCCGCCCGCTCCTCCGCTCCGCCGCCGGAGACGTCACGCGTGAGCACGTCGACCCCTCAACGTGCGTACGCCGCTGTCACCGCTGCAAGCCAACCTGCTCAACATCAAGCCGGCTCGGTTACAAAGAAGGGGGATAAACAACGACCAGCCTCCGAAGCTGTGCAGCCAGCTCCGCAGAGACAGAAAACAAGTTCCGATGATGACGGCTTCAAAAAAGTGGAACGGAAGAAGAAGACCTCTCATCGTAACATGTGTGGCACCGCCCTGACTGGACACAACCACCTGCTGCGGCCGGCTATCCCGACGACGCTGGTGTACGTGTCACGCTTACATTACTCCACAAAACCCGAAGATATTGTGGAGTATATGAGAGTAAAAACCAAATTTACTCTGAGGGTCGAGCGGTTGGAGTCCCGCCACAACGTGAATTTCAACTCATTTGTGGTGAGGGTGCCGACTGAACATCTGTCGACCTTCATGAAAGAGGACTTTTGGCCGAGGGGTGTCATGTTCCGCCGGTTTCGTGGGCGGCTACCTGACACTGCTTTGCGCAACACGCCGCCTACAATACGTGTTAACAAATAGTCTATTATTAAGTTTTATATAAATTATGTATGTTAGTTTGTAAGGTATTTATTATATGGGCCTTAAATTGTAAAAAAAATTTTTGATGCCTGAAATAAATGATTTTATTATTATTATTCCCTTTATTACATTTTAAATACTTACAAAATTATATTTCTAAACATTAAATTTTTACAATGTATAACACTAAAAAATATAACATTTAAAAATACAAAAATGCAGTTCCCCAACGGCAGCAAGATCAGGGTCCCGGCTACCGATGGTTAAGGATCCAGAGACAGGAACCTTCTCACTATACGGGCCGTGTCCAGAAGTACTGCCTTCTGCATCTGACTCCCGATCCATCCACCTAACGCAAGCCTCTTAAGGTGTTTATCGAGGCTCTTGGCTATTAGACCATGGGCAGATATGACTATCGGAACAATAATTGCTGAATCAATGTCCCACATGTCAACAATCTCGTGAGCTAAATCAAGATATTTGTTTTCTTTATCTTTTTCAGCTTTCACAAGGTTGTCGTCATGGGGAACAGTGACATCAACAATTATTGCGCGGCGTTCGTGTCGATCTATCAATACAATATCAGGCTTATTAGCTACAATAGTCCTGTCTGTAATGATAGATCGATCCCAATACAATGTGGCATGGCTATTTTCAAGGACCTGTTCTGGTGCATACCTGTAGTACGGCACCTCGGATGCCACAAGACTATGTTTCAAAGCAAGTTGTTGGTGTATTATCCTGGCCACTTGGTTATGTCTATGCAAATACTCGCCGTTTGCGAGACGAGAACAACCGGAGATTATATGCCTAAGGGATTCACCCGGACGATGGCACGCTCGACAAATATCTACTGTGCCATCCCTTAGGATATACTTTCGATAGTTATTCGTCATCACAACCTCATCCATAATTGCACAGACAAAACCTTCGGTTTCACCAAAAAGATCACCAAAACGGAGCCAGGATACTGAGGCTAATAAATCTACGTCGGGCCCATGGAGAGCCCGGTAGAATCTGCCATGTAACTCCTTGCTTTGCCACACAATGCTGCGGTCGGAAGTACTAAGTACTACAGGTTTGCGCCAGTTTTCTTTTGCTAAAAATAGAGGAGTCAGTCCATTGTCAACAGCAACTACATCTCTATGAGACCCAATATCGACTTGGAGAAAATACTCCCTAAGATTGCATATCTCGCGGTTATGCAATGTCTTAGCATTTAAGAAGCCACGACCACCGCACTTCCGCGGGATATACAATCTCATGGTCGATGAACGTGGGTGATGCATGCGGTGTGCTGTTAGCAATGTACGAACTTTTCTATCCAGGGCATCCAGTTCAGTTTGAGTCCATTTAAGTATGCCAAAGGAATACATCAGTACCGGCATGACCCATCCATTGTATGCGCGAACCTTGTTTCCGCCAGACAAAAGACTTTTAAGGACTTTTGAGAGGCGCCCCAAGAAACGCTCACGCAACGACTGTTTCATGTCAGCATCGTTGATGCCTAATGCCTGTGACATACCTAAATATTTATAGGTTTCGTTAACGGAGAGAGATCTAACATTAATAGAATCCGAGAGTTGTATACCCGTGGATTCCATTATCTGACCACGCTTTACATGCATGACTGCACATTTGTCCACACCAAATTCCATTTTAATGGCATTACTGAAAGCTTCAGTAACCTTCAGTAACGCTGTCAAATGAGAACTGCTATGGGCAAATAGTTTCAGGTCATCCATGTATAGCAGGTGTGATATTACTTGACCATTTCTCCGTAAACGGTAGCCTAATCCTGAACTCTCGAGAAGTGTACTCAGAGGGTTCAAGGCCAGACAGAACCACAATGGACTCAGACCGTCACCCTGGAAGATACCTCGCTCTATTTTTATAGGGTCGCCCTGACCTAGAACCCGTCGAGATCCTGGATAGAAAAGGACCGTTCTCCATTTTCGCATGCACGATATCAAGAAAGTGCGTAGAGTTGTATTTATTTTATACAACTCCAGCACCCTCATGAGCCACGAATGCGGCACGGAATCATAGGCCTTCTTATAATCTATCCAGGAAGTCGACAGGTTCTTTCGGTTTCGACGAACCTGTTGGTTAATAGCCATGTCAATGAGGAGTAGCTCCTTAGTACCACGGGCCCTATTCCTACATCCATTTTGAGAGGCGAACATAATAGAATTTTGATCAATGTGTTTATTAATCTTCGACCTCAAAATGGACGTAAGAATTTTATAAATTGTTGGTAGACAGGTGATAGGTCTATAGTTTTTAGGGTCCGCAGTACTACCAGATTTATGGAGCAGATGGGTTATGCCTGTTGTCATGAATTCTGGAAGCGATCGAGATAATAAAGCACTTTGAAATTGAGATGCTAAGCAAACGTGCGAGCTAGGTAACCATTTATACCAGAAATTGTGCAGTCCGTCCGGGCCTGGAGATTTCCAGTTGGGTAAGGAACGAACTGCACAAACTACGTCTTGGTAGTCAATGGTTACTTCATTCATATCAGGTATAAGCTCACACGAACGCTCAACATCCTCCATCCACGCGCCTTCAGAGTGAGTGACAGGCACGGACCAGATGTTGTGCCAGAAAGAAATCATGGCATCATCATCTGGCCGATGCATATCAGTATCACTCTGATCCGATCGCTCCCAGGATGCATAAACACGTCGTTGATCTCTCTCGAACATGCGGTTCTGAGTAAAGCGATCGACTCGCACCCTATACCTCCGAATACGATTAGCCCATGCACAAATTTTCTGCTTCAGGAAGTCGATGCGCTCTGTGACACATGAAATATAATTTTGAGGACTAATACCAGTCCCCAAGAATGCACGTTTCACAAAGCGCATGACCCTAGGACGCATGTTGCCCTCCCTAAAGCAGCTGAGCTTACCGATGAGTACCCTAGCCTCACTGATACGACGTTCAATCCTACACTGCCAGGCTGGTACAGCCAGACGAGGGCGTGTTGCTGTGTCAGTATTTGGAAATTTGACATGAGCAACACGACAAGCCGTAATAGCCGCACAATACAAGATCGAATGAGTATCAGCCAGGTCTTCACTACTATCAAAGTAATTTGATAGTAGTGAATCTAAAGCACACATCAGCGCCCTATTTTTTTTGTGCATGGGAAAACGCGGAAGCCGAGGTCTAAGGTGAACAGAAGTCGATCGAAATTCCCGAACTACATCTTCAAGAGTACTCCTCAATATATCATTGTATTGGGGACTTACAGTAGTAACCATATCATCTCCACCATCACTATCAGCAACGCCAGCTTGCAATGTGGCCGCGGCAGAAGCTTGAGTTGCCGCCTGCGATGCAGTAGTAATGATACGGTTACGTTGCACCTCTGTTCGGAGCCGATCAAGTACAGAGTCATCCAACAAGTGACCCCGTTGAATGGCTCGCACCTGATCCGACAGTCGTTGAGCCGAAACGTTGATAGATTATTATTATTATTAATAATAATTAGAACGGGGTACTACATAAACAAAGAATTGTACGTATGTGCAGCAGCAAAATTGGGCCAAGGCTCAGTGTAGTTTTTTTCCCGGAGGCAAAAACACTGATTTTCAGCCATCACCCTTGAAGTTTATATATCAATAATATTCATTCTGGATTCATCAGTAGGCTAGTTTATGAGTTTTAGGGCCTCAAAAATGATCGTTTCACGACTACATGCACCTTAAGTAAAAAAGCATCATTGGTTTTTTTAACATTTTGCACAAAAATAGCTTCCCGCGGTTTTATCTGCGAGATATCCGTTCCCGTAGGAATATATGTAATGGTGAATACCTACAAGAAATAAAAAATTTCCTCTTTTTTTACAATTGCACCAATTATCTAGCTCATAATTAGTTAGAAACTGTGTTATGGATTGGAAACTATAAACAAGATAAATATATACTTACATACCTACTTTTTGTTTGTAAATACATACTAAATATACCTACATAGGTAACACCCAGATCAAGACTAACAGACATGTTCATGCACACAAATATTTGTCTTGTTCGGGAATCGAAACCGAGACCCCTGGCGGTATCCTACCCCGCCAAATCGGTCGTCAAACGTCGTCCTCTTTATAATATTAGTACATACAGATAACACTTTTATTAAATTCATTTTCCCTTCACCACTTCAGCCCAAAACTCGTTGACAGCCACTTGCAATTGTTGCGTTATCCGAGAGGAAAATGATCGTCGAGGGCTTCGATGGCTTTTCACGAAATCAAGGACTATTATTTTCTATGGGTTCATTTTGCGTTCTTTCGTATACATATATTGACGTTTTTCTTTGTATATTAATGTGGTTATTCTGTAAAAATTGTTTGAAACAAATATTTTTTGGAAACCTTAGTTCCTAGTTGGAACTAAGGTTTCCAAAGAATCCAGCTAAGAATTTTTATATATGGAAGTTATGTAATACGGTATTTTACTGATTTTTTTTTATTTCTTTAAAATGTTTTTCGAAATATTTGCTGCACAAAACAAGTTTTCATTTTGAATTATCTTGAATATTTTCAAAGATATAGGACTTCAAACTTTATAATTAGACAAGGACAGGACGCTATCTTAGTGACGTCAGTGAGTTAGTTAGCGTCATAGTCACGCCATAGAAGATTTCGTTTTAGAAAGAGACAGCTACAGTCAAAATCAAACAGACTATAATTCTTTTATTATAAAACAGATTCAAATTATTTTTTCACATTTGGTATTCTTAATTGCAATATTTTTTAACGTCATCATTAAATATCTTCATTTCAACAACAGTAAAATACCCTATTGATATAACAAGATCAGAAAAAAATTTGACTTCCCCTACTAAATCGATCACGTGATTAGTATGATTTGTATTAAAATAAAAAAATGACATATATTTCGACCTATGTTTCTAGGAAAAAGTTGTTCACTTACCGATTCTGAGTCGAACTTAAAAATTTGGCCAGTGGTTTCAAAATAACCACTGTATAGATTTCTTTATTCACTTAATAGACCATGACCTTACCTCGTTATAAATCAAGTTCCCACCCTCGATACCTTCTGGAGGCGTGGTTGACGCCAACCGATCGATTGCGCGTGGTTTAAAATAAACTAGGGACCCGCCCTGACTTCGAACGAGTGCAATGTAGATGTATTTTATATTAAGTAATCAAAACAAAATAGGACCCACTTGATTGTTCGTGGATTTTTTGCTTTAATTTAATTAAAGACAATTTAAAGTATTTTTTTATGAATTGAAATAGCTAGAAACACATTAACAAACAATTTTTTTTTTGCATTCACAATGCAATTTTTGTTGTGAGTAAAGTTGTGAGACGGGTCGCCTTTCTAATAATTCATTTACATTTTTTCAAATTATTTTAACTTATGCATCGATGAATACGCAAAAGTCAGTTTTGTTCAAATTCACTCAAAAGCGCTTAATTAAACTTTCCTTTTGATCAGTTTATTTTACGAAACTCGATTTTTAGTGTTGTTTATTATTGTATGGGGGCTTTCTCCGCTCTGTCTGAATTCCCGGAGCCTTAAAATACACGTTTGAGCTATTACTACAGAAAAATTAATAGTACAAGTAGTACAGAAGTCTCACTCCGCTAAACCATTTAAATAAATAGCAACTCTAACGACAACGCAATAAAGAGGAATTCAGCTTGTACGGCGCTAATTACGAACGGCCAGACGTTTCATCTCTTTCTATCGCATATATTCTAGCTCTTTTGCGGATCTTATTTCTATGGATTTCGCTGTCGGTGCGGGTGAGAGTAGTGCGCAAGTACATCGAGTGACAGACGCCTGGGTGCCTACCATCAACTCTTATTGCGGTTTTGTTTAGGACCTAAACTGATCTGCTTCGCTTATTCGTACCACGACAGCTTAATATCAATGACAGCGATTCAGTGATCATTCAATGGCATTTCACAGCCGCTAAGCTGTCACATACTCTTATTTGACTTATAACTCGGCCAAGCTAACAAAACACCTGCAGGTTATACCCGTCCCTCTCACTCTCCGGGCATGACAGAATCGAGTGAAAGAGACGGGTAGAAGAAATAAGGACACTAATCGTTCGGTAATTCACATTTAGCAATTCATTTGCGATCCAGTTTTTAGAAGGTCATAGTACGAAAGAAAGAAATTCATTTTAGGAACCTATTCTGCATCGCGCTATTTTTGAATCGCTGTCTTAAAGTTGATGGTAGGCACCCTGAGTTAAACGGCTACATTTTACGGCGGCTACGGCGGCTTTGGGTTACTCGCTCAACACAACTGGCAGCAGCTTCAGTAGCCTCATCCGGAAGTGCAGAACTCTGAACAATTTTTTTTTGTATAGTTCATTTTGTATTGCTTCTTATTTCAACTAAACGCTTTAGAATAACATGAAATCCATTATTTAAACGTTGAAAGAGGATCGCAAAAACGCCTACTCTCCTTTATTGACCGTTTAAAATGAGAAAGTCAGGTAAACTTTCTGTTGAATCTCTCTGAAGTAAATTATTGTGTTTTATTCATTAATTTTTGCTATAAATCACGTTCGTGCCAGCGATAGAGGTAGGTATTCCAGAGGCGTGGTCGACTCTTAAACATCGATACCATCTGGGTTTAATAATTAAACTACAAATTAATAGCCTTATGATTAACATACTAATTTCAACCTCAATTTGGAGTCAAAAACTTTATTACCCTTATTTATTTTAACATCATTTACCAGCAGGTAGTAAGAGGATTTTTAAAGGCATTAAAGTCGCATAAAAATCCGAATTCCCAAAACTGTAGCTTTGCTTATCTGAACCTTCTTTTTAGCGTCATAAAGTTTAAAATTCCCTGATGTATTAAGACCAACAATAACAAAAAAGTTAAAAGTTGCTTTTCTATTTTAGACCTTCTTTTTAAAAGGTTAAGGTTAAAAGTCCTTCGTAGTATTATGGCCAACAGGTGGCCTCTTCGTGGCTCTAAGCATACAGCCTCAATCACTTAGCATACAAACGACATTGCAGGTTAATGTATTAAGTTACTGGCTTTGGTGCAGTCGGTATCACTAAGCATATCGCTTAGAAAATGTTGAAACAATCACCAAAAAGATTAGAAGCTTTAAAACTTCGACAAAATTTTCAGCACAGTCAAAAAAATTTTTAAAATATTTTAATTGATGATTTTGCTATTTTTAAAAAAACTTTAAATTACATCACTATTGCCCGAATACTCGAGTATTCGGTACTTACACGCTACTTATACACGCTACTTATCTTTGGGAGCGTCTCACACATCGCCCTGTCACTTTAAATGTCAAACGTATGAAAGAGATGCCATGATGTTTGAGACGCTCCCAAAGATGATTTGCGTTCGAAAATTCGGGCGTTAATCTTCTCTTAAGATCTTTTTATCTAAAACTTCTTGACACTAAACTAAAGAAACTAATAGAAAAATGGAAAATGAAGTATTTAGAAAAAATCGACCCGTCTCACAACTAGCTCCGATGGGACTCGAACCCACGACCTTTCGCTTTCCGGGCGACTGCTCTAACTGTGAGGGTAGTAATATCTCCACTGAAGAGGTATGACGCTTTACCGAGGCTAAGGTAATAAAAGAGATGTGACTTGTTCGGTGTCAAGATGTATATTGCGATAATAATATTGAGTACAATTAAAGATACATTATCTTAGTAAGCGATCTTATTCTAGATTGCTGAGAATGCTACGCGTGTGTTCCAATTTTCTGTAAATGCGCGATAATGCAAACATCTTGTTTGTGTAATATGTTGCAATCATACTTCATCTCCCCTGAAAAAGTGGAAGGATCATCCCCTCCCTGCAAAAAGGAACAGACTCGTAACATTGACTTTAACGAGCTTAACCAAAATTTAATTACTTAAGTAAAATAAGTAAACAAAATTTAAACATTATCAACATAGCAAAGTTAAAACTATTTCATTTATTAAATCGTACTAATACAAAAACGTTTTACAATATAAACAATATACCTAATTAAAATTGTATCTAATTAAAATGGTATCGAATTGAAATGGTATTGAATTAAAACGGAAGCTTCACATTTTACACTTAATCATAACAATAACAAAGTGTTAAGTAACATGGTATGTAATTAAGTACCTATACTTATAATTACGTATCAAATAAAATAGTTATTTATTGAATGGTTTGGTATTATTCTTATGCACAATTATAGCTTTATTTTCTTTTAAAATTTCTACATTAGACGTCATATCTCTTAAAACTTTATAAGGGCCATTGTAAATACTATCTAATTTATTTCCTACTTGGTTCTTTAATAATAACAAATCGCCTAACTGATAGGTAACATTATTGCTAGTTTTATCATACAATAATTTTCTTTTCTCTTTAGATTGTATCAAGTTACGTCGTGCGTCGGATTGCGCTTGTTGTAAACGATACTTAAGTTCTCGGGGATAACTGTCATAGTTATATAAGGGGTCGATTTCTGATTGTAAATTATTTGGAAGGTTACAAATTTTTCCAAAAACTAATTCGAAAGGCGTATATTTAGTTTCACTATGCACTGTGGTATTAAAAGAAAAACACCAATATGGAATCCAGGTGCTCCAGTTATGTTTATAATTATTACACTGGATTCTCAGAAAAGCTCCTAGGGTTTTATGAGTATTTTCTAAAGCGCCTACAGTTTCGTGATGGTACGCCGTAGAATTTAATTTTTTAATATGTAATAGAGAACATGTTTCGGACATCACTGATGACATGAATTCGGTTCCCTGGTCAGTCAATATTTCTCTAGGAATACCATAACGTAAAATGAAATTATTGGTAAAAGATTGAGCAACTGTGACCGAGTCTTTACTAGGTAATGGATACGCTTCAACGAATTTGGTTAAATCGCATTGTAATGTCAATACATATTTATTATTATAGTCATCAACATCGAGTGGACCCATTATATCCAAACTAATTCTTTCGAATGATGAGTGGGCTGTTGATGTTATGGTTAAGGGCTGCTTAATATGTTTATTACTATGCTTATGATATTGACATTGATGGCAATTTTTAACAAAAAGTTTTACATCATTACTCAAACCTGGCCAAAAATAATATTGCTTAATGTTGTTCATCATTCTATTAACTCCTGCGTGTCCGCTGGTAGGTAATAGATGGAAATCATTTAGTATTACTCTTTTTTGTTCACTATCATATATTCTTAATATATTTTTTGTTATGAGAAAGCGCGGGGTAACAGAGTTAATTCTTTTTGTTGCTTGTACAAGACTTTTGATTTTACTCTCGTTACATTTTTCTTTAATAATAAGTACCTCATGTATGCCTATTTTTTGACATAATGACTCTAAGTCCCTCGCTAACACCTCTGGGGTAGATGACGATCGGGTACTCAGATATATCGCTGATTGCGAAGGTACGTAAACGTAACAACTTGCATTAGAAATAATGCTATCTTTAGACTTTGAATAATTGTCAAACTTTAATTGATTAAAACTTAATTCAGTTACGTCATCGGGTTTCTTGAGAAGTTCTACCGCAATAGGTTGATCAGGCCTAGTGCTGGTGGAGCTCTCTGAAGAAGAATCAGTGGGGGTTTTTAATTTTTTACTTTGTGCTCTAGTTAAAACTGATACTGTGTTTTGATGTAATGATTTTAAAGTAGAAGATGTAATAGGTATGCGACTCAATGCGTCTGCAGCTGCATTGTTTCGTCCTGGAACATACTCTATTTCAAAATCATACTCCTCTAGGAATAATCGGAATTTAGTAAGTCTGCTTGTTGGGTCTTTCAAGTTAAATAAATAAATTAACGGTTTGTGGTCTGTTATAATTTTAAATTTACGTCCATATAAATAAGGGCGAAAATGTCTCACAGACCAAACAATTGCTAAAAGTTCTAATTCTATGATGGGATATCTCGTCTCGGCGGGTTTCAGGTTTCTACTCGCATACGCGACTACTTGACCGTTCATGTTAGATAAAACAGATCCTAAACCTGTCTTACAAGCATCTGTTTGTAGCCGAAAGATGTTACTTTCTGAAAAATCTGGATAAGATAAAATAGGGGGTTGAATTAATGCTGATTTTAATTTTTCAAATGCCGTTTGACACTCTGATGACCATAGAAACTGTACATTCTTTTTTCTTAATTGATTTAAAGGATAAACAATGTTTGCAAAGTTCGGTATGAATCGTCTGTAGTAATTTGCAAACGCGACAAAACGATTGACATCGTCGCAGTTCATCGGCACTGGATAGTTTTGCATGGTTGCAATTTTACTTTCATCTGGTAAAATTCCATCAGAAGTTATTTTGTGTCCTAGATATATTATTTCGTTTCGCAAAAATTCACACTTCATAGGATTTAATTTTAAGTTAACTTTTCTAAATCTCTCTAGTATACTAATTAAGTTTTTATTGTGGTTTTCTATAGATTTCCCGAAAATTACGCAATCATCTAAATAAATAAAAGCCTTTTTATAATTTAAGCCTGACATTGCAATAGTCATAAGACGTGAAAATACACTCGCAGATGTCCGGAGACCCATGGGACAGCGTTTCATCTGAAAAATTTTATCACCAGCAGTGAAAGCTGTGTACTTTCGTGAATCTTCGCTTAAAGATAACTGATAATAGCTTTGCGAAAGGTCTAATTTTGAAAAATAAATGTTATTTGCAAGCGAATCTAAGATATCAGTTATATTAGGCAAAGGGAATTTGTCGTCCTCAATACGATTATTTAACTGCCTGTAATCTATAACTAATCGCCATTGTTTCTCGTTTGACCTATCTGTTTTTTTCGGTACAAGCAAGACGGGACTAGACCACTCTGACGTAGCCTCTTCTATAATATCATTTTCGAGCATAATATCTATCTGTTTCTGAACTTCCTTCCTTAGTGCGAACGGTAATCTATGTGGCTTGACATAAACTGGCGAGACATTAGGTTTTAAAGTTATATTATGGGTCATTAGGTTTGTACAAGAGAGTTTGTCGCCTGGCAGATGAAAAACATCTGCGTACTTAGCGCAAATACTCTCAATACTTCGTTTTTCTTCTAAATTCAGTTCAGGTAAATTTAATAATCCTAATAATGTTTTTACACGATCGACAGAAACCTCCTCTTTTTCAAAATTACAGACTTCAAAATCATTCAATGAAAAAGTCTCTAAATCGGTAAGATCTAGATCAACTTCTTTCTCAGTGGTGTTTAATATCCTTACTGGCATGCGACCATTACAAGGTTTCGCTATTATACTTCCTATAAAAACTCCTTTCTGTATCTCTTTAGATAAACAAACACAATCGTCGCCTAACGATGTAGGTATATATTTTATTACCTCACATCGTGGCGGTATCAAATGTCTATAGTGACTCAATATAGGTATAGACACATAATTACTATCTTTAGTTAAAAGCAAAGTATTTTCTTTATAGTTAATTATAGCTTGATAGCGTTTCAAAAAATTATCACCTAAAATACCATTTGCAGAACAAGACATATTTTTAAACACATACATTTTTTCTCTAAAAACTAACCCATTATAAGACAAATCTAAGTAAATATATCCTTCAGATACTAGTTTACCGCTAACACCTTTTATAACTAACTTCTCAAATGTAATTAAATTCAATAACTTCGGATAATCGCATAACCATTCGTATTTTAAAACACAAAGGCTTGCTCCGCTATCGACTAAAAGATCGATATTGCTATTACTTACGTTAAAAGTTACGGTACTACTATTATTGTAGTTTAAAACATAATTTTCAGTAGGAACGAAAAAAATCTAAATTATTATCGTTCTGGGGCTCAGAACGCGCTTGTGACTCACTATTGGTCGATTGCTCGTGGCTAGCGTACTGCACACGTTGAAAAGGCACAGCTGAGCGCGGCGGGCGCGGGCTCGGCCGACCGCGGTCACGTGAACGTGATTGTGTTCCTTGCGCGGCGCGGGAGTCTCGCGACATGTACTTACCTTGTTGTGGTCTCGTGTTTCCGGCAGCGTACCTATTGTTTGCGCTAAATCTATTATAGTAACTATATTTATTAGAATAATTACTTGGCTGACGCGGATAATTAGTAGGTGTGCGTGAGAAATTACGAGTATGAAACTTTTTAATGTTCATAACTTCCTCGTGTCTGGTAGACATTGACTGCTCGTCTAGGGCAGTTCTTATAGCCTCTGGTAAAGAATCAAAGTGACGTGATGCTATGATAGTACTAAGCTTTTGATTCACTAATCCATCTGAAAAGCGCTTGATTGCAACCTTTTCATTAATGGGACGCAATACTTCAAACTTAGTAGCGTCGTCATCCGCTTGTGCTATGGTTAAATTCACAAAAAGTTGTTCTAGTTCCGAGCCGAATGACTCGATCGACCTATGACCTTGACGACAGTTTTGTAATTTGTGTTGGATAGCAACAGCAGATTTTTTCTGAATCAAATGCGTATTCATATCTCTAATTAAATCTTTAATAGTTGGATAACTACTTTTTAAACGTAATTTTGCGCTAGGAGAGAGCCTAGTTTTAATCACAAAATCAATAAGTAACCCATGAGTAGCATCGCTGATCATTGAACTATATAATTGTATACCATCAATTAGAGATTTAGTGACGTGTTCTTGACCTGTCATCGTTGGTAAAAGTGCAATGGCTGTCTTCAAGTCAAATTTATCTTTTTCTGCCATTTTTGAAATACTACTAACACTTAAAGTCTCTAAAGAAATAATTTTGTCATAAATGATCTGAATGTCATTTGCTATTTTATTAATTAAAGTTATATCTTTAGTTGATACCTCCGATTTTTCAACTAAATTATGTACTTGAGATAAAATATACTCTAATTTCGCGTATTCAAGTTTCGCTTCATTAAATTTCGTAAAACCTAACTCTTTTTGACGTCTATCTGGTCCTAGTTTTACTAAATTATCTTTAATATACAATAGTTTCTTATGCAATTCATTTAAATCGGAAATAATAAATGACATTATCTAATAAGAAAAAAAATGTAATCCTACATATTATTTAAAACGTTTAGGTATAAAATAACTTACGACTTACGGTGGCATTATAGCGCGCGAATAAAATAATTACGTCTCTGCACGATGAGTAGGTATGTGGTGACCGGCGTGGCGTGTGGGGGCTGGGGCTGCGGGCTGGGGGTTTTCTCATGCTCCTTGAGTGTGTAGGATCTTCAGACTTCTAAGATGGGTTCCTGGACCGCTTGAAACAGCTAACTGAAGATCGGGCTGGGATTTCCCTTGCCCCTCGTACAATGGGCCGGGTTTCTACCCTGGACACCTCCTGGTCTACGTTGATGGTTGAGTCGACGTCGTTGCCAGTTCCACGGAAGATATTGTGTTTCTTAGAACTGCGCTGTTGAATTCTCTACGGAGTCGGTTGACAATTCGGTCCCAAATTTTCCGGATGCAGGCGTAAATGATGAGTATAACGATGAGAAGCAGTATGACGGATAGTAAAATTTCTGTTGTAGTGAGCTGGCTTGAAGTTTTCTGCGTTGCTTGGGCGTCGCCGCTGGCGGTTTGTGCGATGATAACTTCTTCTTTACTTTGTGGTGCTCCCATATTATTGTTTTGTCTTCCCAAGTAATGCGATGAACAGAAGTGTAGAGCCAAATAGCACCGCAACGAAGACTGCTGCTAGTATGGTGTTGAAAATTTTGCTTTGCTGCTCCATGTAGTAATGATTTTCCCGCAAAAATTTATAAGTTCGGTTGGCAAAGGGTCGCCATGAAGAGGTATGACGCTTTACCGAGGCTAAGGTAATAAAAGAGATGTGACTTGTTCGGTGTCAAGATGTATATTGCGATAATAATATTGAGTACAATTAAAGATACATTATCTTAGTAAGCGATCTTATTCTAGATTGCTGAGAATGCTACGCGTGTGTTCCAATTTTCTGTAAATGCGCGATAATGCAAACATCTTGTTTGTGTAATATGTTGCAATCATACTTCACCACATTGATGAAATTAACGCTGACTATACAGCGCGTAAGAAGTATTGGATAAATTCGACGCTTCTCGTAACGACTCCGTAGCTCAGTGGTTAGAGC
Source organism: Crambus lathoniellus (assembly GCA_949710035.1). Lineage (NCBI taxonomy): Eukaryota > Metazoa > Arthropoda > Insecta > Lepidoptera > Crambidae > Crambus > Crambus lathoniellus. The sequence continues at coordinate 27,112,700 of OX453313.1, read as the reverse complement.
AGTCGCCCGGAAAGCGAAAGGTCGTGGGTTCGAGTCCCATCGGAGCTAGTTGTGAGACGGGTCGATTTTTTCTAAATACTTCATTTTCCATTTTTCTATAATAAAAATTGCATTGTCAATGCAAAAAAACTAAAAATTAAAATAACTAAAGAAACTAACGTTAAAATGCCTTCTGGGGCTAATGGGGTTGCGTCGACACTGTAGTTTGTCAGGGATGTTGGCTGTAGCCGAGGTAGAAAGCTTTTCAGCTATCCCAAGAAAGCGCATAGCGTCAACTCGTAACTCTATGACGCATTATTCAAGTGTACGTGCAGTTGAAGTGCAGAAATAAATAATAATAATAATAAATAATAAATATTTTCTTACAATCACACCAATTATCTAAGCCCGTAGTTAATTTCTTAAGAAACTGTGTCTACGTGAACTTGATAATGGATAAATATATACTTATATACTTTTAGTTTGTAAATACAAACTTAATATACATAGAAAACACCCAGACCAAGACAAATAGACATGTTCATGCACACAAATATTTGTCTTGTTCGGGAATCGAACCCGAGACCTCTGGCGCAGGCAGGTAGGTATATAGTTTACCCCTGCGCCAAATCGGTCGTCAAAACCGTTTTTGATAACGCGCGGCTTTGATAGTGCGACAACGTTTTCTGTTCCGGTGATGATCTTCGGAACTATAACAGTTGACAGCTAATTTCGTATTGCAAGTGGTTCCTCTGTCACGGATGTCACCGGATCAGACAGGATTGTAGGACTATAGGTTTGCGTGACGTGTGCGTCGTTATGTCATTACGGCAATACGAAGTCAAACGTCAAGACCCAAACACGATGAAGACGCGCTGCATAGAATTACGGCGGTTGGCCCGCAGATCGAAAAGTCTACAGTTTCGGCTTGCCGCTTTTCGCTCGATATTAATAACGGCAGGTAGACGCTTGAAATATTCAGAATATTTAGTGGTATATTCAATTTAAAAATAAATAATTAAACTAAAATAAAATAAATATTTGAGGGGGTTCCCATACAATATACGCGATATTTTTTGATGGTCCGGAACCCTTCGTTCGCGAGCCCGACTCGCACTTGACCGGTTTTTATCATTATTTATTACTTTCTAACATCAATATAGCACTGAGCAACAGTACATTACTTTTCCTCTACCCTATTTACATACAATAAGTATGTCACATCACATAACAACAGCTTTAATACCACACAAGAATCCATACAAGAACCTTTCTCGAAGTACCGAAAGGCTTACACGTCAATCCTAACTTGTCAAGGGCCAAGATAAAAGATGTAACGAACAAAACCGGCAATGGACGCCACGAAAAACCTTACAATCGCAATACGAAACAGATTTTATTACAAAGGCAATAAGAGTGAGTTAGGACTTACATGTTAAGTTTTATATGTGGTCATGTGTACTGACAATTTGCCCGAAGTAAAGCCCCGTGTCTCTTTGTGAAGATACAAAGTTCTATTGTAGATTTTTCGCGAAACGAAAATTTGTATAGTCTGTAGGACACTCGTTTTTGTGAATGTCAGCGGGTCGGGGGTGAATGGTATTAATGCGAGTCCGAGTGGCTTTGTTCGATGTAGGGAAGGACAGGTAACAGCATGTGATGTTTAACAGGCACAACGAAAACCGTTTGTTACTCTTTCACACAAAAGCTACAGAAGCTCTGTGGTCTCGTGGTTCACACCAAGAGGTCCCGGGTTCGATTCCCAGTGGGGGTACATATTGTATTCGGTTTGGTTGGTGGTAGGACTTGTTCTTAGTCCGCCTGGCTAGCTAATACCATCTTATCTAAGTTTGACGAGATAACAATGATTTTTCAGCATTATTGAGTTCCGGCAGTTAGAGACAAGATAGCCAGTTCCTCGGTGATTGAGGTTTCCGAGAGTAGTGCGCTTCCACCTTCAGCCTTATCACCACTTAACATCAGGTGTGATGAAGGCTAAGTGCTACCCCGTTGTGGATAAAAAAATAACGGATTTGGATAAAACTTTACAGTAATATAGCTTAAACATCAGAATAACACATGGGCTACTTTTTATCCCAATACCTTTACCCCCTTATTCCAAAACATGGACAAAAATAGTCCAGGTTTATAACTGGTACTAAACTGGTGCACTCACTTAACTAACTAACTAACTTTCATTTTCCAAATGAAAGACAGTATTAGCAATTAGTTTTAAACCTGGGTGCCTACCATCAACTCTTATTGCGGTTTTGTGTAGGACCTAAACTGATCGCCTTCGCTTCGCCAAAGCCTTCTCTATCGTCTTCTACACGATAGAGAAGGCTGTGGCTTCGCTTATTCGTACCACGACAGCGTAATATCAATGTCAGCGATTCAGTGATCATTCAATGACATTTCACAGCCGCTAAGCTGTTATGTACTCTTATTTGACTTATAACTCGGCTAAGCTAACATGACACCTGCATGTTATACCCGTCCCTCTCACTCTCCGGGCATGATAGAATCGAGTGAAAGAGACGGGTAGAAGAAATAAGGATACAAATCGTTAGGTCATTCACAATTAGCAATTTATTTGCGATCCAGTTTTTAGAAGGTCATAGTACGAAAGAAAGCAATTCATTTTAGGAACCTATTCTGCATCGCGCTATTTTTGAATCGCTGTCTTAAAGTTGATGGTAGACAACCTGGTTTAAAACTGGTACTAAACTGGTGCACTCACTTAACTAACTAACTTTCATTTTCCAAATGAAAGATAATTTAGCATCAGTTTTAAACCAGTTCTAACTTTAGTTCCTTTTTTGGAATAAGGGGGTTAGTGTTTTATCTCTTTTTCATGTCACACAACAAAATAGAAAAGAGCTTAAGAAAAGTTTTACCTTACCCGACTTTTTCAAAAGTGGCGGACTGAAGTTCACATCATCCATCACAGATGTCGCGGCTGAAACGGCTGAAAGTGTCCAATAATGACTCAAAATGTCCGGCAAAGTTTGCTTCACTAAAATTGTTAGAAAGTGCAATGTAATACCTAGGGAACCTACTTAGAGAAAGTTAGGGAAAATGGTGTTAGGACTGTGAAGGAAAAGTAGTTTAAACTGTATTATAAACTAGCTTTTGCCAGTAGCTTCCCTCGCTTTCTTATCTCAATTCATCATTCATCTTATCAATATACATACGAGAACGGGTACCATGCGGGTAAAACCACGCGAGCTGCTAGTCAAAACATAAAGTAATAAAAAATATTGATATTTCACCGTAGTATTAACATTGAAAATAAAGAACAAAATGAACTGAATCGATACAACTTTAATAAATAATAAAATAAATATTCTCTTACAATCACACCAATTATCTAAGCCCGTAGTTAATTTCTTAAGAAACTGTGTCTACGTGAACTTGATAACGGATAAATATATACTTAAATACTTTTTGTTTGTAAATACATACTTAATATACATAGAAAACACCCAGACCAAGACAAATAGACATGTTCATGCACACAAATATTTGTCTTGTTCGGGAATCGAACCCGAGACCTCTGGCGCAGAAGGCAAGTAGTTTACCCCTGCGCCAAATCGGTCGTCACTTTGTCTTGTGATTCTGTTTCATTCAACTGAAATTTAATGTGCGTCAAGTTAGCAGCCTCACAACAGAATTAGATGGTTTTGATTATGTCAAAAAATACTGTATAAATAGTGTTAAATAGTGATGTATATTAAATAAATAGTGTAACTTTGATTCAAAAGATATTTGAGTATCTTAGTGAGGCTGCTAACTTAACGTCAAGTTAGCAGTCACCTCAAGAAATACAGTTCGTATCAATGTGATTTATATGTCAAAAAATACTGTATAAATAGTGTATCGTAAACGCAAAATTTCAAAAGTAGTGCTTTAATACAAGCCGAGATATTAGGGTCTCTAAGTGGGCTGCTAACTTGACGTTTCTTGCGATGGAGATTCCAGGGAAACAGGTACAAGTTTTAAATAAATAAATACTTGAAAAAATACTGTGTGAAATAGTGAATCTTAGGATATAAATAAAAAAAGAATTCTTCTTTGCTATTTTCAAAAAATCTAATGTAAACTTCTACATAATAATCTGAATATATGCTGACGATCAATGTTGAACTTTGCTCCTTAGTAATAAGGTTCAAACTTTATTTCAATCGTGAAGTGCGTACTATCGAGCAAAAAAGTGAAATATATATTTTTGATTGTGTCAATACATACGTATAATCGGTTTAATGCTATTGATTAGGTATTTAAACAAATATATTTCTACCCACTTTTTAACCGACTTCAAAAAAAGAGGAGGTTCTCAAGTCGACAGTATTTTTTTATGTATGTTTTACCATAACTTCGCCAGTTGTTAACCGATTTTAATAATTCTTTTTTTATCTGAAAGAAAATAGGTAGGTAGTTTATGTGTGGTATCATGAAAAAGTTAAAGTAGTCAGTTCAGTAGTTTTTTCACAATCCTGAAAAAACACATAGTTTTTGACTGGTAGTTCCTGCTTTACACGTCAATATCTTCGCGAACTATTGACCAATTTCAATGATAATTTTTTTATTCGAAAGAGTAAACTCCTGCGGTAGTCACATTGTTACCAAGTTAGGATCTGATGGTGGAATCCAGGGGAAATCGAGGAAAACCCGTAAATTTTATGGTAATTTACGTATTTTAAAGATTTTCTAAAGTTTTTTAAGTATTTGCATGTGGTAGTCATCATCACATGCTGATGAGCTGGTGATGGAAGGTACAACTCCTCAAATGTCGTTGATATGTAAAGATTTTTAGTTGTATTCTTTCAGGTTATTTAGATTAGATCGTTCTTTCATAAATAATAAATAATAAATAATAAATAATAAATAATAAATAATAAATAATAAATAATAAATAATAAATAATAAATAATAAATAATAAATAATAAATAATAAATAATAAATAATAAATAATAAATAATAAATAATAAATAATAAATAATAAATAATAAATAATAAATAATAAATAATAAATAATAAATAATAAATAATAAATAATAAATAATAAATAATAAATAATAAATAATAAATAATAAATAATAAATAATAAATAATAAATAATAAATAATAAATAATAAATAATAAATAATAAATAATAAATAATAAATAATAAATAATAAATAATAAATAATAAATAATAAATAATAAATAATAAATAATAAATAATAAATAATAAATAATAAATAATAAATAATAAATAATAAATAATAAATAATAAATAATAAATAATAAATAATTAATAATTAATAATTAATAATAAATAATAAATAATAAATAATTAATAATAAATAATTAATAATAAATAATAAATAATAAATAATAAATAATAAATAATAAATAATAAATAATAAATAATAAATAATTAATAATTGATAATTAATAATTAATAATTAATAATTAATCATTAATAATTAATAATTAATAATTAATAATTAATAATTAATAATTAATAATTAATAATTAATAATAAATAATAAATGAGTGTTTGTACCAAAATTTTGAAGTCTCTCCGGCATTTCGGAAGCGTCCCATCTTGCAGCTCTCAATTTATTTCTCCGTTTACGCTGTTTGCGTCGATTATGTAGCTTGTATATTTTGTTTGTTTATAATATACTAGCGGATTCTCGCGGTTTCATCCGCGTGGTACCTGAACGAATGTAGCTTTCTAATGATCAAAGAATTTTCTAAATCGGTCCAGTAGTTTCGGAGCCTATTCGATGAAAACAATTTAACAAACAAACAATCAAATCTTACCTCTTTATAATATTAGTACTTACTTATAGATAATTATATAATTTGTACCGCTTTAATTGTTTTCTGTTTCCCAACGGTTGACTGGCAAAAAATACTTTTAGTATTAAGTCCGCCTTGTATATTACATTACCTATGTATTATGTACAAAAGTTTATTAAATAAAATAAAAAAGAAATAATAACAAATATGCTAGCCCCAAGCTTATTTTTCACATACAAAAGTTCCAGCTAATTGAACTTTTGTCCAACGACACTTGGATCGCTTATTTTGACGTTTAGTCGTTGAAATCCGATCGAAACAAAGGTCATCTAAACAGTAGAATACCTTCTAGTTATCGTTTTGAAACGATTGAAGGACGATTAATGTACCAGAATACACTTCGACGACACTTCGATAGAATCGCTGCCGCTCAAGTTCTATCGACAGTTGTGAATACGAATATGGTTTCAACGACTAAATCGCTACGATATCGTCACGGTTTATATTACGAGAATCGGGCTACTGGTCAAGGTCGCGGGAAGCCGCTGGATGCGGGCAGCGCAGGACCGATCGTTGTGGAAATCTTTGGGGGAGGCCTATGCCCAGCAGTGGGCGTCGTACGGCTGAAATGATGATGATACGATAGATTATGTATCATTTAAAATGACTGGAATAAAAAATTTGACAATATCAGTACGTCTAAAGAAAACTGTACACGACTGTACCTAAATTCGAATGTATGGTAGAAGTTAACATTAGATTTTTTGAAAATAGCAAAGAAGAATTCTTTTTTTATTTATATCATAAGATTCACTATTTCACACAGTAATTTTTCAAGTATTTATTTATTTAAAACTTGTACCTGTTTCCCTGGAATCTCCATCGCAAGAAACGTCAAGTTAGCAGCCCACTTAGAGACCCTAACATCTCGGCTTGTATTAAAGCACTACTTTTGAAATTTTGCGTTTACGATACACTATTTATACAGTATTTTTTGACATATAAATCACATTGATACGAACTGTATTTCTTGAGGTGACTGCTAACTTGACGTTAAGTTAGCAGCCTCACTAAGATACTCAAATATCTTTTGAATCAAAGTTACACTATTTATTTAATATACATCACTATTTAACACTATTTATACAGTATTTTTTGACATAATCAAAACCATCTAATTCTGTTGTGAGGCTGCTAACTTGACGCACATGAAATTTAAACTTAGAAACATTTGATTTGTAAGTGAAAATTTACTAAAAGAAAGTCAAAGTCACGGCAAATGACCCAAGTTTTACAACGTCATAATTTATCATAACTGTCCCGAAGAGTTGGTAACTGCGAGATAACCGTTGAAGTTAGTTGCGAAGTTGGAATTTAACTGTCACCCCTACACTTTTAGGGTTCTATCTCATTCGGATGCCATGACAACTCCACCAGCAGCGTTTAACTCTGCTGCTATCTAAAGGTCACAGTGGATAAAATAGAAACGACCAGGCCGACGAGCTGGTGAGGAGAGAATCGGATAGGGTGATGTTTGGCTGCGAACCGGTTGCACCCAATCCGGCGAGCTGGTTTGTTGGTAAGATCCGTGAACACACTGCCCTTAAGCACCAACATGAATGGAGCTCACTGGAAACTTGCAGGCAGGCGAAAATGGCACTACCGCGCCTGCGCCTGTTTGTCCAGGGCTCTCATTAAACTAAATAGATCGCAGTTACGCCTTGTGACGGGTGCTATAACAGGACATGGTAATTTTAACAAGCACCTTTTCAACTTAGGTATCTCTGAGAGTCCCCTATGCAGAGGTTGTGTAAGGGCCAAAGAGAAAGCTGCTCATGTCCTGGTTGAATGTGACGGAGTGGCCCCCTACCGGGCGAGGTATCTCGGCTCACCGGGAAGCGTCCATGAAACGGTCTCCGACGTGAGGGCTCTGGATGCTTTCCTGACGGAGCTGGGTTGGCTGGAGTAATCCAGCTGCATACCCTCCTCACGCAAAATAGGTGCAATAAGACGACGAGTTGCGGAAAACACCCGTATAGAATGAAGAATAAATAAATAAATAAATAAAGAAGAAGAAGAACCAAAGAAGCCGCCAACTTAGGTAGGGCTAATACCTAATGTTGTAATCTATTTTCACAAGTTTTGATTGCTGGCGTCGCAGTCGTGGCATCCGAATGAGTTAGAGCTCTTAGTGTAAGGGGAGTTAATTGTTCAGTCATTCGGTCAGGGAGACTTAAAAATCTATCGTTGATGTATAAAACTGGTCAAAGAATCTTGAAAATCCATCATTACACGTGATAGAATCAGGCATTACCTGACGGAACTTAATACACACAAAACGCGCCGCGCCCGTCATTTTCTCATTTCAGCTTAATCTGGTTATGATTGCCATGTGATTTTTTATTGCTTAAGTTATCTGAAACCAACATCTCAACGTCATTTCTTTATGACGAGTTCACGTGTAGCATTTTAATTTCATTGGAATTATTCCCTTTATTACATTTTAAATACTTACATAATTATATTTCTAAACATTAAATTTTTACAATGTATAACACTAAAAAAATATAACATTTAAAAATACAAAAATGCAGTTCCCCAACGGTAACAAGATTAGGGTCCTGGCTACCGATGGTTAAGGATCCAGAGACAGGAACCTTCTCACTATACGGGCCGTGTCCAGAAGTACTGCCTTCTGTATCTGACTCCCGATCCATCCACCTAACGCAAGCCTCTTAAGGTGTTTTCGGCTAAGGAGGCTCTTGGCTATCAGACCATGGGCAGATATGACTATCGGAACAATAATTGCTGAATCAATGTCCCACATGTCAACAATCTCGTGAGCTAAATCAAGATATTTGTTTTCTTTATCTTTTTCAGCTTTCACAAGGTTGTCGTCATGGGGAACAGTGACATCAACAATTATTGCGCGGCGTTCGTGTCGATCTATCAATACAATATCAGGCTTATTAGCTACAATAGTCCTGTCTGTAATGATCGATCGATCCCAATACAATGTGGCATGGCTATTTCCAAGGACCTGTTCTGGTGCATACCTGTAGTACGGCACCTCGGATGCCACAAGACTATGTTTCAGAGCAAGTTGTTGGTCTATTATCCTGGCCACTTGGTTATGTCTATGCAAATACTCGCTGTTTGCGAGACGAGAACAACCGGAGATTATATGCCTAAGGGATTCACCCGGACGATGGCACGCTCGGCAAATATTGGAATTATTATTATGATCGTTAGCGTTAGTAGGAGTTATTTTCTTGAGGACGTTAGTTGTATAAAGATGACTGACTTGAGTACTTTCAGAATTAGCTTGTTATACTAGCGGGATTACCTTGGATATCCTGTCAACACCATCATCAGCCGTTTTTATTCCATTAGGATAAGTATTTGATTGAATCAGGCGTCAGGTGTTGGTTTTCGCACGAACTATCTCCTGAGGATGCCCCGGGTTGGAGCGAAACACGTGTAGAGTAGTCTAATCGGTGAAGGTGCAAGGTGTATTGCTGTCTTGTTAAAAGCAGGTATTGTGCACTGGTATTTTCGTGGTATGCATGTGCAATTTTTTGCAGGCGGGCGGGCGGTGCATCTTGCATATTGTGTTTTTTGCTGAAGTAAGCTACATATAGTTCGTTTTTAACCGACTTCTAAATCAAAAAGGAGGAGGTTCTCTATTCGTCTGTATGTATGTTTTTTTTTTTGTGTATGTCCACCGATTACTCGAAGACGGCTGAACCGATTGAAATGGTTCAAACGTTATTACATCAGGTTGGTTTCCAAGTTGGTCCCATTTTTTGAAATGTTGAAATCAGTTCAGTAGTTTTCAGGAAATCTTGAAAATACTGTCGTTTCCGTTACCACTTTATGTGAATTTAATACGTATCTTTAGGCATAACTCCTTTGTTTATAAACCGATTTAGATGATTCTTGTTTTGTTAAAAAGGGGATACCTCAAGGTATTTTAACCGACTTCGAAAAAATAGGTTTTCAGTTTTATCACATACCTATTTACCAGAAAACACGTAAATTGCCTGCACGATGCACTAAAAAGATTGAAATAAAAATTATTTTTATAAAAAAATCAAACCGTCTTCAAAAAAACCACATCAAAAAAGTAAGAAATAATTCCTCACCAAATAAATAACGTAAGTACTTTGAAGTCGGGCGTGAAACATGTAAAATTTTTTGTTGTTTTTGTTAATTCACAATTCATTAGGATAACCTATTCACTCCAGCCTTAAACAATTGAGAGAGAGAATAATGTTACACAAACGCGGAAACACAGACCCATTACACACAACTCCTGTAACATCATACCTCATTACAAACATTATTCATCTGACACATTTGATAAAATTAACATCTCATTTGGCCTAACGAAATCATACATCATACAATAAAATTAGTCTTCACACCAAGTGTAAAGTGCCGTCGTTTGGACGACAAATGTCGAGTGTTATGAAACTCGATACGATACGCCCGCCAGCTTTAATCGTCCCTCACAAAATGGAACATTCGCTATAACTCATAACAAGAGCGAACGAAATTCCTTTAAAACAACTCAAAGTTTCGGGAAGTTGCCGCCCGCGAGAGTGCTGGGAAGTATCAACGTTTCAGATATCGATATCGCATGTATGAATTATTTTGAAGTGTGAAGGTTTTGGTGTTCGTTGTCATTTTTCACTTTTAATAAAATAAGCAAGCATGTTAAGCACTTCTGATGCCATCATCATCAGTCGTACGAAGCCCACTTCTGGGTATAGGGCTCTACCAAGGATCTCCACAGCGATCAGTCCTGCGCCACCCGATCCAGTGGCTTTCCGCGACTTTCACCAGGGCCCCGTCATAGAAATACCGATCCGATACCCGATCGGTATTTCTATGACGCATTAGTCAAGTGTGCGTGCAGTTGACGTGCAAAACCGTTTTTGATAACGCGCGGCTTTGACAGTGCGACAACGTTTTCTGTTCCGGTGAACCTTTGGAACTAAAACAGTTTTCATACGACAGTCTATTTTGACAGCTAATTTCGTATTGCAAGTGGTTCCTCTGTCACTGATGTCACCGGATCAGACAGGATTGTAGGACTATAGGTTTGCGTGACGTGTGCGTCGTTATGTCATTACGGCAATACGAAGTCAAATGTCAAGACCCAAACGCGATGAAGACGCGCTGCATAGAATTACGGCGATTGGCCCGCTGATCGTCGGGGCACCGATATTGAACGTCGTCAAGAACACGATCGCCATTCGAATACCTTTCTGATGCCCATAGACCCAATATAGACAGCATCCATACACAGAAATGAAAAATGAAAATGAAATATATAAATAAAATATAATATAAATTTTGTTATCATTGATGATTTGTCTTGTTTGGAAATAGAGCCCACGACACCTATAAACTTAACCCCGATATAGTATTTGTATTATATTTATACTAGCGGCCGCCCGCGGTTTCACCCGCGTGGTTCCCGTTCCCGTGGGAATATCGGGATAAAAAGTACATATAAACCTTCCTCTTGAATCACTCTATCTATTAAAAAAAACCCATCAAAATCCGTTGCGTAGTTTCAAAGATTTAAGCATACAAAGGGACATAGGGAAGAGAAAGCGACTTTGTTTTATACTATGTAGTGATGTATTTTGATGTTTTATTTGTTTTTGTAATAAGAAACGGGACTCACTGACTCGAAATAGCGAGCAATCATAAAAGAAATACAATATTGAATAAAAGATACAACAATAAGGTACAGTACGATTTACAAACACAACTCCAACACAAAAGCCAATTCTCTCCAGGCACTCGTGCGTAAATGAACAGCGGCTGGAAAAGGAGATAAATGTCTGCATCCAAGTAATATTAATCATTATCGACAAAATAGGTCACAGCCTTAAAAGCCGCAGCATTAGCCACACGTCAGTCAAGTATTCAGGACAAGACCTATTGGAAAACTTGCCTGACCTCTCACAATGGATTTTTTGGGCAAAAGGACGGGAGTAGCTCCATTCTTTGTGATTAAGACATGTTTTATGAACACCCGAATGTTCCTTTTTATACAAATGATAAATATTTTGGAGGGGAAAAGTTTTTGGGTTGCATATACCATCTATTTTTGTCGTTTGCATGGCGTATAAAAGTACAAAGCCTTTTGAGTTTCAGAAATTATTCAACTTTATTATTTATTTTCACTCTTTCAAAATACCTACGGTAAGCTGGCTGTGTTATCTGTATGTAACTAAATGCAATAAATAGATGGAATCTAACCAGTGTGATTCCGGATCTGATACCTGTGGTCTCGGATGGATCAGGGCATTGTGATGTGGTTCAATGATGTGCAAGTCTCACCGAAAGCAATTTGAAATGAAACTAGTTTTGATTCATCAATATTCTGGTCTCTGAGAACTATTTAGATACTTTATTCTAGCAGCCAGATCAATCGGAGGAGCCAAACATCCCTTAGACGTGGAGATCAGTTTATTGTTTTTTATTTTTAGGAAAGTTGAAGACTGTTTGAAGATTTTTAAAAACTATGATACGACTATTAGGCGTTTAGCTTCTCCATGGACGTAAAAATCATTACGGAAATGCAAATAGTTTTCCATCTATGACACGCTAAAGTGAGCACGTTTGTATAAAAATAGCCCACTGGCGCGATTTTATTGCGCGCAGGTGCATATTTTAGGCACCAGCTAAAAATACATTTCCAAAATAGTACCTTTTAAATGCTAAATCACACATTGTAGGGTGTAGGGTTTCCGAATCGAATGAACGATCCCGGAGCCCAAAATGGAGCCCTGGGGTGCTCCAACAAAGGCTTCAATATTACGGTCCCACTTCTGTTTTCACTGAGAGGAATCGGGAATGAGAGGTTCGTTTGAGAAAACCCGCTCTCTCCAAACTTTTCCTCATTGTTTGTAAGAATGGAGGCAAGGAGAAGCGACTCAATAGCTTGTTAGAAATCAAGAAGTAATTTAATTTAGCTGAGTTAGTGTTCCATGGAAATCATAAATGGTTTGGTTAGATATCATTGTTTTCTTATTACGTATTGTAAATTGTTATTTGTTTAATTCCATTTGGACGTTTGAATTTGATTGGATTCAATTCCTAGGATGTTTTGAACAAAATGTTACATAACTTAATTTTCGCAGATAAACATTGCAATAAAGACTATCCGTGAAACATTTGAGATTATGAAATTTCGTCTTTGTCTAGAACTGAATTCGACAACGACGACTCCGTAGCTCAGTGAAAGGCTGTGGGTTCGAGTGCCATCGGAGCTAGTCGTGAGACGGGTCCATTTTATCTAGATAATACTTAGGTTTTAATTTCAAAAAATTGCATCGTAAATGCAAAAAGTAAGAATAATTTCTGACTATTTGATAATGTTTCTTGAGACATTTGATAAAAATATCGAATACAGGGTGGTGGCAATGGTGGTAGTTTCAGATCTCTCTTACTCTATTAGAGAAGATTATTCTATTATTATGATAGTGGGTAAACATTGTGATGCTGCGCTGCTATGCTATCCAAGTATTAAGTGGTTTGTTGCAGGTAAATGCGGTTTATCTTGAGTAAGCGAGTACGTACAAACAATCTGAATTATGCGAATTAATATGCAGTTGTTTGAATTTCTACGTCTTTGGTTTACTAGCTTAGCTCACAAGTCGGTCTGTTGATGAAAATAGTTGAAGGAAAAATATAAATGTTTGTTGTGTAGATATTGATGTGTCAAATAAACACCACATTGTATTATATTTGATTGATTCTGGGGACTACCGGCTAAAAATATGGATATGGGCATGGGCTTCATTCGACACTTGAAGCCCATATTTTGGCCTTTGGGCATTATATGGACTTCTAATGTCAAATGAAGCCCATATCCATACACATAACTTTTAGCCGGTAGCCTCCCAGACGCCACTGGTGGAAGTCTCTACCCATTGTAAAAAAAGAAATATATTTTGCTTACTTCTTAAAAAAAAAACACAACAAGCAATAAGCACCGCCCGCCTACAAAAAAGATGTACATGAACACCACGAAACTATCTGTGCACAATACCTACAAATAGCAAGACAGTGACACAACTTGCAACTCCGCCGATTAGACTACTCTACACGTGTTTCGCCCCAACCCGGGGCATCCTCACGAGTTGTTAGACTGTGATAAATCCAATTCTCAATTCTTAATTCTTTATTGCTATTCCACAATGGTTGTTAGGTCTTAAAAATAACAAATCGTGAACATCATGGACCCTGTCGGGCACAGCAAAATTAGAAGGGAGGAATCCAGCACCGAAAATATCCTAAATATATATCTGTTTTCGGTACACAAATTTAATTTTCTACAAATATTTCAGGTTACGAAAGTGTCCATTAAGGCTATTGCGGCGATCAAACTCAGAATTTTCAATGTTTTTAAATTAAATTTCCTGACAAAGTATCATTGCTAGGCCTTCCAAAATATTATATGTGATAGATCTTTTCTTTATGAAGGGAAGTTACTAAAATTTATTTGAATCAAATAAATACAATGTACTAAAAAAAATTATTTTCAAGACCCCCTTTTTCCGTCTTAAACTCAATTATCTCAATAACTATTTGAGTAATCAAGCTAAATTTTTTTGTGTAAGTAGTTCTTAGTCATATCTAGGGAAGTTACTAAAAATTTTTTTTGTTATATTTATAGTCAATAACTAGTATCCCAAAATGCATCGTGCACCGTTTCGCAGCATAATTATTCAGTCTCCGCCTGGCATTGGCGGCGTTTGGACGTGGAGACTGTATCGCTCCGATTGCGCCAAAATTGAAAAAAAAAACTCACACTAGGATCCTAATTTTTTTTAAAGATGCTTATTTTGTTAGGAAATATTAAAATAGCGCTTCAGGATTGGGTATAGATGAGTGCTTTGCCATTTATTGCATAACCATAGACCTATGTAACCTAGGACAAGTTATTTTACTCATTACCTAAAGCAAACATCAATAGTTTGAAATAAAAGTGACGGATAGTATTGCCTAAGATACTTAAGAGCCCATAAAAGTTGTACCTATTTGAGTACCAATATTTTGTTGTGTTGTAGGTACATAATTAGTCTAAGTTTCTAACTTCTACTACTGTATATTAAATTTATGTTCGTTTTAGGTTCCTCAAAATTGAAAATGTGAGAAAATTAAGATAGGTAGGTGTAAAAAATTGCATCAAGAAATAAGAAATTCGCTTGTTGAAAAAGTTTTTTACAGAGACATAATGTATAAGCAATTCTTGAAATAAAACCGACGTAAGAATTTTATATACCTAGTTGATCTATCACCATTACACCAATTTTATGAGACTGTGAGAAGTCCAGCTTCTTTCCTTTGAGTGAGGAACATAAACCGCACCATTTTGTGTAAATTTCAGGTTCAAAACATTTTTATTACTAATTCTGTTATCCATTATTAGTACAAAATACAGCATGCATACAATTTCTTGCAAGAAATGCTCTCGCGGTTTTGAAATTCGAAATTCGAAATCCCCACAACAATATCTAAAACCGATGGTTGAGGCGCCAGTAGCACTAAAAAAGAATGAAAAGTCTGTCAGCTGTATTGACAGTTTAAACTCTCAAATTTAACCACCGCGTCAGATAAGTTTGCGGAGTTCTGTAAGGAGACATGCATAGTCGGAGTAAAATTTTTGATACTCTAATGAAATATTGCATAGGTACAAGTACTTCCGAAGGAGGAATATTTATTTCATTATTTAAATTTCATTACACAAAGTATAAAGAAATGGCGGGCTAACTTTAAACTGACTAACATATTATATCAAAGATAATAAACTCATAAAAATAAATAATCTCGAAGAAGTTTTATATACACTCTCTGCCACAGATGTCATTTATTAAAAGTAGAGTGCGCGCCAGATAAGTCTGCGCGCGACTGGTGGCGTATTTAATGTTGCCAGTAGTTGTAAATAATTTTCCCATCACGTGTAGATGAGGAAAAAATCTAACTGGCTTTTGTCCGGTTGCTATAATTGAGAATACAGTAAATTTTATCTAGATACTTCCATTTATAATAGCAATATAAAACTGTAAGACATTAAAAACACTTTTATAAGCAGATAGATTTTATGTTGTTTATTATAATTGTTAGTAATTTAGGAATTAAATAACAACAAAATAAATATATTTCGAAATATTTAATTAAGTAACTATAGAGTAGATAATAATAGTAACTAAAATACCCCAAGCGAAAGCAAAATATCACATAATGGTCACCCTAAAAATGACCTATCAAACAAGCAGTCCGCGCCTGCACTTTAGCAAATGGTTTAAGTAGCCTGTTATTGTCCTGTTTTATTTCGCAAGCACATTTCACCTGTAAAACAATCTCTCTTCCAGCACTTTTGATAACTATTGGCATGACGATTACTAAATAAACTAATAAAACACAATGACACTTGACACACTCATTTCGCCTGTCACAACAAATACCATGGCGACCTGCCAAATTTGAAATTAGTTCCAAATTCGACCGCGCGCAAAGTTATCTGGCGAGCGCTCTAGGTGGCTAAAACGTCAGTGATTAGATTACATACCCTTTGGAAGCGGCCATGGAAGAAATGACAGTTTTGTATAAGTAGTACGAAACCAAACCGTTTCAGCTGCTCGACCCTGATGTTGTCAAAGCCAGCGGCTTTACCTTCTTTGAGCTTATCAAGGGCAAACTTGAGCTCTGTTTCTGTAAAAGCCTCGTCCAAGTGGTTAACCTTTTTACCAGGGTCTCGTGTAAATTTCTTCTGGAGACTTTTCGTGGAAGCTTTCCCATTTTGGAGTAAGTGGTGAGCGATCTGGTTTGTGGTCACATTGGAATGACGATCAGTTATTTTAGGATCATTATTTAGTTTCCTTATTGGTGGAGACAATGAAAACTCCACGTTTTATATTAATTATTTATTTTAGCAAGGCGCACACTGTTACTTATACAAGATGGGAGACCAAAGAGAATGAAATGTCTGGCCGGGTTGCCAGGCTGCAGAAATACAGACTAGTTAGATACATTACTAATGTACAATTATTTTATGTTTGCAACATAAGTTGGGGCGGCCAAATGCCTTTGCAATTATACATATTGCTAAAATTAAACAATTGACTCGAATATTTTTGCTGCAAACATGGTTAAATTAAACTTAACGATGAATTACAAACCAGTGATAACCATCACATGGAGTTAAATATGCTACATACATACTTAAGTTAAACAGTTGGCGTTTGTTACGCACACAGTAAAGTTAAAATACATAACAGTGATAAAAATCACATTGTCTGCCCTACGACTGGGTCTTGGGATCAGAAACTGCTAAAACGTAGCAGTCTCTACAGACTTGAATATTGGCTATGAGCTACTACATGCATACTTAAACTAAACAATTGGCGTTCGATACGCGCCTTATGAAATGGAAATACAAAATAATTATAAGAATCGCTTTGTCTGCCCTACGACTGGGTCTTGGGATCAGAGACTACATTAGAGTAGCCTCCACAGACTTATACATCGCATAATTGCGAATTCAGTCGTCAATGGGCAATACAATCACCTTAGAGACCGCTCTTGTGTGAGTTTTGCCATCAGCCGTTCTTATCTCTATCACACGAACCTTTGTGTCCAAGCCAGTGAACACTTTGGAGATTCTACCTGTGGGCCATTGAAAGGGCGCTGTGTTTGGATTACGGAGAAGTACTAGCATACCTTCTTTCAAGTTGGGATATTCCTTTTGCCATTTAGTTCTTTTGTTTAACAAGGCTAGATATTCATTTGACCATGCTCTCCAAAAATGCTGTCGTACTTGTTCGCAACACCTCCAGAGGCGCAGTCTGTTTGCGGGAATGTCAATACAGTTCTGTTCTGGATAAGAAGTTGGAGCGCAACCAATTAGGAAATGACCTGGTGTAAGATACGAATAATCTGAGGTATCGTTAGATAAAGCGACTAATGGCCTTGAATTTAATATTGACTCTATTTGGCATAAAATTGTCTGGTATTGTTCATAAGTGAATATTTTGATACCAGTTACTCTTTTTAAATGAAATTTTACTGACTTGACCGCCGTCTCCCACAAACCTCCGTGGTTGGGGCTGTATGCAGGGATAAATTTAAATATTATGCCTTTGGTTAATGCCAAATCTAAAACATTATTTTGAAATGAAGAGTTTTTATGCAACTGATAGAGCTGATGTAATTTATTGTTAGCTCCTTTGAATGTTGAGGCGTTGTCACAGTGTATCACAGAGGGTAGGCCTCGGCGCGAGATGAACCTTTTTAGAGCCGCCAGAAAGGCTTCAGTGGTCATGTCTGAAACTATTTCGAGGTGCAGAGCCTTGGTGGTGAAGCAAACAAATACGACAACATAGCCTTTTCTAATTAAGCTGCGTCTTACTGTGGAGTTTTTAACTTCAAACGGCCCGCAGTAATCCAAACCGACCCTTTCAAAGGCCCTGGCAGGTGTCACTCTTTCACGGGGCAGAGAGCCCATGAGCTGCTTGGCACTGTCAGCCTTATACCTATGACAGATAATACATTTGTGTAAGACACTTTTAATTTCTCTTATACCATTTACAATGTGGTATTTTTGCGACAAAGTACTTAATAAAAGTTTTAATCCACCATGCAAGAATGACAGGTGTTGATTAAGAATTATTATTTTGGTTAAGTGACATTTATTAGGCAATATTATTGGAAATTTCTTTGCAAAGGGAAGATCTGAATTTTGCAGTCTGCCACCTACACGGAGAAGGCCATTTGCGTCTATGAAGGGATACAATGACTTTAAGTTAGAATTAACTTGTTTGTTATTTTTTAATAGCTTTATTTCTTCATAAAAATGAACGGATTGAACGCTTCTAATGGCAGTGTTTAAAGCAGATTGAAATTCCTTTGCAGTGAGATTTCCAACATTATTAGGAATGCGCTTACATTTGTTTATGAATCTTAAGACATAGCAAGTTACTCTTAACATTTTATGCAGACTTGAATACTTAGTAAATAATGGCAAAGTGTTATCATTATTTGTGATTGTATGACATATATTTTCAGTGATGTTACATTGAATTGGAAACTCTAATTTAACAGTGTATGAATTACAATCGGTTTTAATTTCTTGCAAATAATCGGGGCCCTGCCACCACATTTTATTGTTATGCAATTCTTGGGGGTTGACACCCCTTGACAGTATATCAGCTGGGTTTAATACGCCTGGCGTGTGGTGCCATATCATATTTGCTGTGTTCGCAGCAATTTCTTTGATTCGGTTGGCAACATAGGCTGGTAATTTATGAAGACTAGAATTTAACCATCCCAACACAATTTGAGAATCCGAAAAAAGGTTGATTGTTTTTATATTTGGTAGAATTTTGGATATTTTTAAAATTAATTTTGCTAACAGTAATGCACCATTTAATTCAAGTTTTGGAATAGTTAGTTTGGAATTTAAAGAAGCAATTCTAGACTTTGAACACAGCAAATATGATTGGCTTACACCAGCTATTGTTATTTTTGCATAAATACAACAACCGTAGGCTTCTGCAGACGCGTCACAGTAACCATAGAGCGCACATTCATCTGCTTCGGAAAGTTGTAAGTTGCGTGGAATTATGAGCTTGGGCATGTTGGAAATTTTACTATGAAATTCTAACCAAGCTTTAGTTAATGAGTCAGGCAAAGGATCATCCCATTCTAAGTTATGCTGCCAAATCTGCTGAAGTATTAGTTTTGCTCTAACTGTAATAGGTCCAGCGAAACCTAGTGGGTCAAAAAATCTGCTGACTGAGCTGAGGACACCTCGTTTCGTGAGCTTTTTTGGGGAGGTCACCATGTCTCCACCAAGCTCGAAGACATCATCTCTTGTGACGTATGAAAGTCCTAATGTTTTTACAATTGATAACTCCTGATCTAGATCACGTTGAGAAAGACCTAATTTTTCTTTTGGGATACTTTCCAGCAGTTGACCATCATTGGAGGACCACTTGTGTAACTCGAAGCTTCCTAGAGCCATTAACCCAACAAGTTCATTTTTAAGTTGCACAGCTTCGTTATAATTAGAAGCTCCGCATATTATGTCATCGACATAAGTCGATGATATAATAGCTTTGCTTGCTAGTGGGTAAGCGCTCTGATGCCTTCTAGCCAGCTCAATTAAGCACCTAGTGGCTAGAAAGGTCGAGCTTTTTAAACCGTATGTAATAGTTTGCAACTGCAAACATTGTAGAGGATGTTCCGGACTGTCTCTCCACAAAATATTTTGAAGTACCCTGTGTTCGGGCTGTATATTGATTTGACGAAACATATGACGTATGTCGCACATTAATGTAATATTGAAAGTTCGAAACTGTATTAAAATGTCAAATAATTGATTTTGAACATTAGGTCCGTTGCATTGTATGTCATTTAAACTGGGATTGTTATGACTCTTAGCGCTAGCATCAAACACTACGCGCAATTTATTTGTAACTTTATCCGTGCGTAAGACTGCATGATGCGGAAGAAAGTATAAAGGTTGAGTATTTGTAGAATTGTCACCTATATTTATTGATTTTGCATGATGCAATTTTAAGTACTCATGTATGAACTCAATGTATAATTTGCGATATAATGGATCCTTAGAAAGGCGTTTTTCTAAATTGTAAAATCGTTGCAAAGCTACAGCAAACGAATTTGATGTATTAATATCACTCATACTCGCTTTGAGTGGCAACCCTACTTCAAAACGGTTATTTTGCAGAGTGACAGACTCCTGAAACACCCTCTCGCTGTGAGCGTGCTCGGGTAATGACTCTAGGAAGACTTCTGGAACCTTTTCAGTCTCCCAAAACTTTTTAACAATGTGATCCAGATCAGTGTCTACTACAGCATGCAAACTAGTTGCTACGTTACAACATGGAAAGGAATCACCTGAGATGATGTATCCGAACCTGGTGTTGAGCATGATTGGATCTGATGGGCCTCCTTCAATCTTTCCATCTTGAAGCACACGAAAGAAGATGTCCGCGCCCAGCAGCAGATGAATTTCTCCTGGAATGTTATATTCATTATCAGCTAATGCAATGTTTTTTGGTATCAGTGCTTTGGAAATATCAAATTGTCTTTGTGGCAAAGGAGAGGTTATTTTATCAACAATGGAACAAGTAACGTTTATATTAAAATTCTGAGTTAAAGAGTGTATTGAAATATTTATTGCTTCATCTATTTTATTTAATTTGTTACCTAATGTTAGTATTTGTTTTTCACATTTAAATGGTTGTAAGCCTAATTTGGTTAGTAATTTAGTTGTAATAAATGAGGTTTGACTTCCTGAATCAAGCAATCCCCGTACAATAATCTTGTTCCCGGCTGCATCGTTTACTAATACCTTAACAGTCGGCAGCAAAACTTTAGGTTGGGACATCTGACTAAAGTAAGAACTCATTGAGTGCTCTTCAACAAAAGTTTCCCTTTTGTCTGACACATGCAACAGTGTATTGTGGTCCTTTGACTTGCAAATGCCACATTTGAAACTGTAACGACAGGGCTTTGAGTGTATACCCAAACATATTACACAGTGTTTATTTTTATTAACATGTTCAAGCCGTTTCTCAACTGACATGAGCACAAACTTAGGACATTTAAATAATCTGTGAGAATCATTACAAATATTGCAATGTTTTGAAACAGCTGATTGTTTGTGGTCAACGACCCCTGCTAGTGTTACACCCTTTGGTTTTGACTTTTCACTATGCATAGGGCTTACTTCCATTGATACAGCTCGTTTATCCAAAAACTCCAATAGATCACTAAATAACGGCATTGTAGAAGCACAATCCCTCTCAGAATGAAACAGCCGCACAGTCAAAGGATCTAATTTACGTGAGACAAGGCACATTAAAATGGAATCCCAGTGTTCAACGGGTTGTTTTAGGTTTTTGAGTGCTGCTAATTGTTGTCTTATTCGCGTTGTAATTTCCCTTAACTGTGGGGCAGCTGCACGCTGAAGAGGTTGCAAATCTAATAAGTTGTTAATGTGTTTTGAAATTAATAAAGATGGATTGTCATACCTTTTAGTTAATAACTGAAGAGCTGACTTATATGACTCATCACCTGCTGGCAGGCCCTCGATTATTTGCAAAGGCTCACCCTTGAGTAAAGTTCTCAAGTAATACATTTTCTCAGTTGAGGTTAGTTTAGAGTCTTTGTCAATGATTGCTGTAAATAATTCCAAGAACGACTGAAAAGCACTGATATCACGCCCGTCAAACGGTTGAATATTGATTGCGGGTAAGTTTAAACACTTTTTTGCACTTAAATTGCCGACACTTTTTTCACTTTCCTGTGATAGTGATTGTTTACGTTTTCGAATTGTAGCACACAGACGAAAGTAGCGATCTTCCAGCGGTCCTGACTCGTCGTCTCTGTCATCTATACAGAGAATTTGTAACTGTATGTCCTGCAGCTTGATGTATTGCGCCTTGAGGCCGCATTCCCTCGCCTCAAGCTCTTCAATTTCGAGATCTGTGCTCGCGTCGAAATACGCTTCTAGGCGAGTAAAGAAGCTTTTGCACTGGCCGCGCGCAGCTCGCAATTTCTTAAGCTCCTCCGACGTTGACATCTTGATGCCTTTGGTGGATTTTATTGATGTATCGCTCCCACTGCTGGTCAACTCGGAATCCGAGAGTTCGGACGACGAAGACGATGACATGCGCCTGTCACGTCAACTCGCCAAGCCGGAGATGGCGCGAACGAAGCGGGATGGCAAAGGCCCTCTCCACAAGAGCGAACGAGAAGGCAAATACAGGAACGACGAACGAGGTTAAAATGGCCGACTTTTTGTAATTCACATTACATAAAATTGAATGCTAACATTTTATTTATTTTATTTTATTTAGATTGTGTGTGTGCGCCTTGCTTTTTATTTGATTGATAAAATTATTAAAATTGTGATAACACTTTGTTTACGATGCGCGGTACGGGACTCGTACGCATCGCAACACGCGGCCACGCCGGCCGGCGCTTGATGTACCTAATATACGACGCTCGGACGGACACTCGCATTTTTTGCACTTCACATCACACTGATCACCTAATTTTCGGCACCAATTTGGTGGAGACAATGAAAACTCCACGTTTTATATTGATTATTTATTTTAGCAAGGCGCACACTGTTACTTATACAAGATGGGAGACCAAAGAGAATGAAATGTCTGGCCGGGTTGCCAGGCTGCAGAAATACAGACTAGTTAGATACATTACTAATGTACAATTATTTTATGTTTGCAACACTTATAAAACACCATGCCTTCTTGCTTTTATGCGTCATATCTACGCCTTCGATTAGCTTGTTCCACTTTTCTCTCGTTGTTTCGGATATGGCTTCTAGCAATTCATTCCCAAAATCGATGGTGTCCTGTGAGATGGGATCTAATTCATACTGGTCTTGGTATGTCATCCTATCATATAATATTTAAAAACATATATTTGATGCTTGGGAAAGCAAGCGAGATGTAGTTGGTATTTATTGTGACCTCTCCAAAGCTTTCGATTGTGTTAATCACCAAACGCTTTTAAGGAAATTAAAACATTATGGTGTCTATGATAAATCGGTTAGCCTTATGCAATCATATCTATGTGAAAGAACACAGAAAGTAGTTATCAACAAAACTGAGTCTACTGGAGCCCCTATCAACATGGGCGTACCCCAGGGGTCAATACTGGTCCCTTTTGCTGTTTTTAATTAATATAAATGACCTTCCTTTTTAAGCAAAGAATTTATGCGAGACAGTGCTATTTGCTGATGACACTTCCTCTAGTCTTTAAAGTTGACGGAGGTAATAATTGTTCTGACGAAGTGAATAGTACTTTATCGAAAGTTGCGCATTGGTTTCATAGCAATAATCCATTCCTTTACCATGGTACCACAGACAGTACCATTGATGGTACTGTGGCAATTTCTTTTTGCCGTGGTACCATCAATTAATCTATCAGTAAACTCGAAAAAAACAAAATGTGAAAAAAAATCCCTGCCAAATGAAAGACAGGTTGATATTCACATAAAATTGGATGACAATGTAGTAGAATTAATGGGGAACTTGCATTAAAAATATTTTGAGAAATTATATTAATAATCCAATGATGATAGCCATTAAAAGTGCATTCGTGGAAGATTTATTCCAAAATTATTATTATTTTGCAAAATATCTTAATGTAAAGTTACGTAAATTGAAACGTGATTTGAAACACCAATCAGCGCGCAGTGACGTCATTCCATTAGTCACTTAAGCTGAGTTCAAAAACATATAGGTAATCATACATTCAAATCATGTCATAAAACATTAAAAATATCTACAAAATGGAAAAAGGCTTGACTAAATTCGACTCGCGAGATTTGCTTAAGGTTTATATGGACATAGTGCGGTGGTTATTTATGGAAAATTCAAATTTTTCAAGTGTAGAGATTGCTGTTTACTTTATACACTGTTGATGCCAGATCTAACGAGGTTATGATTTTTACGAATACAAGGTACTTACATCAAAATGATCTTCACAACATTGCAAGGCAGATTTTGAAGAGGGTGAATGTTGTCTTATATAGCTCCTTTCATCCACTTTTCTCTAAGTTTAGGCTCTTGAGGCACAGTTAAAACTGCACACTCTATTTTGTGAGATTTAGCTTTACTTGTAAAAGAATTATCCATTGTAGTAGTAATAAAGTATCGTTTACTGACTTTTTTGTATGTCAAATAAAACTGAAATAAATTAATTCTGTCTTACAAAAATAATATTTACGCGCCATGAAAAGTTATGTGCATCTGAAAGGAGTGACCACTGACCACGAAAAAAGAAACAGGTTGAGAGCCTATCAGAGAATCTTTACGCGACATGAAAAGTTATGTGCATCTGAAAGGAGTGCCCACCAAAAGAGAAACAGCTTGAGACCCTGTCAGAGAATCTAGTAAAAAAATTGTTGATTCCTAAGCAAAACTCCAAATAATTCGTATTAATTCTGAGTTGGACACTCAGTTCAGCAACTGTTAAAAATTTACTGTCACCTGTCAATGTAATTAAGCATTGTGTGTTAATTATTTTTAAATTCGAATCTAGTAAAGAATTTAGCTTGGTCACTGAGTTCATACAATTTGTGCATTATCGAATCTCTCAAATTTTGCAAGTAAACTAAAGAAATACATAAAATTACTTTAAATATCTAATTGTTTAGCACCTTATGAAGAAACAATGGTACAAACGTTAATAGTTTAATAATAAATGGAATTTATCTATTTTGACAACTAACGACAAACGTTTGAACTGAGTGACCAACGTTTTCGGTTTTAATGACTAGGCTTCGCCACATAGATAAATGAAAGTAAGCTTAAGTTTTTTTACTCGACTGCGGCGGGCGAAGTCAAAAATTACCTGACTGCGGCGGGCGAAGCCCAAAAAGTGTTACGTTTTTGACCTGAATGTATGTGTTTCTGTTCCTATGTTCCCTCGTAACTACTAAACGGATAAACTGATTTTGTTAATTGATACGTCATCAGCTTCGTCTTAATAGCCCGAGTGATAGAACATCAATAGAACATCAATATTAACAAAAAACAAAATGGCGGCTTTTAGGCGGCATATTATTCTGTGCATTGTAAAAGAAATATTTTTAAATCTCATCGAGTGGGGTAGGTATTAAATGAAGAGTTTTAAATAGCGATTCCATAAACATCTATAACTTGCAGTTTTGAAAATCTCTCCGTATTAATTTATCTAAAAAAGAAAAGAATTTACGAATTTTTAAATTAGTAAGTTCTTACTTAAAGAGATGATTTATTGACAATGAACTAAAAAGTCTAAAATAAAAACGTAGGTAATATTTAAAAAACTAAAAACACGACTGCAAAAATTTACCATTAAAAATGAAAAAACCAGCTCTTTACTTCTCGGGTTTTTTAGTTTTTTATTAATTATTACCTACGAAATCTTTACTAGAAGTTGGCATATCATCCGTTTCTCTGAGGGTGCCATACTTTTAGAGATTGAATTTTTATTTTTTGTTAAAACAAAATTGACAGATGGTTACCCTCATTTATTACTTTTTTTAAGGATTTTAAATGCCGCTATAACGTTGTTGACCATCCTGTCATGCGACAAATATTGGAATGTGAAGCACAGCGGTAAACGTCGCGAGTGCACAAGTGTGTGGACACTATGAAAATATTTACGAGAAAATTCAAGGCAATGCGAATGCGGTCGCAAGTATAAAGGATGCAACGCAATGCAACCGACTATCAGTCCACCTGCAGGCAATGGCCTGTCATTGGCCACATTCGCCCACACACCCACAGTTTTACATTAAGGGCCCGCTATATGCCAACGAAAATTAGATTGCTTTACATGATCGT
The DNA here is from genome assembly GCA_949710035.1 of Crambus lathoniellus. Classification (NCBI taxonomy): domain Eukaryota; kingdom Metazoa; phylum Arthropoda; class Insecta; order Lepidoptera; family Crambidae; genus Crambus; species Crambus lathoniellus. Next base: position 27,086,513 of record OX453313.1, on the reverse strand, counting down.
CTGTAATATCAATATTACTGAATTTCAAATTAAGATGCAGCAAACTTCAGGACTAACACTAGTGACTATGTTACTCAAAATCACGATTACATAAAATTTTGTCAATAGAAAGAAATTGCGAAGTTGCCTCCAAATCGCTATAATTAACACGATAAACAGCTAGTATTAATAATACATTTAAATAAAGCTTGAAACTTTTTAGTATAATTACACTATATAGATAAGGCAGGGCTTATTTTTGTAAATAACCTTTAAATATCCTTTAAAAAAAAAGAATTTCCTTTATTTCTTTATTCCGGACCGGCCGAATAGTGCCGGAGAATTATATAGAAATAAGGCAGCATTTACTTTGCAGTTGGCCGTTGCAGTTATTACTTTTGCAAGTGGCCTAGTGCGCGCACTTAAAAACCGAATATCAGGTGGCCTGTTCGACTAAGGACTGCAGGCGGCCTGCCTGCTGACTGATACATATACATATGTAGTAAATATACCTCAGTACTTATATTTTCTACCAACATTAACATCTTCATTTAAACAATATATTTATAACAATGTAACAGTAGGTATATTTACTCCAGTGTGCAGCAGAAATAAATCAAGTATCAATATAATCAATCAAGCAACAACAAGTATTTTTGCCTTTGTCAATGTTAGAGTTCACAATATTTTAGACTAATGCAAAATAGGCATATTTTCAATACTTATATGTTAGTGCGTTTTACGTAAAGCTTACTTAATTTTTAATTACCTTAAAAAACAGTAAAAAATGATGGTAGCCATATTCTGTCAATTTCGTTTTCATAAAAATTAAAAATTCTACCCCTAAAAGTATGGTAAGTACTTAGAGAAACGGATGATAAACCAAGTTCTAGTAAAGATTTCGCTAAAAAACATAAGTTTTCTTTCATTTACCTATCTGGCGAAGCCTAGTCAGTAAAACTGAAATCTTTGGTCACTCACTTTTAGCGTTTGTCGTTAGTTGTCAAAATTTCTTTGTCACTCCTTTCAGATGCACATTGAAAAGTTTGACGTCCTAAGAAATGACGTCACGTCCGGCCATTGAGCGTTTACGCTCGGACTTTGAAATGTTAATTTTTGATTTGCATTAAATAAATAATTTAAGCATATTTCAACTTTTTCGCTTGTGATATCTTCATACAATCCTTAAATCTTTCAGATAGACTACATTTGTGAAATAATGCAAGTTCCCTATTAACAGTACTAAATTTTTAGATATAACATTAGATTATCGACTTCAATGGGACCCTCATATTGAAGCCTTGGCCGGTAGACTCAGTTCTGCGGCATTTGCTGTTAAAGAAATAAGGCTCTTAACCGATATTGAAACGACAAGGTTAATCTATTTTAGCTATTTTCAGAGTGTATTGTCCTACGGCCTATTACTTTGGGGTTCAGCAGCTAACATCGAAAGTATTTTTGTGCTTCAGAAAAGAGCTATTCGCGCCATATACAAACTTCGGCCAAGAGATTCTTTAAAAGAAATCAACATATTAACTGTTGCAGGACAATACATATATGAGAATATGGTATATGTGAAGAAGTATCTCAATACATTTGTAAAACGTAGCAATATACATCAATTCAAAACAAGAAATAAAAATAAGATTGCCGTTCCAAGGATTCGACTTGAAATAATTAATTAAAATAATTAATAGTATTCATTTATTTAAACGTATATAAGTACCAAAAATAAACTCGATTAGTAAGTATTTCTCTCACGATGTCAATGTTTAATCTTAAAAAATAATTAATTAAATAAAATATGAATTCTCATAAAATTTGGTAGGCAGAAAACACGCACAAAAGCTATGTCTGTTCTGCAATGTTTGATCTATGTCTGTTGCACTACTATTGGTTGCCGCTTTCTGCACGGGCGCTTTCGATTGGTCGCGAGGCTAACTCTTAGCTTAGCAAAACTACTACAAGATTTTTGTTTGGGATAGCTTCTCTAGTACGTTAGTACATTATAACTCAATGTTTTTTACCCATTTTTAGAGCACAAGGGATATGATGCGTACATGGCGAAAAATAGTGACAGTTAAAAATAAAGATATTTTAAAATGAGTAATGAAAAAAGGTTTTTTTAAAGTGGCTGATTTATAACCTTACGTGGCAAGTTTACATTAGTAAACAAAGTATCAATTATTTCAGTTGCGCTACATTTTGTTTAAACAAATTCGACGATATCCGTGGCCGATTGGTGTACGCACCGGTTTTCTAGGTGCCACTATCTCTGAGGTCCCGGGTTCGATTCTCGGACGGGTAAATGTCGAAAACTAACTTTTAGATATTTTCTTGTATCTGGGTGTATGTGATCGTTGCTTCCAATTTTCAATGACACAAGTTATTGTATTATTTGATATTATCATTTTTGGTATTGGAATAATATGTATTTTATTTAATTTTTTTGTACAATATTTTTATTTAAGTGTTTTTTTTATATATTGATTTATATTATAGATTGATAGCGTGATTTTATATAAACGGTATACTTATTTAAATATTGATTAACTAAGTAGATTTATTTTGTAAAAAAGTATTAGATGGGCTAGTATGAGTTATTTATATTTTTTCATATTAAATTAAGTTTTATTAATTTGATTGGAATAAATCTGAAAATGTACCTACTGGTTAGAGCAGTATACATTATTTATTTTTTTAAGTGTAATTTGTAGCAAATGTTGTAGTTTTGCCTGCGACGATCATTTCGATAATGGATATATTATCGAAATGATCTAGAGATAGAAAATAAATATAAATAGCTGCTGCTGTGCATTTTGAAGAATCGTTTGAAGTGACTATCTTTGTTAAAAAAAGCTTTTTTTACTACATACGAATAATATCTAAGATCTACTCTTCCTACAAACCGACGTTTACAATAAATATTCATAATAATTCTTCTTGTATTCTACATAATATAATTTCCTTAGTAAAAGCGCACATAGGTGATATTTTAGATGTAAATAGAATGCGCGCTGCATGCCGCGTCTACACGTATTTCTCAGTCTACGAGAGTGCCGCGGCCGGAGTCTTACCGATCCCAGCACCCCCTCGCTTGAGTAAGCAACGGCCATCGACGATATTTTTTTTACCTATGCTATATCCTTAATACGAATAACTTTTATGTTAGTATTAGTATGTAAGTACAGTCACGAAATACAACATAGAACTTTGTCACATTGAAGCGTTTCGAAGGTAAATGATCAGTGTCACAGAAGTCATTCAATATTGTAATATGACAAAGTTCTATGTTGTATACTGTTCAGTACACCCCTGCCTAGACCGCGGAGTCAGCATTGGCGCAGTGGAAGGCTATCATGAGTATAGACTCCGGACAAATCTTGGTTTCAGCCGGGATGTAACTGAACAATAGGACTGCGATACACAGCGGAGAGCACATACACAATGTCTGCCAAAATTTATAATAAACTCCCAAATAGATTTAGAGACGAAAATAATGATAAAATATTTGTAAAAAAATTGAAAGAATTCTTAATCACTAAATGTTATTATAATTTACAAGAATATTACAATGATAAGATATAAGTAATAATAAAAACTACTAAAAACTAAATTATAAAAAGTAATAATTAATAAATTGAAAATTCATTTGATCTCATTTAAAACATAGGCACCTAATTACTTTACTACTTATAAAATAAGTGTTCCTCTTCTCCAATCCATTATTATTGTTGTGCCCGACAGGGTCCATAGTGATTCTTAAATATTACCCTTCATGTAAGATCCTTTATACACTGTGATATGCAATAAATTATTGAGTATTGAGTATTGAGACTTTTAAGTAAGGTAAGGTTACATACGGGTCTGTGGGTCGACCGTCTCCAAGGCAGAAGTGGTGTAAGGGGGGCCCCCCCTGTGGCTCCGTCTTCTTCTGCAGACCTTACCAATTAGTCACCTCACTCATAACACAAATAACAGCGTTCACAAGACACCGGGCGTTTCAACAATAGATACACAAAGACACACACGTGGGAGCTTTTTTTATTACGATATAGTGTCTCGACAACAAGCGCGTGTGGTAGAAAAGGTTATCTTTCAAAGCATCCGCGACCGGCCACTCCAGAGATGGCATCAAAACCTTGGTCGTACAAAACGGGATCACATAGATAATTTAAGATGTATTCAAACTCGATATGCCAGGCACATTCAACGCGAGCGATTTTTAACAAATTCAGCAAAATTCTTCCGACATTTTTCCAAGAATTTCCAATCAAGTGTCACTGTCAACTTCAAGTGACAGCCAATGTCAATTTGACGTGACATTAGAGTTGCGTTCAGAAACGTCGATCTTTTCCGAACATCCCCCCGCCCCGGACCGTTAAGAACGGTACGTCAATCTACGGGTAATCGGGAGAGCCCACTAACGGCTCTCTTCAAAACCGAATCTCGAACCAAAACCTCAGCAAAACGAGGAACTCCGTCAGTTCCGGGGTAGAGTTTAACAATGCGCCCCCTTCGCCAACATAGGGGCGGCAGGTTAGCATCCTTAATCAACACGAGGTCGCCAGTCTGGGGTGGGGTGGTTTTATCTGTCCACTTCACGCGCTGTTGTAGGATATGCAAATACTCCATCGACCAACGTGCCCAGAAGTTTTGGGACATCTGTTTCAAAAGTTGGTATCGCGACAAACGATGGGATCCTACATCCTGAATCGGATATTCAGGCAACGCCAAAAGGGGCTGTCCGATCAAGAAATGACCTGGGGTCAACGCTTCCAGGTCATTCGGGTCCGAAGACAACGGGCACAAGGGTCGCGAGTTGAGGACGGCCTCAATTTTACAAAATACCGTATCAAGTTCCTCAAACGTGAGAATAGTTTCTCCAATCACGCGACGCAAGTGTGTCTTGGCAGCCTTTACACAAGCTTCAAAAATTCCTCCCCAGGTCGGACAAGCCGGAGGGCTAAACTTCCAGATTATCCCACGCCGGGAGAGGGTGGTTCCAATGTCTATTTTATTATCAACAAAAAACTTAACTACTTCCTTAAGATAATTACACGTTCCCTTATAATTAGTACCACAATCGGAACGTATCAATGACGGCAGTCCTCTACGGGAAACAAATCTGCTCAAGGCGGCGACAAAGGCTTCGGTAGACAATTCCGAGACAATTTCCAAGTGGACAGCCTTGGTGGACAAACACACAAACACGCACAAGTACGCCTTATAGGTTTTAGCATTACGCAGTCTCGAAGCCTTTACAGTAAAGGGACCGGCGAAGTCGGTGGCGACTCCGGCAAAAGCTCTACATTCCGTGACGCGATCAGCAGGCAAATCACCCATCTGGGGCTGCATGGTCGCGGCCTTCAATCGATAACAAGGCAGGCAACGGAAAACCACAGTGCGAATGGCTCGACGAGCAGACAAAATCCAAAATTCACGCTGCAAAATGGCCAACAAAGCATTACAGCCAGCATGTTGTGCATTCACATGGCGATCTGTTATTATCAGTTGAGTCAAATGTCCGGCTTTAGGTAACAAAAGGGGGTGACGAGCTCCATACGGCAGGTTCGCATTTCGAAGTCTTCCGCCGACTCGCAAAAGCCCACTCTCGTCCAGGAAGGGATTCAATCGCGATACCGCGCCCTTCAACTTGCGACGGCCTAAACGCAAAATTTCAATCTCGGACTCAAAACTATCAGCTTGTACTCTCCGGACCCAAAACAAGAGCGCGTCCCTACGCTCGTCCGGAGTGAGAACCGACGAATCACGCCTCGCGCGTGGGTTTCTGCAATTGTGCACAAAACGTCTGATCCAAGCGGTAACCCCAAGCAGCTTCTGTAAGGAGCTGTACCGATCCAACAACAAATCCTTTTCCCCGGCGGGGTTAGTCTCCAGGACGCATGCCCGCATATCAGGAACGGCTACGTTCGACAACGCTGGAGAGGGCGGCCACTCCGACTCAGGCCGCATCAACCACTGTGGGCCCCACCAGAGGGGGTGGTTAATTAGGGTTGGGGCTACACAACCCCGAGACGCACAATCCGCGGGATTCATGGTTCCCGGCACGTGTCTCCAAATCAACTCGATGTCGGAATTACAAATCTGCGACACTCGATTGGCCACAAACACGTCCAAGGTGTGCGCCGGAGCCTTCAACCAACAAAGGACGACCTGACTGTCCGTCCAAGCATAAACCTCTTGTATCTTAATAGATCGACCTAATGTGAGCCATACGTGGTTCAACAAACGCATTAGGAGGGCAGCTCCACACAATTCCAACCTCGGGATCGTATGACGAGTCCGAAGGGGAGCGACTTTGCTTTTCGCTATCACCAGATGCACAGCAACAACTCCGTCAACAGTAACGGTGCGGAGGTACACGGCCGCAGCAAATCCACGTTCGGAGGCATCGGAAAAGCCGTGAAGAGTAACTTTACAATTTTCAGAAGGGAGGAATAGCCTCGGCAAATGCACTTCATTAATCTCGGGGAGGGATGAAACGAAGCTCGACCAATCTCGGAGTAACTCGTCCGAGAGGGGTTCATCCCACGACACACCCGAAGCCCATAACCGTTGCAAGAAACACTTGGCCATAAACAGCACGGGGCAAATCCACCCATTGGGGTCAAAGGTACGTGCGACAGTAGACAATACTAAACGCTTGGTCCAGACTTTCGGTGGTCGTAAATCCACACAATAAGTGAACGTGTCAGAGACCGGTTTGTACTGTACGCCAAGGACGGTCACCACATGGGGATTATCAACATTTTCGAATAGGTGGGGGTCCTGCTGGTGCTCTTCGGGCAAACCTACCAGTACATCAGGCGAGTTGGATATCCATTTCCTCAACTCGTAACCTCCCGACTTCAAAAGGGCGGTGAGTTCGTCTCTCAGGACAATCGCCTCTGAGACAGATGAGGCGCCCGTGCAAATGTCATCCACATAGACGTCACTGGCCAAAATGGCGGAGGCGCGAGGGTATCTCAAGCGCTCCTTCTCGGCCAACTCCAACAAAGAACGAATCGCAACAAACGGGCTCGAAGCCAAACCGTACGTATTCGTATTCAATTCATAAATCAACAAGGGGTCCCTAGGACTCTCTCTCCACAAAATCAATTGGTACCTCCTATCCTCTGGATGGATGACCGTTTGTCTGAACATCATCCGGATGTCAGTCATAAATACAATTTGGTGCCGCCGGAAGTTGGTCAAAATGTCTGAGATCTCCGTGTGCAGCTTGGGACCTACATGCAGACACTGGTTCAAAGACGCTCCAGTAGAGGTGGGAGCCGAACCGTCAAAGACCACCCGAATCTTTCCGGATTTCAAGACGGCGTGGTGCGGCAAAAAGAAGTGCTCAACGGAGCGCCAATCCAAATCGCTCACGGACATGTGCCCTAACTCCTCATACTCCCGCATGAATTCAACATACTTCTGGCGGAAGACCGGATCCTTGCTCATGCGACGCTCCATCGCCACTAGCCTACGTTCCGCTAGCGGTCGGGATTCGCCCAGAGGAGGTCGGCCGGCACGAAAGGGGAGACGGGTGATCAAACGACCAGAGCGGAGGCGACCAGTGTTATTCTGGTAATACAACTCGCATTCATCCGCTACTGGGTCAACCCGTGGGGCTGGTGGAGGTTCCTCAACCTCCCAAAACTTCTGCACCACTTCGGAGAGAGACACATTAAAAACAAGACCGCGATCCTCATCTGGGGAATCCAAAACGCGGCGAGCAGGGCCCATCACAACTGTACCGAGTGTCGTCTGCAGAGCTACCAAGCCATCTGGCTGCAAAACTCGCTTCCCCGTCAACAAAACTCGCCCCAGGACATCGGCTCCAAGGAGAGCATCAATCGGGCCTGGGCGGAAGAAATTTGGATCGGCGAGTGGGGAATCAGACACCAAAGACAACATACTCGGTCCCAAGTCAACTGAAGGTTGACGGCCAACAACTGTGTCCAACACAATCGCCGAGGTCTTAATGCCTGGCGTGGACCCATTACGTGATGTAAATGTGAAGTCAACATGCCCTAACAACCCGGGGACTTTCACATCGCCAACACCTCTCACGCCTTCCGTGTGGGGGTGCACCTTGAGGCCCAACCGCCTAACTAACCAAGATGACACAACACACCCCTGAGCACCGGAATCCAACAAGGCGCGAACTTCCACAAGGTCGCCATTCAATCCCCTGACAAGCACAGAGGCCGTGGGCAACAAAACGGTCTCTGGAGGGGTGGCTACAATCGACCGTAAACACGTTGATTGCTAGTATGTGGGGTCCCCAGACGTCCCCCCATGGTAAGGGGGTCGCTCATAGCGATCCAGTGGGTCCCAATCTCCCACATACTGCCTACGTCCAAATCGCCCGGTATCAGGCGGGTTATATCTCCCGGCTCCTTGAAGACGGGGCGGGCGCCGCTCCAAACGCGGGTATTCGGCGAGCGGCGGCGAGAATCGGTGCCTATCATCCACCGTGTACGTCGCCCCATAGTCGCGGGGGCACGGTGACCGATTTTCAGAGGGGGGGTCCCGGGGACCCCCGGCTGTGCGAGGCTCAACACGTTGCGGGGGGCTTCTACGACCTCCGGCAACGCCCGCATAACTCATCCCCATCCTTGGGGATCGGTTTCCCATTGGGGGGTCCCTGGGACCCCCGCCCGTTTGAGGCTCAAAACGTGGCGGAGAGCGTCTGGGGCCACTCTGGTGGCCACTAGAACTGCTGCGGGATGCAAACACCGCGGGGGGTCCGAGCCCCCCACCCATACGAGGTGATCCTGCAGCGACGCGCTGCGGCGCTCCGCCGCCCTCTGGGCTGTTCATGCAGAGGAGGGGATGGTGGTTGCCCTTACAAAAGCGGCATGGGTGCGCTTGGGTACATTCGCGCTGCATGTGCAGGCCCAAGCACGAGTAGCACCATGTCCGTTGTCGCGCGATCGCTCGACGGCCTTGGACGCGCTGGTCGAGGAACTTATCACAACGGGTCGTGCTGTGACCCGGTTCCCGACAATACAAGCAGCGGGCGGTCTCCTGGACGGCGGCATAGCGGCCGGGCGCGCGAGGGGCCATACGCCCCCTACGGGGGGGTCCGGTGGGGGATCTACTCTGTGGCACAGGTCGTTCGGGTCCCATAGGACCGGCCAGAGAGGAATTATCTGCCAGTCTACTTTCTCCTTCCAGGAACGTCAAGAGGTCCGAGAAGGGTGGCAGATAAGTCGCACTATCCCCACCATACTGCTGCTCAAAACGGACCTTAACAGAGTCCGGCAACTTTCCCAGGACAATGTGCAGTAACAAAAACGACCACTGCTCCACTGGGAGTTTTAAGTTTTTCAATGCGTTGTAGGCAACCAACAGCGGATTCAACAAAGCCACTCTCAAGTGCATCACGCTGGCAACGCGGGGTAAATTCAAAATGGCGGCAACATGGTTGTCCGCCAGACGTCGTACGTTCTGGTACCGACGGGCAATCAAATCCCTAGCAATAGGGTAGTTTTCATCCGAGGGGGCCAAATGTTGAACCGATTCAAGGGCCTCCCCTTCCAACACGGATAACAAATAAGCTAACTTCTGGCCCTGGGTCAAATCGTCCCGGGCATGTACAAGACTATCAAAAATATTAATAAAGCCCTCCCAGTCCTCTAGACGACCAGCAAAGCGCCTTAAGTCTAAGGGGGCCAATCTAGCAAAGAGAGGGGGCATACTTTTAGATGTGACCGGGGACGGGCTCGGTTCATTCTCTCTTGCCACTTGCAAAGGTCGAGCTACCTGGGTAATTCTGTCCGCAAAATCATAACACTGGTCCACATCCAAACCGACTTCTTGTCGCATTTCCACCTCGGCCTCAACAGTCTTTTCCAAAAATAAGGCATACTGCTCATCAACAACAGCCAAACGTATGGGCAGATCTACGTATCTGTTCAACAAGGCCTCCGTTCTATCCGGTCGATCCAACAACGCGACCGCAGAAGCCAACCACCGTAACTCAGAACGTATTTTGGCTTTAGCAGAGGAGGCCGTCATTGTAACGTCACAAATTTATCAACAAAAACAACAAATTCAAAATATTCACTATAACACAAAATCTCCAATATTTGGAGGTTATTACTAACCACAAAATTCCAATATTACAACAACAAAGTATTTATAATGACACAAACTCTTAAATATCTGGAGGTTATCAGAAAACAACAAAACTCACTGACTATTGAAATTCACTTGGATATCAACACAACATACTGTTACACAACAACAAGTTAATTTCAATTATTTCAAAGCACAAGTTTTAATGAGTTTCAATGTGTAAACAATGTCCCAAATCATTTAAGTTTCACTAAGTATTGAGTGCAAACTTATTAGCTGACCTTTTATTAGCTATTATTTTAGCAACAAACTTGTCAATATTCACAACTCAAGTTTGCTGACAAAACTAAATAATAATTATTATGAACAAAGAAAGGTATCTGTTTACATTTTGGAACTTCAATACATGACAATTAATTACAAGACATGGAACCAATAACAAAGGAATGCCCTTTACTTTTCAAATGCAAGTTAATTACCATTTACAAGTACAAATTAATCTAGTCCGGACCAGACTGGGTCATCAAACGGCACTGATTAATACAAAGTTTTGGCGTGGGCCTCTCAGGCCTTCAAGCTACGCTCTTGGCTACCAAGAAATGTTCAGTACACCCCTGCCTAGACCGCGGAGTCAGCATTGGCGCAGTGGAAGGCTATCATGAGTATAGACTCCGGACAAATCTTGGTTTCAGCCGGGATGTAACTGAACAATAGGACTGCGATACACAGCGGAGAGACTTTTAAGTAAGGTAAGGTTACATACGGGTCTGTGGGTCGACCGTCTCCAAGGCAGAAGTGGTGTAAGGGGGGCCCCCCCTGTGGCTCCGTCTTCTTCTGCAGACCTTACCAATTAGTCACCTCACTCATAACACAAATAACAGCGTTCACAAGACACCGGGCGTTTCAACAATAGATACACAAAGACACACACGTGGGAGCTTTTTTTTATTACGATATAGTGTCTCGACAACAAGCGCGTGTGGTAGAAAAGGTTATCTTTCAAAGCATCCGCGACCGGCCACTCCAGAGATGGCATCAAAACCTTGGTCGTACAAAACGGGATCACATAGATAATTTAAGATGTATTCAAACTCGATATGCCAGGCACATTCAACGCGAGCGATTTTTAACAAATTCAGCAAAATTCTTCCGACATTTTTCCAAGAATTTCCAATCAAGTGTCACTGTCAACTTCAAGTGACAGCCAATGTCAATTTGACGTGACATTAGAGTTGCGTTCAGAAACGTCGATCTTTTCCGAACATATACATATTATTGCTCGTGACTGTACACATGATCTGCCAATACAAGATTTTAATTGGTGCCTTGACGAAATGGTTTGAAAACTGAGTGTGACAAGAAATGTTTTTGTTTGGAGGGTAGTGGTCTGATTCCCCACGGTGACCAGCCAGCCGAAACTAATTTTACTTATTTTTTTTAAACATTACACTCATAATATATATCTTACAACATAATACTGAGTAAGTGGGTAACAACATTTGACTATGCGTTATCAATTCAGTTAGTCAAAACTGTCTAAAAATAAAAGTTCCGCCATAAAATTAAATGAACCATGAATATTGAAGGTTACACAATATTACACGATGCAAGTAATTTAGCTTCCATGGAATTTGCAAGGAGTGTTATATCTGACCTATTTTTGACCGCAATTCTCGTTTTCTTTCCTCAAACCGCGCTAAAGCCTCTGTTTCCAAATAAATGTGTTTAGTAATGGGAGGCTGAAACGTGATTTAGACTAATGCGGTAATTTTAATATTTTTGCTTTTTGTATTCATTGCGCATTCATTAGATAAATGAGATAGGAATATTTTCTATTCTTATATTATAAAGAAGGTTTTTTTTTATTGTTTGTTTGTAATTGAGAAATTCAAAAACTGCTTGACCGAATTTAAAAATTCTTTCACCATAAGAAAGCTACATTATCCCTGAGTAACATAGGCTATGTCTTATCCCGATATTCCCACGAGAATACCCATTCTGTACCCACCGATAGCCACCCACTAGGCGGGTAAAACTGCAGGCGGCTACTAGTGCAAATTTTAACACAAATGATGAGGGCAACAGAAATTATTCATTTAGTCAACTTTAACTTAAGGCCCGTGGTATCGCCAACGACCTTGGGCATAGAAAAGTGGCCTAATTTTCCCGCCCGCTACCCGCACCAAAACAGCTTAAACACACGTTTCGTCAAAACTATGTATTATTTTAAAACGAAAAATGCTCAGTTTTAAGTTAAACAAGTTGGCAATCCTTTCCTGAAAGAATCGTGAAAATATCACTTGTAGTTTAGAAGCAGTAGCGTATTTCAAGTTGAAAACAGCTTCATTTCAATGGTTTTTTTTAATAGTATCTTAAAGACTATGTTTTTTTTAAATGCTCAGATTGAAGTTTATATATCAATATTTAATATATATTAATTCTGGATTCATCAGTAGGCTAATTTATGAGTTTTAGGGCCACAAAAATGATCGTTTCACGACTACATGCACCTTAATGACTCACTAGCATCTTAGCAGATGCTGACTGCTTGCTTTTTCGTAAAAATCTCCGACTGATATATTTTTTACAAATATTTTTATTTAATTATATCTCACAAGTGTGTGACGGGTCGATTTTTTCTAAATACTTCATTTTCCTTTATTCAATAATAAAAATTGCATTGTGAATGCAAAAAACGTAAAAATTTAAATAACTTGCAATAGTAATTTCATCTTTAGCGATTGTCAAATATCTGGAAAGGTATTTATTTCGCGTGTGGGGGTAGTAATATCTTCACATTGATGAAATTAACGCTGGCTCAGCGCTTGAAGTATTTGATAAATTCGACGCTTCTCGTAACTACTCCGTAGCTCAGTGGTTAGAGCAGTCGCCCGGATAGCGAAAGGTCGTGGGTTCGAGTCCCATCGGAGCTGGTTGTGAGACGGGTGGATTTTTTCTAAATACTTCATTTTCTATTTTTTTTTAAATATTTTTATACCAATTGTGCAGCACCTGGAATGATGAAATAAATTAAATGCCTACACAACAAACTTTAACCGCCTCTGTATACATACCACCGGCATCAAACTCGAGAAATCATAGTTGCTATTCACAGATTTGGTTCAGGGGTAGCTACATAATTATTATATTTCAGCTATCACTAGCTTATTTAAGTCAGACCCTACAGCACTAATATTAACCACATCGTTATGTTCCAACAGTTAGAGCTAAGAAAGTCAATTCACTCTCAATGGAAGCGAATTCCGGAAGTACCGCACTTTCATCTTCAGCTTTATCACCACTCATTTGGTTCGTTGTGAGTAAATAAAAACTTAAAATTCAGCCAACGCACGGAGTGCAAAGCGAGACGAAACACCGATTGAATACCGCGCAGAGGCTTACGAAGTTGAAAAAGCTACTATTCAGGGCTATGAATATTGAAATGGCAGCCCCTCGGATATAATAGTAGTAGACATGCGCAAAATACTTCACTGAAGTGTAAAGAATGATATAGTTCAATTGGACTAGATGAAGTATATCACACATTTAGTTCATTTAGTTCATCAAGTTCACATGGCTCAGGTACTTCATTAGGTAGTCCATTTGAGTCACTGTGTCGTTCTGTTCAATTCATTCGTTTAGTTCATTCTGTTCCGTAGTTCTAAATTTATTCAAGTAAAACTAAGCCTGATGTTTGCGCAATAGGGATTGTTTTTGCTTCAACGCCGTGCAACTGTCTCACTTCCGCACGCGGTGTTCGTAATCTATCCGTCCGTTTACTCTCCTTCAGTGAAGTATGAACTAAATGAAGTACTGAACTAATTGGGACCCGAATGAACTAATGAAGGAGATTGCTATGTGAACTAGTCCAATTGAAGGATTCATTCACGAACTACTCAACTCTAAATAGTAGTTATTAGACTCAGCAGAATGCGGTGAATCCGGAATGAAGGCGTCATCTGGCTTGTTTGGGAAATAATTCCAGAACTGGCAACCCAAATGTATTCCAGCGTAATGATACGTTTATTCCTTTTGATTACTTGTGCTTAATATTTTCAGTGGAAACTCTGTGCTTTGTTTCTTCAAGGGGAAGAGATTTTGCGTTCATTAAACTAATCTAATCTAACTTTGGTTTTAGTACAATTTAATTTAAGTCGGAGGATTACCTTTTACTTCTAAGACCAACTAACAGCTATATCACAAAGAGGGTCGTATGATATTTAGCGTTGTCTTTACGGGTTCGGTACATCAGCGACCACGGCCTCTAAAAGGTGCCCAAGTTTAGAAGAAAACACAAAAAATCTTCAAAACACAAAATACACATATTTTTAAGTGTCTCCTTAAAAATGTCTGTTTAGATCTGTATAAGTTATTTTTATTTCATTTAATTTTGTTTATTTCAGTTATCAATGGTATAACTAAACAAAGTGATATTGGACCAATCAATTATATTTTTCTATAATATTATACATTTTATAACCAGCCCCCCGTACTCGTGACTGAATCAAGTTCACATTAGGATCGAATCAACTTCAAAAATCTGCTTTTTTTTAATTTAGCATAATAAGAAATACAATCGAGAACTTAAGCTACATTACTAACACAAAGAAAACCACATTGGCTTATAATATGTGTCAGGTTTCTACGTCGAGATCGAAAACAAATATATTTGTTATTTTGGTACTTTAAAAACGGTTGCTATGGTTTCCATAGTACTGTATTGACATTATTTCGATCCTGCCTGCCTTATATGATTATCATTTTATCACGCGAAATGATATAGCACGTCATGCTTACACTTTAGTGGGTTAAGCAAGACAGCATGAAGTGCTATATCATATTGACTGATAAAAGCCGCTCATGCTAGGCCGGCTGATGTGAATTCGATTCGGTCGAGATTAATCCCCCTGTTTTGGCATTATTTCGATCTTGATGTAAATTCGATTCCGTCGAGAGATTCTACCTAAATGAGAGATCAACTCAAGCCTTAATATAAAAAAATACTCACCCCTCCTAGTAAAAATATGAATCGACGTGCTTGCGTGCGTACAACAACAAGGTTTAACAGAAATACACTTCCCAAAATATTCTATTGATAGCCAAACAAAGGCGTTATAGAAAAGCACTTCGCCAAACATCGGAAAGTAATTCACTGGTAAACTTTCCCGAAGTAATTTCATCGAGCGGGACAACAATACCCCTTTTGGGGCAAAACTAACAAAGCAGTATGACGTAGGCAGACACAAAGGTGTTTGTAAAGGTGCGAATATCACGCCTTGAGAATTTGAGATCCACGAAACCAACATTCATAATGAACTTGATGAAGGAGTGGATCTTATTGAAACGTGGTAGGGTTTAGATTTGAATGTCATTATGAGTTAGAACTACAGTGTAGGCAGACACAAAGATGTTTGAGGAAGTCGAACATTACGCCTCCAGATCAACGTAACAAAATTTTAACGAACTTGATGAACTTAGAGGGTTAGGGTTCAGATTTGAATGTAAACAGCTTGGTTAGGATTACAGTGTGGACTAGATTTTAACGTAAACATGAAGTAGCAACCTAGATTTGATAAGCGGTTTGAGAAACCTGCCACTGAATCTTATGGTTACTTTAGTTCTACTCACTGCTTCGCTTGTAAGAGAAAAGCTTTAAGTTTTTCAAACACGCAATATTTGGTCCGCTTACTGCCGTAGCTTATTTGTCAATCAAATAAGCTACGGCAGTAAGCGGACCAATACGTATAGATGCAATGCACCATCTAGCTTTATTATCCGCATGGTACCCGTTCCTATGGTAATATTGTATGTCACTCAGGAGGAATGTAGCTTTCTAATAGTGAAAGACTTTTTAAAATCGGTCCAGTAGCTTTAGAGTTTACCCATTACAATCAAACAAAAATAAAAGATTTCGTTTTTATAAATTATACGAGAGCCTTTCTTACGCAGAAAAAGACTTGACTTTTTCTTTCCTGCTATAATTTCTCATAGAAGTATAATCCAAATGCCAGCTTTAGAGTTTACCCATTACAATCAAACAAAAATCAAATTTTTCGTCTTTATAAATTATACGAGAGCCTTTCTTACGCAGAAAAAGACTTGATTTTTTGTCTTTAGAGAAAAGTTATGAGCCGAACATTCCTGCTACAATTTCTCATAGAAGTATAAACCAATTGCCAGCAAAGAAATTACAGCACACAATCCGATTTCAAGTTATTTAATCTTAAGTATAATCTATTACGGATATCAGACTCCTGAAAATTACAACAATAATTATCATCGAAAGTGTGAAGTCCTGGGTGCCTACCATCAACTCTTATTGCGGTTTTGTTTAGGAACCTACACTGATCTGCTTCGCTTATTCGTACCACGACAGCTTAATATCAATGACAGCGATTCAGTGATCATTCAATGACATTTCACAGCCGCTGAGCTGTCATCAACTCTTATTTGACTTATAACTCGGCCAAGTTAACATGTCACCTGCAGGTTATACCCGTCCCTTTCACTCTCCGGGCATGACAGAATCGAGTGAAAGAGACGGGTTGAAGAAATAAGGACACAAATCGTTCGGTCATTCACATTTAGCAACTCATTTGCGATCCAGTTTTTAGAAGGTCAGAGTACGAAAGAAAGCGATTCATTTTAGGAACCTATTCTGCATCGCGCTATTTTTGAATCGCTGTCTTAAAGTTGATGGTAGGCACCCTGTTGACGTTTGTTCCAATTGGAAAGAAAGAGAGAAATAAAGAAAAACATTTATTGGACAATTGGCAATCCGATCGACTAGCTTACAAGAACTACCCAGTAAAACAACTTATGTCATCATATTGGTAAAAGAACCTCCCAAAAATCTATTAGGCACTTATTCAACCGATGGATTATGAATAAAATGTCAAACTCTGACCTTATACCCACCCTCGTGTGGATTTATTGATAACCGGTCCATGCTGTTCGGGTGACATTTAGGGTGTCCGGCCGAAAATAATCCGGGTCGGGTCCTGCCCAATTAGCAAGGGGTGTGCGACTGACGGATCAATTAGGACTAGAATAGATGATATAGTTAGGGGATCATGCTCATGCTGTTACGAGGTGCGCTGATTCTGCATCGCGATAGGTTTTTTTTTATTACAGAATTCAGTGATACAAATACACTACCATGTCATACAAAGACAAGCCTGGTGGTGAAGACGCCACAAACAGCACCTTACTACGGAAATCGGTATCAGCTGTAAGAATAGTTGACTATTTTTGAATTTCGCCTCTCGTGTCAAGCGCTCGCTTAAGGCTTACGCAGACGGGGACATCGAAACGAATGCCACGGGATGCCACGGCATCATTTTAAAGCATAGCAATTTATGTCGTATAATTTCTATACCGATACGTTGGAATGTCCAATTAGTAAAAATTTTAATCCTTTGCCATGCCGTCCCGGTCTGCGTAGGCCTTTAGTACTCATATTTGAAATATTTTACTCATATTTGAAATATTTTACTCATATTTTACATAGATGCGAGTGGCGAAATTCACTATTTTTTTATTTCGCCCTTCGTGTCCAGCGCTCGCTTAGTACTCATATTTGACATGAAAATGAATACTAAGCGAGCGCTCGAGTCGCTCGACGCGAGTGGAAAAGTTCAAAATAAGTCCCCTGTTCAGATAATGTTTGTGGCGTTGTACATAATTATGGACGACTAACGACCCAAGTCTAAGTCGTCCATAATGATTAAGGTCAATGAAATGAAGATATTTGAACAAACGTCAACACATCAAACTTGAATGTAGGGTAGACCTTGACTTACGGCCAGTCCCAATAAAACTATCCTGAGTAAGAGATAGGCTTATCTTGGATTCGTTCTCTTACTGACGATAAGTTATTGGAAACGAGCTTAAGCCCTTTAGGAGTACATAATTAGAGTGGTTTTCGTATCCGAATGACACTAGGGTGTCTGCCCGAAAATTATCTGGGCATCTAGGAGCACTCCCAATCAGTGAGGGTGTGTGACTGACGGATCAATTAGTACTTGACGCACAAATATGGGCCGAACATTTATTCAATAACGCTGAAGAACAGAAAGACAGTAAGATGTATATGTTGGGGTTGACCGCAACTTTAGTGGCAGAACTTCCCTAAAAAGCTAATAATTATGGCTTGTTCATCATCATCAGGCGTACGAAGCCCAGTACTAGGCATAGTCCTACCCTAAGGTACGGGGAAGGGGGTTTGCCATAATCGCCACGCTTGGCAGGCAGGTTGGCGATCGCAGTGAGGCCTGCTGTTTCAGAGAGACGCTGCTGCCCATCTCCTGATAGTGGTCTTAACTCTGACTCGCTTCTTATGACGACCACGGGAAGAGAAGGCGTAGTGCTATATAATATATAATATATAACACGGCTTGCTAATACAAAATATCAATTCGAAAACTTGCTATTTGCATAGTCTGAATGCCAACCTTAAGAGGAATGACAATGGCTATACAACGTGTTAATACTTTAACCGAAAAAGATTAAATAGTTTGTTCAGAATAGAGAGTAGCATCGATTCCACATATTATTATGAGGGGTTTCATTTTCAAAAAAATTGTGTTAATTTTTTGCCGCTTCTAAAGATTTTTGTGTCTAGTGCCTATTCATTGCAACAGCCCAATGCATAACTCTACCTATTCCAATCTTTGTTCATCACAGATGCATTGCAAAAGAAACCTGCTTATCTGCGGTGTTTTAAACACTTTTAATTATGAATAATGATCGTTCTGTAATCTATCGGTATAAACCCTAAAATATCTAAAAAGGTTTTGCTTAATTAATTTACAACCGTAAGTGTGATCACATGTCATGAAAGTAGGCCACGGGATGCGTGAGGATAACGAATGGATTGTGCGTCGTCACTTTTTTTAATTCACCATCGAGGATAAAAGTGCCAAGAGATCCTTTGTAAGGAAATAATTATGGAAGTTTAACAATGCACAGAAGGTTGTGAAATTGGGTCACTTGGTTTTGAGTAAGGTGAAATATTTATATGTGATTTCCTATTGTATTAAGTAAAACATTTTCTCTTCGTTATTCTTCTACCATAAATATGTTATTTTGGTTGTTGACTGTAATTAGTTTATGCACATGATTCAATAAACTTCACAAATATAATCGATTCGAGACCAGTCATATTGAGTCTCGGCCAGTCACATTGAGTCTCGACTAGAATGATCCAATCACAGCCTCGAGTAGCTGTCGCGAGCTCGCGAGTCAAGTCCAATTAAGTAGCCACTGGTCTCCACTAAACGTATGAAATATCGAGTATATCTACCTAAATCCCATAGGTATAATCGTCGATCTCACTGATCCTGAAAATCAGCGTCATACTTGCTGTGGCAAAAGCTGAGGTTAGAGCCATTTCGGCTAAATGTTTTTTGTTTTTACTGCGTATTGTAAAATAAATTTTATTTCTTTCTTTCTCAGCATCAGCTTTTTTTACTATTGTACCATTTTGTCTAGCAATGACATAATTATTTTGTAAATGTGTTTTATTCGCCCGTTTTTCTTATCAGTTAAAATATGTCCATAAGGTGGTAGGTAAAAAAATGTTGGACGATTCAGCTATACTAATATTATAAAGAGGAATGATTTGATTGTTTGTTTGTTTGCATCGAATATGCTCCGAAACTACTGGACCGATTCAGAAAATTCTTTGACAGTTAGAAAGCTACATTCATCCCAAGTGACATAGGCTATATTATATCCCGATATTCCCACGGGAACGGGTACCACGCGGGTGAAACCGCGAGTACCTAAGCAATAATTTTATTTAATCCATGTGATTAAAAAGTTTTTGACTTTGCCTTTCTTTCTTACTTATTATCTCTTTCTCTTCTAGGAGCTGGCAGCCTCCACCCCAACCCAACGCAACTGGCGCGGCATCCTCATCGCCCTGCTCGTCATAGCGGCCGTGCTGGGCCTCATCGTGTTCAGCATAGCGCTCCTCACTCCAGCTACAGACGGCAGCAGGGTTAAAGGGCGGAGGCCGACGCTCCAAGATGTGTTGGTTGAGCACTACAAGCCTTTCAACGGGACGTGGCTTACAGGTTAGTCTTTATTTATTAAGGTTTTTTTGTTAAGATTAGGTACTCTGTTAAAATCACTCTCCTAAATTCACTTGAGAAAAGAACTCGTAAATTCGTTAAGATTACTCTGTTAAGGTCACTCTCCTAAATTCACTTAAGAAAAGAACTCCTAAAATCGTTAAGATTACACTGCTAAGATCACTCTCCTAAATTCACTTAAGACAAGAACTCCCACATTCGTTGAAATTGATCTGTAAGGTCACTCTCCTAAATTCACATAGGAAAAGAACTCCTAAATTCGTCAAGATTGCTCTGTTAAGGTCACTCTCCTAAATTCACTTAAGAAAAGAATTCCTAAATTCGTTGAAATTGCTATGTTAAGGTCACTCTCCTAAATTCACTTAAGAAAAGAACTCCTCATATCGTTAAGATTACTCTGTTAAGGTCACTCTCCTAAATTCACATAGGAAAAAAAACTCCAAAATTCGTCAAGATTGCTCTGTTAAGGTCACTCTCCTAAATTCACTTAAGAAAAGAACTCCTAAATTCGTTAAGTTCTGTTATGGATAGTGTTTTGGTTCGGTTACGTGTAAGGCTTTTTCTACTCGTTTTGAGTTTAAGTGCTAAATACTTAATAATATAGAGAGTGGCTTTATATCAAGATATACGTTTAAATACCTTCTCCGTATAATTTAACCTTGTCGTCTAAGACATTGTGTTCAAAATCTGTACGCAACACCTAGCCCGTCTTTCTGTTACAAATATTAATAAAGCCTGTTTGTTTTTATAATCAAGTGATATTACTTTTTTGTGAAATCAGCAAACATTGTCTCATAAAGACGATTAATCAAAAAGGCAATATCTCAAGTCGCTACAATATGAGAGATTGGGGGAGGTCTTTTTGTACGACAAAAAGGTTGCCTTTTCATAAACTTGCCTTATTCTTATAAGATGAAATAAATCTTTAGAAGACAAATGCTTAAATGATGTGTGGAGATTGGCAGTGATTTTGCTTGCCAACTTTCCCAGTAAGAAATTAAATTTAGCTCTTTTTCAATATTACCTCGGCTCATAATTGGAATTTATGGATATTTTAAATAAATTTTTGGATTCAACTAAGGTTTACTTACTCGTATTATTTATTCTATCATTACAGTATTGTATATAGTCTAGGTTTTGTAACAAGCATTTGTAAACGTTTATATTGACAAAACATAATAAATCATTATCAAAAAAAAACTGGTTACAATATTGTGTCCAAAGTTGAGCAGCATGATCATTCGGCTGCGAAATTTTAAAGTGACCCAAATTAGAACATTACTTTGAAAACCTAAAAGTTTGAAACTTTAGTTTAATAATTGAACACGATTTTTAGCGCTGGTTGTCTACCATCAACTCTTATTGCGGTTTTGTTTAGGACCTGGGTGCCTACCATCAACTCTTATTGCGGTTTTATTTAGGAACCTAAACTGATCTGCTTCGCTTATTCGTAACACGACAGCTTAATACCAATGACAGCGATTCAGTGATCGATCAATGACATTTCACAGCCGCTAAGCTGTCAGGAACTCTTATTTGACTTATAACCCGGTCGATTTAACATGTCACCTGCAGGTTATACCGGTCCCTCTAACTCTCCGGGCATGACAGAATCGAGTGAAAGAGACGGGTAGAAGAAAAAGGACACAAATCGTTCGGTCATTAACATTTAGCAATTCATTTGCGATCCAGTTTTTAGAAGGCCATAGTACGAAAGAAAGCAATTCATTTTAGGAACCTATTCTGCATCGCGCTATTTTTGAATCGCTGTCTTAAAGTTGATGGTAGGCACCCTGATCTGCTTCGCTTATTCGTACCACGACAGCTTAATATCAATGACAGCGATTCAGTGATCATTCAATGACATTTCACAGCCGCTAAGCTGTCACGAACTCTTATTTGTCTTATAACTCGGCCAAGTTAACATGACACCTGCAGGTTATACCCTCTCACTCTCGAATCGAGTGAAGAGACGGGTAGAAGAAATAAGGACACAAATCGTTCGGTCATTCACATTTAGCAATTCATTTGCGATCCAGTTTTTAGAAGGTCATAGTACGAAAGAAAGCAATTCATTTTAGGAACCTATTCTGCATCGCGCTATTTTTAAATAGCTGTCTTAAAGTTGATGGTAGGCACCCTGGTGTCTTAGAAATACCTACCTAACACAAACTGGAAACTTGCTTTGATACTTACTTTGATAATTTTATGTGAAAGTTAAAGTGAAAAACTTTTATTCTGTCGAGGGTGATACAGCACTTGTGAAGGTGGCTACGCCATGGGTTCGCAAACCCTCGGAAGACCTTGGAGAAGAACCGGCAAGAAACTCGTCGTGATAATTCCAATACTTATCATATAAATTATTTTTACTTTTTTGCACTCGCAATGCAATTTTTATTTTTAAAAATGAAGTACAAGAAAAAACGACCCATCTTAGGTTCGAGTCCCATCGGAGCTAGTTGTGAGACAGGTCGATCTTTTCTAAAACTTACTTCATTTTCAATGATATAGTTACCTAAATTGTTTAACATTAATGACTTAACGTCTGAACCTGTTGTATGCTGGGAGCCTGGGAAGCATTTCTGAATCATAATAATTCCAAATCGTGTATGAAATCGCAAGATTCATATGCGAATCCCTAAAATCGCAATTTACGAATACAACTTGAGTATTCATTCATACTCGTAAATTTTGCAACGAGTGGTCCGACCCACTCGTTTTCGATATTCTACCAGTTAGTATTACGTGAGTACACAATAAGAGCGGTTGCGCACTACGTCCGATTCTTATTCTATTCTTATCAGTCAAATGACGGTCCGGCGTGGTCATAGAACTATTTGTATGGTAGTTTACGCACTAGATCCGATTCTAGTTATACGTATTATATCCGGAGTTTTTAAGATCCGTCATTTCAAGAATCGGACGTAGAGTGTGTGTCAGATAACTCTGCACGTGCCTGGAGCGTTTTTGGCGCTAGTTACAGTGCATTTTTTGTTCTAATGTAATAGAAAAGATTAGTATTCGATTTTTACCGCGCGCGGACTTATCTGACGAGCACTCTAGTGCGCAACCGCTCTTACAAGTGAATCAAATGACTGACAGACAAATATGACATTATAACTTTTAAATTTACGTTCTGTTCCCCCGTTTTTAAAATCAACTGTTTTTTTTCTAAGTTAAATGATAAATGTTATTAGATTCGAGTTTTAGGGAAACACTCATTTCTAATGTTTAAAAAATGGAGCAATCGAAATTAATTTCGTAATTATACGTTTTGCTTTCGTGAATGTTGTTTAAAATGCTCTTAACACCAAAATTTACAACAAGACAAGTGTCCATCACTAGTCCATTGATTAATTTGGACAATGAAATATGCAAGTCAGAGTTCGAACCAGGGCCCTTTGATCTCCGGCCGTTTGCGCCGCCTTTGCTAATGGGAGCAAATCAAGTTTCGACAAAACCTATTTCATTATTTCGCAGCTGAGTAGCACTTAGCGTAATGCTTAAATATAGGGCTGTCACTCAGATATTTGTTTTAAAATAATAATAACGACCAATGTTAGATACTCTGTACTTTGTTTGAATTGTCATCCTGTCCTCTATCTGCTTATATTAACTTTAAAAAAATTAAACCGCCTTCTAAAAAACCACATCAAAAAAGTAAGAAATAATTCCTCACCAAATAAATAACGTAAGTACTTTGAAGTCGGGCGTGAAACATGTACAATGTTTTGTTGTTTTTGTTAAAACCCGCCCGACTTCAAAGTACTTACGTTATTTATTTGGTGAGGAATTATTTCTTACTTTTTTGATGTGGTTTTTTAGAAGGCGGTTTAATTTTTTTATAAAAATAATTTTTATTTCACTCTTTTTAGTGCATCGTGCAGGCAATTTACGTGTTTTCTGGTAAATAGGTATGTGATCAAACTCAAAACCTCCTTTTTCGAAGTCGGTTAAAATACCTTGAGGTATCCCCTTTCCAACAAAACAAGAATCATCTAAATCGGTTTATAAACAAAGGAGTTATGCCTAAAGATACGTATTAAATTCACATAAAGTGGTAACGAAAACGACAGTATTTTCAAGATTTCCTGAAAACTACTGAACCGATTTCGAAATTTCAAAAAATGGGACCAACTTGGGAACCAACCTGATGTAATAACGTTTGAACCATTTCAATCGGTTCAGCCGTCTTCGAGTAATCGGTGGACATACATAAAAAAAAAAAAAAAAAAAAAAACATACATACAGACGAATAGAGAACCTCCTCCTTTTTGATTTAGAAGTCGGTTAAAAACATAGAAGTGTTAGTTGTCGCATCGATATTAGCTTGGATATTACGAGGAATCAAAGTCAAAGAGCATTGGGCAAATTTGTATGTGACCCGTCCCCATACCTTTTATGTGTGTCGACAATTTCATACTCAATGTCAAAATCAAAGATTTTTTATTAACGTAGGTGTTACTTTTGTATTAAATAATATCTTCTTCTTCTTCTCTTGTATATAAAAATGAATTGCTGTTCGTTTGTCTCGCTAAAACTCGAGAACGGCTGGACCGATTTGGCTAATTTTGATCTTAAAATATTTGTGGAAGTCCAGGTAAGGTTTAAAAGGTAGGTAGGGGTAGCGTAGGTTTACCTTACGGTAGATGTAGAGTAGAAAGGGTAGGGTAGGTGTAAGGTAAGTAGGGGTAGGCTAGGTGTAAGGTAGAGGTAGCGTAGGTTTAGGGTAGGTGTAGAGTAGGTGTAGAAGTAGGGTAGGTGTAGGGTAGATAGGGGTTGAGTAGGTGTAGGGTAGATAGGTAAGGTAAGGTAGGTGTGGGTTATGTGTATAGTAGGTTAGAGGTAGGAAAAATGGCAGGACAACGTCTTCCGGGTACTGTAGCTAGTACTGTGTATAAGTTCCTGAATTCATAACCAAAACCTTAACGATTATGTTTAAATTTTAAGAGGTATTCAGCTCAAGATAAACATCAACGAACATTTGTCAGTTCAGCCATAAAATATGAAACCTGACAGACAGGTGTCAACCCTGACTGTGTCATTCGCCTCGGAGACATTTCCGCCGGCTGAAACGCTGAAACAAATCACTTAGCCGACACTCAACATGGCGCCAGGCGTTTCGCGCGCTTTTCTTACTTCAAGATATCGACGAATGGCGGGAAAAGTGACAGATACGAAATTGTTTATTAGTTATCCCTTTTAATGTTCACCAATGGGGAGGAAAACTAACTTTTTATCACGACTGAGGGCGTAGGTGTTATTGGGGGGTGTTTTGTTGATTGGTTGTTATTGTCACATAACGTCACAATAACAACCAATCATAACAGCTGTCAAAATATTATATCACAGATTAGGTAGAAAGTGGACCCCCAATCACAACACGACATCCACAAAAAGCTTTGTGTGTTTCTCCCCTTTTTCACTATGTAACTAAAACAATTTCGTATCTGTCAACGTAAATAATACATAAATGACAGAAAATATCCAAAAAAAATAACTATGAAAATTAATAGGTGTGCATTATAAAGCTGATTATGGATTAATTGAGAGAGGTCGGGGTTGACAACCAGTAATAAATCTGAATTAATTTTAACAGTGTATAAAATTATTGAAATTCATTAAAAAGTATTAATTATAAAAAATATGGATGTAACTTATTCAGAAATAAATGCTTATTATTATAAAATAAACACATTAATTTCATCTACATTAATTAAATCAACGGCGTATTTCAATTCATGTTTAAGGAATGATCTCGAAAAAGTATGCTATGTAAAGGTTTTTTGAGTAACAAAAATATTTTATTTCAATGAACATCTTGCGCGTTTTTTTTCACTCTTTATTTTATTGTCGACCTCCTTAGCCAAGTGGTGTACGCAAAGGTTTTGAAGGTTCGAGAGGTTCGAGCTTTTCAATATTTCCTTGGGTCCGAACTTTTCAATACAGGTTTTCATACATGTATGTAGTAATACCCGTCGTTGTTTCCAATTTCCATAATACCAGTACTCAAGCTACTATAGCTTTTTTTTTATCCACAACGGGGTAGCACTTAGCCTACATCACACCTGATGATAAATGGTGATAAGGCTGAAGGTGAAAGCGCACTACTCCCGGAATCCTCAATCACAATAATTCTGAAAACATCATTGCTATGGCGGCAGACTTAGATAAGATGGTGGTAGCTAGCCAGGCGGACTTAGAACAAGTCCTACCACCAACCAAACCGAATACAATATGTACCCCCACTGGGAATCGAACCCGGGACCTCTGGGTCTGAAATCCGTGGTATGAACCACTAGACCACAGAGTTTTGTATGGAAACAAAGTCTGGATGGTGTCCAATATTTAATTTTTGTTTTTATTGATTATTTATTACAACTTTTTTTATGATCGTCAACCCTAATCATCTAAGCTGTCCTGATAATAAATCGCTCAGTTCGTCCCATGAATATTTTAAGGCGCACTCAAACGCCAGCCTTCCCTTGTTACTAGGAAGGGGGAATTGGACTAGACGTGTACACTATTTATAATTGTTACTATACAATTTGGGGAAAGGGTATTTGCTGGCAATTGGCAGTGCCATCTAGCTTTTGTTTTGTTTTTACTTCAGTTAATATTAAGAAGGACCGTACATTTATCTTAATACTAGTGGATCCTCGCGGTTTTACCCGCTTGGTACCCGTTCCCGTGGGAATATCGGGATAAAAATATAGCCTTTGTCACTCGGGAAGAATGTAGCTTTCTAATGGTCAAAGAATTTTTTAAATAGGTCCAGTAGTTTCGGAGCCTATTCAATGCAAGCCAACAAATAAACAATAAATCAAAAATCATAAATCATTTATTCCGCAAGTAACGTGGTAAGTATACAAAAAGATCTTAAATAAAAACAATATTTTCTACACGTTACACCAAACATTTGGCAAGCAGAAATTTTAAGTAAGTACCTAATAGAAATTTCAATTCTACAAAACTAACAATAATGAATAATTTGAATAATAATAAATTTGAATGTCAATATTCTATTCTATAAAATTATCAATAAAATCTAATGTAAATGTCTACTTTATATCTACCTAATTATTATTTGTAATGTCAAAATAGTATATTAGTTATGTCTTAAATTCAAAATAATCTTTAACAGAGTA
Organism: Crambus lathoniellus; assembly: GCA_949710035.1. Taxonomy (NCBI): domain Eukaryota; kingdom Metazoa; phylum Arthropoda; class Insecta; order Lepidoptera; family Crambidae; genus Crambus; species Crambus lathoniellus. The sequence continues at coordinate 27,059,197 of OX453313.1, read as the reverse complement.
AAAACATTTATCTATCAACCACTTTTTTAATAATTGCTTCGCAAACAATAATGAAAAATCTTTCCTCTTTATATTATTAGGATAGGTATTATATACTACAGTAGCCCTAGCACAAAAAACTATCGTCATGGTCATAGTAATAATAAACTAAACCAGCTGTCATTTGCTGTCAAAGTGCTACTATCAAATGTCTATTGAAGTTTTATTCCAAACGACCGAATCTTCTTACAAAAAAAACGATCGTGATAACGATTACGATAACGATAAGTTTTTTTAACACAATACAATAAAAATAAAAAACATGATCAAGCCGTTTTGTTCTTTAAGTAATCGTTAACAGTATAATACAATAAAAATAAAATAAATTATGACCAAGCCGTTTTGTTCTTTAAGTAATCGTTAACAGTATAATATCCTTTTCCTTTTTAGGCCTTTTTTTATGTGGAACTTGAACTTTTCAAAAGACAAGTCCGTGGTAAAGCCCCTCGTCAAATTAATTACCTCAGGGAGGGAGTATACAAAGTTAGCGCAATAATCAGCTGACATACATCTCGTAAAGTTCATTGACCAGACTTAAAATGACCGCCAGCGCGGGTTAATGACCTTACCTCGCCTAGACCCCAAGAGACAGTAAGAATGAAACTTCAGGGCTCAAGGCTTGACTGAAATTTATTGATAAAGATTTAATTTTTCATCTAGAACTTAGATATCAAACAAATTGGTTTGTGGCTCACGTGCTTTTATAAGTTGCAAAGTGTATTTTTATTTTTATTTTTATGTGTGTATGCAAATACAAAGATTCGTATTCTACGAGTTTTATTTTCATGCTCACTGAGTTCAGCATAAACTTTGTTTTTTAACTGTTCAGCTTTACATACAGCTAGCGTTGGCTTAGTCAAATGTGAAACACTTTCGAGGTATTCTTGTGGTTTATTATTTTATAAATAATAATAACTAGCTTTCCGCCCTAGGCTTCGTCCGCGTGGACTCCACGACGTTATCCCGCGGGAATGTAATATTTTCCGGAAAAAGGTAGCCTGGAGAGGAACCCAGGCTTCAAAGTATCGGTGTCCCAAATGTCAGCCAAATCCGCTCAGCCGTTTTGGCGTGATTGAGTAACAAATATACAAACATCTAAACTTTCACATCTATAATATTAATAGGATAATAACCACTTTATTGCACACAACAAAAGAGAAAGGAACACAAGTAGGCGATACAAAGAAAACAAACAATAGGCGGCATTATTGCCTTATGTGCAATCTCTTCCAGGCAACCTTGGGTGAAAATAAATTAACAACTAGGTAGGACAATAGGGAAATGGGTGCATAAACAAGAAAGGGTTTGTACAACGTGTTAATACTTTTAGCGAAACTGAGAAAATAGAGTAGAATTCCATACATTTTTCATAGGGGTTAAAATTTTCAAAAAATAGTAGATTGTACCACAAGTGCATAAAACATACCATTTTACCCGAGACGTATATATCCACCCGAGCCGTAGGCGAGGATGGATAGTCAATTCGAGGGTAAAATGGGTTTTATGTACGAGTTATACACTCTGCTTTTCACTTCGAGTGTAAGGAAAATAAATTACAATATTGCAAAAAAGAAAAAATAAAGACTTCGCCATATTGGCGGGAAAACTTTCTTTTTCTTTTTTTTATACGTGGAAGTGGCAGCACAGTGACTTAGCATAGATCGTAGTTCATAATGCTCTTGAAATACCTACTTATTTCTTACAAAACTCATTAATTTTACCTAGTTTTATTTATTTAGTAATTTAACATGGATTATGAGCAAAATTTAAGATACAGAATGAAAAAACAAGTTTATTTAACGAAGTTTACTTAATTGCGTGTGTGACTGTTTACCTGACGACCTTAGTCTTAGAGTCTGAGACATAGACGAAGATTTTACTTTATGCACTAGAGCATAAAAAGCGAATAAAATCGCTTTTTATGCTCTAGTGCATAAAGTAAAGCAGTAAAAGCAGCCTATACCCAACATAAACACGAACTTTACGAGCATGAGAAGTGAAAATTGTTTTGTTGCTTCTAAGAATGTTTGTGTCTACTGCCTATTCATTCAATACGCACGCGACCCGTCATGAGCTCGCTCACGTCATAGTAGAGCTTAAAATCTGTCGAAGCACGAATAACTTGGAAGATTCTTTAAAAAAGAAAATTTTCAATGGAATTCAATTTAATCTATACTTGAGATAAAGATAAAGATTTGATTGTTTGTTTGTTTGTTTATTTGCATCGAATAGGCTCCGAAACTTCTGGACCGATTTAGAAAATTCTTCCACCATTAGAAAGCTACATTCTTCCCGAGTGACATAGGCTATATTTTATCCCGATATTCCCACGGGAACGGGTACCACGCGAGTGAAACCGCGAGGATCCGCTAGTGTATGGATAAAGAGAATGGACCACGACCGACCCACAACACGAGCCCAATGCGGATTGGTGTGTATCAACGACTGTAAATGCAGCGAAACGTAGGTACTTGCCGAAGCACGAAGGAGCTCAATAACAACTTTTGGGTCACCCGTCCCGTGACCGACCATTGCGAAAGTTGCTTAACCTCAACCATCGCAGGCCAAGCGCGCTTACCGGTATGTCTCAGGCTCTCCTTCTTGTACCCTTAATATGAATTTGAAGAAAGAAAGAAAGAAGAAAGAAATACAATCAAACAAATAGTAAATAATGAAGAGAGAAAAAATAAATAATAAAAAAAACTTATACTAAGAAATTAGGTACTAAACAAGAAAAATAACGCTTAGGTGTGTGTGTGGGCCAACAAAAATCCTGTCTCAGCATAATTTGGCAAACTTTAAACTATCGCTCTATCTCTTTCATGTCCTTTAACCACAATATGAGCTAGTTTTCGTAAGTTGACAGTTAAACTCAACTCATACTAAGGGCAATGTTACAGGAAACAAAATATATTTAGAAATCCTTGAGCTAAATCCTTATCTAAATAAAGGAAACCCATCCCACAAGCAGGGATATAACAAACCTACATTTCGTTCCGGTTTACGCACGATTCTGTTCAACCAATACTGTAAATCAAGATTACGGGAAACAAACGTTTCTCACGCTAAAGATAAGTTCCTACGCAAATATTTTTCTCCAGACCCTACCCTGATTGAGGATTCGGACGTGGCCTTAAGTTTAGCGATTCAATATTAAGCTGGGGCTTCACTTGCGTGACGCCTAACGGGGTATGGTCAGTATCAAATCGCTGACATCTCACCTCCTGAAACACATAAAACACAATGAGAATAAAAACAAACAAAACATAGAATCAAATAATATTAATAAAAAAAAAATTAAAAAAAAAACGGGTTTAATAACGGCATGATAACGGCGTTCATTCAATTGTGCACTAAACTATGCGATAAATGTGTGGCCACACTCATTTAATGTTTGATTCTAGCGTCTAGCGGATTAGTTAGCGCGCGATCTGTGGATACTAGTTTAGTCTATATAATTTGTGGCTTTGGTTTATTTATGAGTGTTATTTTTAATACAGTTGCTCAAAACGTGGCGTATTGCAGGGACGTATAGCGTTCGGGATGTGGGCTATTACACACTCGAGCTTTTTCTTTACCTTTTCTGAACTCGTGCGTTTTTTTTCCCAACTGTCAAAATAATGTCTATTAAAAAGAAAAAACCAAACAGGAAGTTATTACAAAAAAAACATAGAAATTTTTATGATTCATGCAAATATTTCTAAAAAGAAGCTACTAATTTGTTTCAATATCAGATTTAAAAGTAATTTTAATTAATATTTAAACATTAAATTAATATTAGTATCGGCCAATTAAATTTATGAATATAAAAAAGTTGGCTGTATGACGTGCACTGCCATAGTCTCTGCTTATAGGAGTTTGCGCGGGTTTTTGTTAAGCTAGGTTTCATTTCATTTCATCTCATTTAATTTTATTTTCATTTCATATCAATAAAAAAGTTCTACTGAAGACTTGGCTGTATGGGCATAGTTCCCATGGCCTACCCAGAATGGGTGAAGAAAACAAAAAAAAACTCTGCCTATATTCTTTTACGATTAGTTAATTGAGTTTATTGTGTTTTATTATTTTATTAAATTGCTTCATTTTTTCGCAACTGTATTAAAAATAGTTGTTCAGTACACGTGCGGAACCGTCATTGCAACTTGTTCCGACTGTCAACCTACAATGACAGGTTTTCCGCACTCGTAATGAAATATACTATTTTAATACAGTTGCTCAAAAAGTGGCGTATTGCAGGGACGTATAGCGTTCGGAATGTGGGCTATTACACACTCGAACTTTTTCTTTACCTTTCCCGAACTCGTGCGTTTTCTTTCCCAACTGTCAAAATATTGTCTATTAAAAAGAAAAACCAACCACGAAGTTTTTACAAAAAAAAAATCATAGAAGTTTTTATGATTCACGCAAATATTTCTAAAAAGAAGCTACTAATTTGTTTCAATATCAGATTTAAAAGTAATTTTAATTATACATTAAATTAATATAAGTATCGGCCAAATTAAATTTATGAATATAAAAAATACATAAAATTGGCTGTATGACCACAGATAACTAAATATGGTTTGCGCAAGTACGTGAAAAGAAAATGAGGGACCTTATTTCTTAATTTTCTAAATTAGTTTTTTCTGGTTTTTATGGTCAAAGTCAAAGTCAAAGTCAATAAATTTTTATTCATATAGATTAAATAAAATTAATGCTTATGAATCGTCCAACATTTTTTACCTACCACCTGTTATGGACATCTTTTAACTGACAAGAAAAACAGGCGAAAAAAACTCATCAGCTTTAACAGAAGCAACGCATTTACAAAATAATTATGTCGTTGCTAGACAAAATGGTACAATAATAAAATTTATACAAAAAGCTAATGCTGAAGGAAAGTTTTCACATACTTAAGTATAGGAATATTTTCCTTTTATACATTGTTAGTGTTACTTACTATAATTATTACAACCATGCGTTATGATCATTTAAATAATCTTCTACTTTGTAATAGCCTTTGCTTAAGAGCGTCTTTTTAACATGTTTTTTAAATTTATTCAAAGGCAGCTCGATTACTTCTTGTGGAACTTTATTAAAGAATGCTATGCCTTTTCCCAAAAAAGAGCCTCTACTTTTTTCAAGTCTAAATCTTGGAACGGCAAGCTTATTTTTATTGCTTGTGTTAAAATTATGAATATCACTATTCTTAGTGAATGAGTCAAGATGTTTCCTAACATATAATATATTCTCGTAGATGTATTGCCCTGCTAAGGTTAGTATATTAATTTCTTTAAACAAAACCTTTAATGAATCGCGGCGGCGGAGGCTGTAAATGGCGCGTACCGCTCTTTTTTGAAGTACAAAAATATTTCCAATATTGGCTGCTGAGCCCCACAACAACACGCCATAGGACATTACACTATGAAAGTAATTAAAGTAAACAAGTCTTGCCGTTTCAATATCAGTTAATAGCCTTATCTTTTTTACTGCAAAAGCAGCTGAACTGAGTCTACTCGACAAGGCCTCAATATGTGGATCCCATTGTAGTCGTGAATCTAAGGTAATACCAAGAAATTTCGTGCTGTCAACTAATTCGACTGCATCTGCATTCAAACTAATACTTAAATCAACCTTCCTTACATTTGGTAGTGAGAATTTGACACAATTTGTTTTTTTAGGGTTTAAAGACAAGTTATTAATGTTAAACCAATGTGCGACCTTTGAGAGAGCACTATTTACTTCGTGAGAGCAATTATTCCCTCGCTCAATTTTAAAAATTAGAGAAGTATCATCTGCAAATAGTACTGTCTCACATAAATTATGCACGTAGTAAGGTAGATCGTTAATGTAGATTAAAAATAGTAAAGGACCCAATATTGAGCCTTGGGGCACGCCCATTATAATGGGGGCTCCAGAGGACGCAGTATTATTAACAATCACTTTTTGATTTCTATTACTCAAATATGAACGCAAAAGGTTAACTGATTTTTTCGAGACACCATAATGTTCTAACTTCATTAAAAGAGTTTGGTGATCAACGCAATCGAAAGCTTTGGAAAGGTCACAGAATACACCAATTACGTCCTGCCTACCCTCCCAAGCGTCAAGGATATGTTTAAGAAGTGCAATTCCAGCATCTGTGGTGTTTTTACCTTTAGAGAATCCGAACTGATTCTTATGAAAGATTTGATTTAATACCAAATAATCTACTAATTGAGCGTATATTATCTTTTCAAAAATTTTACTAAGTGCTGGTAAAATTGATATCGGCCTAAAGTTAGTGGGGTCACTCTTGTCTCCAGATTTAAAAAGCGGAATTAACTTACTATATTTCATTAAATCGGGGAAGACTCCTTCGTCAATACACTTATTAAAAATAAAAGCTAAATATGGAGCTATTGGATCAATTATTGATTTAATAACATTAGTTGATATACCCCATAAATCTTCCGATTTTTTAATATTTATTGTTTTAAATGCTTTAAGAATATCATCGCCATTTATATGTTGAAAATTAAATACTTTGTTACACTTATCAACGCTTGACACCAAGAGGGCAGCCGCAATATTAGGACAGGAATTTAAATTTCTCGTAGTTTCTAAGGGTACCCGAGAGAAGAAGTCTTCAAAAACACGGGCAACCTCATCGTCAGATGTAAATGTTTTATTATTTGCTTTAAGAGTGAAGGAATTTATATGATTTTTTGTTTTGCCAGTTTCTTGGTTAATAATATTCCATGTAGCCTTGATCTTATTATCAGCTACTTTTATTTTATTAGCGATGTATGTGGACTTGGCAGCCGCACATACTTTTCTAAAAGTTTTAGAATATTTCTTGACATATTCAATAAAACTAGGGTCACATGAAGTTCGCTTTAATGCATAAAGTTCATATAATTTCCTTCTACTTGTATAAATCCCAGGCGTGGCCCAATCACTAAACTTCTTTCTATTAGTATTACAGTTGATCACCTTTTGTTTGAATGTTTTACTAAATTCGCTTTGCACCACACTAAATAAATCATTATAGAGATTATTAGGTTCCATAATAGAAGCTGGTAAAGTTTCAATTTTATCAATTACATGATTTCTAAATTTATCAATGCCCTTTTTCGTAATTGGCCTACATATTATTTTACGTTTAGGACAGACATGATGGTGCTCTATAGAGGCTATTTGTCCACTATGGTCAGATTTTATGACATCAATTACCTTTTTTTCTATAACCGAACAGTCTGTAAAAATATTGTCCAAGCAACTGCCAGATGTGGGTGTGATTCGAGTAGGCTCATTAAAAGTGTGTATTAAATTAAATGATTTAAACAAGTTTAAAAATCTACTTGAGAGTGTGGCCAATTTACGGTCTAAAATATCTACATTGAAATCCCCACATATGACAACTTTTTTATTGGTTTTACAAGTTATTCTTAACACTTCCTCCATAGTGGACTCAAACTCAGAATAATTACTATTGGGAGGTCTATAAAGACATATTATAATTAGTTGGTCAACTTCCACACAGGATAGTTCAATGACTCGTTCAATAGAGAGGGATACAACATCTTTGCGCTCTTTGTATTGGAAATTATCATGTAACATTATAAGAGACCCTCCCCTGATAGCAGATTGCCTACTAAACGAGCTTACAACTCTATAATTATCTAAGTTTAACATTAATTCATGTGGTTTAAACCAATGCTCAGTAACACATAACACATCAACATTATTACAATTTAAAAACAAACTTAATTCTAGATCTTTGTTAGAAAAGCCTTCCATATTTTGATGGACAATTGTTAAACTGTTTGGCTTTTCTCTTGTCAACACTGGGCTAGAGGGCGCCTCTGTTGTCTTTAATGGTAATTTAAATTAACCAAGTCAGTATTCAGATTTATGTCATTTTGATTAAACAAATTATTATTATGACTTGGAACAAATTCCAAGGGTAATTTATAAATGTCAATTGACTGCTCAATAAAAGCAGGAGTTATACTAGCCAGATTACTGGCTAAATGTTCAAAATAAAAAGATAGCGATAGTGCTAACTGTCTCTTACAATAAGTTGGCAGATAGTATTTATCTTTTGTCAGAATAATATTTTTTAACAATTTATTAATGTCAATAATATGCAACATTTGGCTACTATGATATGCCATAGTATTTAAAGATAAATTTAAATTATATCTAAAGTTATTTTCCAGGTAGGTACTTAGTATGGTGGAATTTAGTGCAATAATGTGGCTTTAATGGAAAACGATGTGGTAAAAGAGAGAAATAAGGAAAGGCGCTCCTGTAGGATTCGGATTGCTTTTGTTAGGTTTCATTTCATTTCATCTCATTTAATTTAATTTTCATTTCATATCAATAAAAAAATTCTACTGAAGCCTTGGCTGTATGATCATAGTTTCCTTTGCGAACCCAGAATGGGTGAAGAAAACAAAAAAAAGTCTCTGCTTAATTCTTTCACGATTAGTTAGTTGAGTTTATTGTGTTTTATTATTTTATTAAATTGCTTAATTTTTTCGCAACTGTATTAAAAATAGTTGTTCAGTACACGTGCGGAACCGTCATTGCAACTTGTTCCGACTGTCAACCCTCACCTTCGGCTGCGCCTCGGCTCGGGTAGACATTTGTCGGAACTCTTTGCAATGACAGGCTTTCCGCACTTGTAATGAAATCTACTATATTTCAATTTAATATAATATCACCATGCCAAACGAAAACCAAGAGTAAAAAGGAGAATGAATGTGACCGTGTTTTGACTAGTTCGTTTACCTAGATATAGATACAACAAAGCACTAAAGGCCCGCTAAATCCTTTTGATGTGTCGAAAGTTACCGCCGTCCGAGCTATCGCCTAACGTTTAATGTTACTAAATAAAATTAGCGCGCTAAGACTCAGCCACACATGCTTACTATATCAAATAGCGTGCTCATTAATAGCATTAAACGCATGTGAAGCCCCAGCATTATGTTAAAAACTTTCTACAGCTGAAAGAATTCTTCGAATCGGTTGGTGACACTTGACTCTAACAAAATTTTGCACTTTAAAGCTTAATAATTCACAAACAGATGCCTCAATCAAAAACTGTCTTTTCAAACCCACAACGTTTTTAAATTGCTATCCAACGACATCCCACACTATGAGGTAGACAAGAAAAAAAAATTACATACCCACTTCACGAGTAGGGGAGGTAACCTAAAAAAAATTTTTTTTCAAAATTTATCTTTACCACTTCGTTGGCGTGATAAATATGTATATTCATGCCAAATTACAGCTTTCTAGTACTAAGAGTCTATGAGCTAGACTGGGGTCAGACGGACGGACGGACAGATGGACAGACGGACAGACGGACAGACGGACAGACGGACAGACGGACAGACGGACAGACGGACAGACGGACAGACGGACAGACGGACAGACGGACAGACGGACAGACGGACAGACGGACAGATGGACAGACGGACATGGCGAAACTATAAGGGTTCCTTGTTGACTACGGAACCCTAAAAACGAATCCTACCTAGATGTGTGACCACTACTGACACATAATATGCGTGGCGTCTATTGTACCATAACAACGCTAGACTGCAGGATCCGAGCTGGGTGCCTACCATCAACTCTTATTGCGGTTTTGTTTAGGACCTAAACTGATCTGCTTCGCTTATTCGTACCACGACAGCTTAATATCAATGACAGCAAAGAATATATACACTAACGCGGTGACAGCGATTCAGTGATCATTCAATGACATTTCACAGCCGCTGAGCTGTCATCAACTCTTATTTGACGTATAACTTGGCCAAGCTAACAATGTCACCTGCAGGTTATACCCGTCCCTTTCACTCTCCTAGCATGAAAGAATCGAGTGAAAGAGACGGGTAGAAGAAATAAGGACACAAATCGTTCGGTCATTTACATTTAGCAATTCATTTGCGATCCAGTTTTTAGAAGGTCATGGTACGAAAGAAAGCAATTCATTTTAGGAACCCATTCTGCATCGCGCTATTTTTGAATCGCTGTCTTAAAGTTGATGGTAGGCACCCTGAGCGTCTCGTCGTACCACGGGTTAACTTATATTTACATGGATTTTGTATGGACACACTCACGCTATACCAAGCCGCAACGCAACCGAGTGATGGTCGATCAACGTATATAAATAAATAAATAACGTCTTACAATCACACCAATTATCCAAGCCAATTATGAAACTGTGTCATGGAAACTTGATAACGGATAAATATATACTTAAATTGTTTTTTTTTTAATTACATACCTACTTAATATACATAGATAACTCCAAGACAAATAGACATGTTTATTCACACAAATATTTGTCCTATTCGGGAATCGAACCCGAGACCTTTGGCAGAGAAGGTGGGTATCCTACCCCTGCGCAAATACACAATGCATCACAAAATGTCTCCTTTTGTCAGGTTTTATTGGTGAGTAATAAATATTATAGGTATTTCAAATCGCTTCCAAAGACGCCACATCCTTCTTTAAATTTAATATCCTTCTTCCATATCCCTGTCAAAGTGATAGATTTAATATGACAATTCCGACACCCAGAAGACACGGTGTGTTTGACAACAATATTGAAATTATGTAGTATAGTGTGTGTCAGATAACTCTGCGCGTGACTAGCGCGTTTTTGGCGCTAGTTACAGTGCATTTTTTGTTCTTATGTCATACAAAAGATTAGTATTCGATTTTTACCGCGCGCAGACTTATCTGACGAGCACTCTAGAAGTGCTCTGACATTCCTTTAGAACCCTACAAACTTCGATCAACAATAACACCTAGTTCTTTGATCGAAGCCTACAAATCAATAAAAATATAATATAGGTAAGAAAAAAAAATTAAACAGTAAGTATCAGTTTAAATTAATAAACCTACAATAGCATAAACCAAAAATTGATACTAAGCCTTATTGTTATACTTAATTAAAAGTTGTTCCATGCGATTTTAATGATCATGACTTTTATTCTAAAAACAGACCTGTCGTTTACTTAGGTACTGTAGTTAATATAGTTATAATAGAGAACATTACAGTAAGTTATTTAAATTTTTACTTTTTTTGCATTCACAATACAATTTTAATTATTGAAAAATTTAAAATGAAGCATCTATTTAGAAAACATCGACCCGTCTCACAACCAGCTCTATTGTGAGACGGGTCGATTTTTTCTAAATACTTCATTTTCAATTTTTCAACATTATTGTAGACATTATTTCTTATTAAAGGCTGTTATGAAGTAGACCCCATTCTTCAATTAGGTCAATACTGCCTCCATCCGCATAATTTCAAATAACATTTTAATTCATCAATCTTAAGGAGCTTTCCTTTAACAGTAGGTACTTTACGTCCATTATTCTACTGAAATTTCATTAAGCATACTTATTCTGAGAGTCACTAAACAAATATTTCACTTTAATTATAATTTCCTCACTCTTATAATAAAACAGGAACTCCTCTTAATTAATGAAAAGGGACCACACCTTATTGGTATCTTTTTCGCAGCCAAAGTAATTTGACCTTTTAGCTATTGAGGCTCTCCGGACTTTCAGCACAAAAGCAGTCAAGTGAGCTCTTTCAGGGATCAAGTTTAATTGGTCGCAGTTGAGCGGCAGAGTTTATCCAAGTCCATAATTGGATACCATAAACTCAACACTGGCTGTTTTTTTTTTTGTTTTTTTTTTTTACTTAATTGACTCTAACTTTTATCGGAGTTATGAACCGCGTTTACTTTAATCTAATTGCAGACAAACTTACATTACCTATTTTTTTAAATCTAGCCTATATCCGTCTGACACCACGGTCCAATCTATCTCTAAATATTGGTTAGGAGCATATGACAGACACAGAAGTTTCGAGCTTATACAGGGTAATTTTTTTATCAGTGCACAAATTTTTAGGATCGACTCAGAATCGGTAAGTGAACAACTTTCTCCTAGAAACATAGGTCGAAATATGACAATTTTTTTTTGACTTTTCATACAAATCGGACTGATCACGTGATCGATTTAGTATGGGAAGTCCAAAAATTTTTGTCGTTTTTCGACCCATGTTTCTAGGAGAAAGTTGTTCACTTACCGATTCTGAGTCGATCCTAAAAATTTGTGCACTGATAAAAAAATTATCCTGTATAATACAGATTCCGAAGAAAAGTTCCCACTAAAAGCACATAAACGTTGTAAGCACTGTTATAAGAACAAACCTAAGATGGTGACTATTCTGAACTAATGACTAAGAAACTGCGCATGTGGCTTACATGTGTTTTTACAAGTGTTAGGGAGTTTTTGACTAATTAATGATAATAATAATGACGTGATAAGACAATGCTATAATAATGATAATGACATAATATGATAATGATAAAAGTATATGATATGAAGTGATAATTAAATACAATATTAGGAAATTATTGTTTAAAACGAATATTTTTACCTGTTAATTTATTGTTAACTGAAAAGAAAACTTTAATGTATATTTATAACACCATGTGTGTGTACCTATTCTTAGCAAATAAATTAATTTTATTTGAATTTGATTTAAAATTTAGTTTTCCTTAACATTAACCTTCTATAACATTCGCAGATCATGTGACTTCAATAAAAATATTTTCACATACGTCTTTCATTTACAATAGAAGTTAGAAATAGAAATTTATTTGCAAAACCAAATGTAACAATATAGATCCAAAATTAAAATGAGTTTCACTGAACTTTGATTTTCCCTCGTAGGTATCATTCCCCTGGAGCTTGCCATATTTACATCAATTTTCGTAAGAGTGAATAATTTCCTGGAAATTTCCATTCGGAGGTTGTCAGGAGGCAAGTGTCACAAAGATTTAATTAGATTCCGGGGAAGCATCAGCTGTTCTGGAGAATAATCCAATTTTAATATTCGTTGCTACCGGGAATTTTGGGTATAAGCAATGGAATGTTTCAGCTGAAAAAATTTATAAAACGTAGAACTAGGATATCTTAAGTTTTTTAATATTTTTTTACGTTGGTTTTAGTTTTGTTACTAATATTTGCAGTGGTAAGTAATAAGCAACGTTGTTTGAATATCAAATCTCTGCTCATTTTCAATCTAAATTCACGTCGATCTTAAGAATTGGCTTAAATGCTGTTCGTCATCTTTTTAAACGATGCAGCATGCAACCAAAACAGGTAAGAACTAATAAGAAAATTTATTTTCAGAGACTTTTTGAATATATTCTTTCAAAGTCTTATCTGGTATAAAATACTAATTATTATAGTAACCGCCTCTGTGGTCTAGTGGTACACACCCCCAGTATCAGACCTAGAGGTACTGGGTTCCATTCCCAGTGGGGGAACATATTGTTTACGGTTTTGTTGGTGATGAGCTTGTTCTAAGTCCGCCTGGCTAGCTACCACCATCTTAACTAAGTCTGAAGCCATAACAACGATGTTTTCAGTATTTTTGTGTTCCGGCAGTTACCTGATGAGACAGCCAGTTCCTCAGTGGTTGAGGGTTCCGGAAGTAGTGCGCTTCCATTCCACCTTCAGCCTTATCATCACTTAACATCAGTGTGGTGAAGGCTAAGTGCTAACCCGTTGTTAGAAAAAAAGTTAATGTGCTAAATATAGCCACAGGATAAAATTGTGTTAAACTAATTCATTCTTATATTTATTACGTGCCTAAAATCAATTTGTTATCGTTCCAGTGTCGACCATCGTTAGCTAAAGGCTAAAACTTCGATCAAATTTACTGTGAAAGGACATGCCAATATTGTTTTAGGACGGATTTGTGTCCCGTGGAAATATTTACTGAACCAACATATCTACTGGAAGGATACCCAACATCTTGATATTGTCACAACTATTTGGGCCAAGTTAGTCAATGATTTGTCAATGGTATGGCAAAAAAACTATAAGAAATCATCTTCAAAGAAATAATATGCAAAAACTTCCGCTATTTACGCTGTATCGTAATAACATACATTTAATATACGATCATCAAAGTATTCGAAAGGAAATGCCAGTCTTTGAACGAGATTGTTTTATTCAAATTCTGTGTTTTATTACGTGTATAGAAATAGCTTTATTGAACCCGGTAAAATAAGAATCAGTGAACATTTTTGTTATTTTGTATTTTTTGTACATTTTGCTATCGGCAATTTGGCTTGAATGAAATTTAACAAAATCAATAAAGAGCTGGAAATTTTGTTAGGTAAATAAGGTTACGGTATGGCCTATGTAGGTTTGATTGAGACGTTATTTTAAAGTGCCTCTTTACAATCCGCCTTTTTTTTAATACTAAGGCGCAGCGCAGACGACAGACTATCCGTGACGCACTTTTAGTCTGTGAAAATAAAACCTATGCAATTATTATATGCAGTAACGCACACGACACGCAAAAAGTCCGGCGCACAAAAAATCCGTGTAATTCGGGCAGACCGCGCCGCGCCGCGTCGCACGTATTTCCATAGCGTCTACGTCCCTACAGTTCAGCCGACAGAATGATCGAAGATGTGCGTCGTGTGCGTTGAGTCTGTGAAAAATCCGCGACCGACTTTTTGCGCGCCATGCAGACTTTTTGTGATCCGCAGACTCGATCACACAAAAAGTGTGCCGTCTGCGGTGCACCATCTCACAAAGTATACCACTTCTAATCATACTCTTAAGCAGTTGTAAAAAAATCAACGTCGTGCGACACTAAAGTAATATTTAATAGCCCTTTCAAAACCAACAGAAACTTAAGTAATTTGCCGACCAATAGTCAGAGGTACGAACCAAGTTTTCAGTCCCAAAAGTACTACAGAAGATCATTAGCTCAAACATCGAATTACGAAGAAAGTTTCATTACGGCCCTTACTAAGCCCTTTTTCTTTATATCGCAATGAGAAGTTTTCCAGTAGGTTCTATAATGCTCAATAGATGTCGCTGCGACCACTTTTCTTTTTTTTCTTAATTTTCATGTAAAGTGTCACAAGCTTTTCTGTTCCGGTGACAGTCGTGACAGAGGAGCCACTTGCAATACGAAATTACCTGTCAAAATGGACTGTCGTATGAAAACTGTTTTAGTTCCAAAGAGAATCACAGGAACAGAAAAGATTGGCACACTTTTTTTGCGTTCCCCAGTTTACGGGAAAGTTGAATGTATTGTTTCACGAATTTTGTTGCGTATATATATTAATGAGTTATCGTTTTTTTCTTATTTTACCTGATTTTGATTATATTTTAATTTGAATAACTGTTAATGTCAGAAAGAAAAGAAAATGTGGAAAAAGTGGCATTTTCATGAAAAAGTTGAAATTAATAGCTCAAATTAATTAAGAAGTTAGTACCTATGTACTGAATTTTCATTCTCTAGATGCAAAAACAAACTTGAACAAACTTTTCAACTTGACAGTTATTGTACATTTTTATAGGTACAACAAAAATAGCGAAGTATGGATAAAAACCTACGGTTGAACTTTAAGTCATATCCTAAAAGTAGTAATTTAGAAATAAAACCTTATATAACAAGATTATTTACATATTTATTTACATTTTAAAATTTTATTTTGTTTTGCGTAGGCTGACAAACGTCCAAGGTATTGTTAAGTATTTAAAAAAAAAAAAAAAAGTTTCGCTAGCGCCATCTCTTGCACATATTTGAAATAAGCTTACGATACCTTTTGGAAAATTCCTCATTACCCTGAAATTCTGGTTCGAAGTAAACTTCAAATAAACTGGATCTGAAGTGGGAATATCATCAAATTCACTTCGATAGACTCTAAATCAATATTATCTTCGACCAAGATCAGTGTTTTCGCTTTTCTCGAAGAGTGTTTACCGATTGGAGATACCAATGAGGACAAAGAAAATTAGTCAAGTTTAAAAAGATCTAAGTGAGGTTCAAGTAAAATTTTCAGATTGGCTCCATTGGTTTATTTGGATGATGTTCTATGAATTGCAGTCTAGTCTGTGTAGTTTTATTGTATTGTGGTCGTAAATTATCATTTCACATCTCGTACGGATCTGTATCTTTTTAGTAGTCGTTTAATTACGAATGCAATAAGTTACTGTGATATTGTAAATGCTAACTAAACTAACTAACTAAATGTGATATCAATGTATGCAGAAAAATCAGTACTAAAACATGATAAAAAAATAACCGTATTGGCCATTATCATAAAACACCACTCTTATTTACTAAAATATCACTGTTACAATTCTAAACAGCCAAATGAATTACAAAGTGTACTTTAAAGGAATTTAATTCTCATTTTCGGTGCTATTCCGCAAACAAAACACGCACCAAATATCCGCAATTTGTGCTGAATTTACCATAATTTATTAGGAGAAATTTATAGGCGCTCGTGCCCAAGCAAAAATGTATCAACGTCTATTTGTTTAAGGATGAAATTTAATTAACACGCCTGTTTATGAATGAAGCCTAAAACAGCAAGCGTCTTTATTGAGTCACCAGCATTTATTTAATTAAAGCCACAGTTGTAAAATATGAATTCTCTAGGAAAATAAATGAAATTGAATCAAAACTCAATTTGAAACTCTTCGTACTATATTAACAGCAATATAAAATATCTATTTCTATATAAAATAATAGTTATATAACATTTTAATGTACTCGCTGGCGCAATGATATAGGTCATGCTTATGCCTAGAAACCAGGTTTGACCACCACTCAGGGCCAACATTTTTTTTTTCTTTTGTATCTAGGTGTTACATTCTGACATCCTAGCAAATAAGCCTAAGCTTCTTATATCAGTATGTGCACACGCTGCATGGCACCGCGATAAAAATGTATGTTGCGCATTTTATCGCGTCTACGTCGATAAAATGTCACAACGCGCACAGCGCAGTTATATTTTTTCTCTATATCGGAGAGAAAAATCAATTGTATAATTTATAAATTTACTAGCTTTCCGCCCGCGGCTTAGCCCGCGTGATTTACACGACGTTATACCGCGGGAGGGTGATATTTTTCCGGGATAAAATGTAGTATATGTTTCTCTCCAGGCTACAAAGTATCTATGGCCAAAATTTCAGCCAAATCCGTTCAGCCGTTTTGGCGTGATTGAGTAACAAACATTCAAACATCTAAACTTTCACATTTATAATATTACTAGCTTTCCGCCCGCGGCTTCGCCCGCGTGGACTACAGGACGTTATCCCGCCGGGAATGTGGTATTTTTCCGGGATAAAAAGTAGCCTATGTTCCTCTCCAGGCTACAAAGTATCTGTGTCCCAAATTTCAGCCAAATCCGTTCAGCCGTTTTGGCGTGATTGAGTAACAAACATCCAAACATCCAAACATCCAAACATCCAAACATCCAAACATATAAACTTTCACATTTATAATATTAGTAGGATATAGTAGGAACGCTTACCTACATGGTTACAAAATGGCTGCCGTCCATGACTGTTCTTTGACAGTTCGAGTAAGTTAAGATCGGTCAGTTTTATCGATTACACCAAGGTAGTAGACAATTTTTTTATCCACATTAGATATCTAAGTACAAACTAATCGAGGTGGTTTAAAATATTAGTCGCGTCGCGCGCGATAAGATAAACGAACCCATGCAGCCAGTACTGATCAATATTAAATCTATATGTGATGTCTCATATAATTATATTAATAGTATTTTGAAAGACCATGACGATTTCCTCGTAGTTTGAGGGTCCTTCTCTCTCTAATATCAGTATAAAAGTCATTTAACCTTCTCCAGGTTTAATGGAAAGAGTTGTGTCCCATTTCCGCTACACTCCAGGCTCTTATTCGTAATAGCTCGCTTTTACGATAACTAGACTATTAAAACGAACACTAGCGCGACTACTCGGAGGTCCTCTCGCAATCTTTACAGCGTTTTTACTGTGCTTTTATATTTAAGAGTTAGATTTCACATTGTATAACTGTTTACATAGTATGTTGTTAGTTTTGTTGTGTGTAAATTTATGTTAATTTAGTATTAAAAGGTTTTTTCGTGTGACTAAGGAATAATAAACACACTGTAATCAAGGGTATTGAATTCAATAAAACTTTGATAATAGGATCAGTAGTATTTTTAGAAATCTTTCTTTTCCTTGCATTTTTTGTTGATAGAAATAAGTAAAATTGTCTTAGATATATGATTACTAGCTGACCCGGTGAACGTTGTTTTGCCATTTTAATAAATTATATCGACTTAATTAAATTAAATGAAAATTATAAATAATATATAAAATGTATCGTACGACAATGATTCAATTGCTATCTTGCAACTATTTTTGCACATTGGAAGATGACAGTAAAGATACTAATATAACAAAGGTGAAAAAAAACCAATCAGTGCAATAACAGGCGAGTACCTAATGAGCTGCTGAATTGTTATCAACTGTGTCTCTAGCTATCTCTTTCAAAATTTTAAAATTATGTTGAGAGTATGGCGCTACCCACTTGTGATGTCACAAGTTAGTGGCGCTGCCGTTTTCTAATAATATGTGAAATTTTGATAAATAATACCTGTGTATTTTTGATGATATTTCTAAAAATATCCTACTAATATTATAAATGTGAACTAGTTGAGATGTTTGGATGTTTAGATGTTTGTTACTCAATCACGCCAAAACAGCTGAACGGATTTGGCTGAAATTTGGGACAGAGACACTTTGTAGCCTGGAGAGAAACATAGGCTACTTTTTATCCCGGAAAAATTTCACATTCCCGCGGGATAACGTCGTGTAGCCCACGCGGGCGAAGCCGCGGGCGGAAAGCTAGTTTTAAATAAATAAAAAAAAAACATTTAATTAAACGGTCCCCTATTGCAACGCTGGTAACGTTATTTGCTCGACTCGAAGTCGCTCAATCAGAATATATAACGTGAAAAACTCCCAATAAAGGGCGCGTGCTATCGAAGTATTTGCATTTAAATCAAATTGCCTTTGGCGATACGAAGGAAGATCAACCTGTTTCGGAACTTACCTTTGGTGGTTTGGTTGGGGAGAAGTTAAGAATTAATTGGTTTTTAACTTCAATAATATTTAAATATTGAAAATAAAGTAGTTATGTATTAGAAAATATGTAGTTTAAAAAACTATAAAAACACACTTTTATAGGAACAGACTAAAAGTACAAAATAACCGTCTATGCAGTAACTGAAATTAAAAAGCGTGGTGCGCGTTGTCAATATTAAGTATTTGAATGCATGCTTTGCAAAGGGCGCACCACGCTTTTTAATTTTAGTTACTGCATAGACGGTTATTTTGTACTTTTAGTCTGTTCCTATAAAAGTGTGTTTTTATAGTTTTTTAAACTACATATTTATTTTTTACTTTCTAGTTTAACAAATGGCAAGCTATGGATGCGGAATGTAATCGATTTCACAGTCCATTCATGTGTCTGCCCACCCCGTAAACATTATAACTCAAAGGCGTGATTGAATGTATTTAGTTTTACAAATTCAAGTGGAGTCTATTAGTTACCAGATGCGCGAGCCGAACGAGCCGGAAGTAAGGACTTCCTCCCTGCTCCATCATCAGACCCTCACCACCAAGTGTAGCGAATAGGTCTCGTTAGAACGAAACAACGGAGCCTAAACTCGAGGGGTTTCCTAGTGGTCATTAAGGAGTGCCACTGACCTCCTCCTTGCTCCATCATCAGACCCACACCACCAAGTGTAGCGAATAGGTCTCATCAGAACTAAACAAATGAGCCAGAACTCGAGGTGTTTCCTATTGGTCATTAAGTAGTGCCACTGGCTTCCTCCCTGCTTCATCATCAGACCCTCAACACCAAGTGTAGCCAATAGGTCTCATCAAAACAAAACAAATGAGCCTAAACTCGAGGGGTTTTCTAGCAGCCATTGAAGAGTTCTATTGCCCACCTCTTGACTCCATCATCAGATCAGCACGATGGTAGCAAATTATTGTATTGTCATTGGATTCATATAGACTTGCAAAGTTTCAAATCAATACGACAATTAGAAGTAGGTTTAAATGGAATGCCAAGATTTTCTTACATTGTGACTTAGTTACAAGTGAAGCTAATAAAAGTGTGGTAAAAAAATCATCCGTCTCACAACTAGCTCCGATGGGACTCGAACCCGATTTTTTCTAATACTTACTTAATTTTCAATATTTTCTGTCATCATCATCATCATCAGCCATTTTAATGTCCCCACTGCTGGGGCACTGACCTTCCTTATGGATGGATAAGGAGAATGGGCCTTGACCCACCACGCGGGCCCAGTGTGGATTGGTGGGTATTAACGACTGCAAGTGCAGCCGGGACCAACGGCTTAACGTGCCTTCCGAAGCACGGAGGAGCTCGAGATGAAAAGTTTTTGGTCACCCATCCCGTGACCGACCATTGCGAAAGTTGCTTAACCTCAACGATCGCAGGCAAAGCGCGCTATCCACTGCGCCACGGGCTCCTCATATTTTCTGTAATTAATACAAATTGCGTTGTGAATGCAAAAAAAGTAATAATAATTTTCAATAAATTGCATAGAGAGTTGTTTTTTTATATGTTTGTACTTGTTACTTCTGGAATTACATTGACAATCCTGGCGCTAATATTAAACATGAAATCTATAAAAAAATATATAAATAATATTTTAAATTTTAAATAAATAAACATATATTTTAAAGGAGACCGGCGAGAATCGCCCTAATATTTTACGAAGTCGTACACTTTCAGAAACATGAAAATTAAATTAATTTAAACTTCTACAATTAACTTTTACAAACGCCTGATTTAATTAAAGAATGGAATAAAAAGCTAAATAACTTTCAAATCTCAAATAATTGACAACCAGGCAAAATAACATTGAAACACTTCATAAATCCGTTTCGTTTGACGCAGTAGTCATGTAAAACAAGGTCATTTTATTATTTACATAATTATTATTAGATAGGGACCTACATCAGAGAAGGTACATAACATAAATTAAAAACTAATGAAGATCCGCAAGCAAAGCTTAGCGCAGATGGCGCCAGCGGTGCGATACTTACCTGTCTTTATTAAAATAATGGTTCCTTTCGTTATTTGTCTTTGTTATTACCTAGCCATTCATCTATTTTATCATTAATTCTTTATTAGTAAATCATTATTTGTGTTGTTTTTAAATAAAATGTTGTTAAATAAATGATTTTTACCCTAACTTCTATATTTTTAGGTTATTGAACATATCTCTGTTGTCCCAACTTTAAAAGCATAGAAACAATTAACTTTTTTGTTAGTCTAGCATAGTTCCTTAAGTACCATTCGATTTTTTCCATGAACGAGACTTATAAGTCGTGGTCTGAAAATACATAGAAGTTCGCCAGTCTCCTTTTACTAACAAAAGTAGGTACTAGGTCATTCGAATCGGTAGTTTAAAGAATTGTACATTTCGGGAGTAAATCAATTGTCGACTATGTGCCTAGTCATTTCGCGAATTGATCATTAGCCGACTAAACCCTCTCCAAGACAGTTTCACGCTGGAACTACAAAACAATTTTTGACTTATATTCAATCTCCCTTAAAAACCTAAAGCATTCGAACAAACTCACAACGAACGACTGGTCCTTACTAATTATTTTAAATATGACGTTTTTCACACACACTTTCTTGTGTTTGTTGGTTTGTTTGTCCGTCTTTCATGTCAAAACGGAGGAACAGATCGAAGTGATATTTTATGGAGACAGTTTGATAGGGAGAAATATCACATCCCCACAGGATAACGTCGAGCGCGTAGTACGGGGCGGGCGAAGCTGCGGTCGGAAGGCTAGTTAAAAATAAAACCGACTGCCGAGTCTCAAGAATTGAATTCCAACTCCGTAACTCTACCGTAAGCAGATTCGCGATTGGCTAAGATGCATATGTGCCTTCGTATAAGGATGTATGTACACGTGAATTGAAAACACGGCAAACAGATTATATGCTTTGGACCGCTTCCAAAAGGTGGACGTCAGGTGGGAGGTGGTCTGGTAAATGATGCTGCAGATGAAAACATATAGGGGGAAATTTTAGGTAGATCAAACAATATTGTGATGGGATAAGATGGAATACGAAGAGCAAAATTGATACTTACTTTATAAATAAATAAAAAATAATTTCTTACAGTCAGATTACGATTGGATACAAAATTAATTATTCAAAATTAAATTAAAATTATATTTTGTTTAACAACAATAATGTTTCAATACCTACTTGCCTTGTTTATGTAGGAATGCAGATGTCGTCTTTGGATGTATATAGATACCTACATAATGTACCTCCTCCTCGCGTCGTGTTCCTCATGTCTGAGGGTCGTGACCACCACCTCCCAGCAGTCTTTCCTTGATGATGGCCTTCCATCGTCTCCTGTCACCGGCAACATGCAGTGCGTCGTAGACTGTCGTGTCGAGAATGGTGCGGATCTGTTCGGACCAACGCATCGGGCTGCGACCACGCGACCTTTTGCCGTCGACTTTCTCTGCCACTATCAATTTCTCCAGGTTGTCACTTTCTTTCCTGGCAATGTGGCCAAAGTAATCAAGTACTCGCTGTAGACAGATGGAAGAAAGTCGCGTGGTGATCCTGAGCTGCTGAAGTATTGATACGTTGGTAACATAATACATACATACATAATGTATAATCGCTTCTAAAATTAAACGTGAAACAAAACATTCACATACATTATGTAAATTTACTTAAGCTCAAGTTAGTTCTAAATCTCTCGCGTGCAACGACATTAAGCTATTCGTAAATTCTTCAAGTCTGGAACTCGAGATGTAGTATAACAAACTCCAGTTAACCGCAAAACAGAAACAACCAGCTGGCAGGAACGAAACAAGTTGCTCGGAGAAGCTGTGGCTTATTGAAATACAGTTTGAAGACTTAAGGTCATAGCCCACTTATACCGCACCGCTCCCACCCAACCAAAGTATGAGCAGCGAAATATGGACTTCATTATCGTTCTCTGTAATAGATGCACTTTACAGTAACAATATACAATAGCAGACAGCGCG
Source organism: Crambus lathoniellus (assembly GCA_949710035.1). Lineage (NCBI taxonomy): Eukaryota > Metazoa > Arthropoda > Insecta > Lepidoptera > Crambidae > Crambus > Crambus lathoniellus. Next base: position 27,036,226 of record OX453313.1, on the reverse strand, counting down.
CGGTAAGCGAGCCCGCCGCAAGCTAAAGTGCATTAACAGAGCACGACATGACTGCTGGTAGGAGCGGTGCGGTATAAGAGGGCTAAGTCCTTTATGTGGAGTGTTCTCTGCGTCGCTAATTGAAATGAGCATTTGCTAATTTCTGCTCGAAGTGAGATTTCAGCTGCTATGAAAAGAGAAGCACACATTGCTAGCTGGCGAGCAAGCTAACGAGCAGAGCAATGTGACGTTTCATCTCTTTTCATACTAAGGCTGCTTTCGAGAGATGTGTTTGTAAAGAACCAATAAAACCGCTTCATTTACCTCGCCTCGGTCAGCACAGCTCTGGTGGAAACGGCTCAGCGGAGCTAGATTTTTGCGCATACAAAACAAGCGAGGGATGTGTGCGAGGTATGTGTACGAGGGATGGGTAAGAGGGATGTGTGTTGAGAAGGTTTGCGCATACTGTACCAGCCAGTCAATAATCCTCACACCACACAATAATGCGCATTTTCACAGCTCCGCTACACATCCTCGTAGGCACATTTTCATCGCACAGCTTTGGTGGAAACACCCACACATTTTCACAGCACAGCTAGACATCCTCGTACGACACATTTCCTTCCACATCTCTGGTGGAAACGCAGCCTAAGAGAGAGAGAGGCGAGCGACGTCGTTTGCGGTGTGAACTTGCGGTGTGGCTGCATTTCAGCATAATGCCACCGCCAAGGCGGTGACGCTGGTTTTCGGATGCAACCAAGTTTACAGTTAAGATGGCCTTTTAATAGGCTTATGGCTCTATTAAAAAAAAATTAACAGTCTTTAAATACTACTCTAGAAGATGGTTGGAAGATAACAAATATATCACCAGTATTAAAGACACACCAATACACGCACAAAATAAATAACCCAAAAAATATGACAATAGTATCGATTCGGCTAGCATCAATTAGACTAAATTTAGGTTTAGTGCTGTCAAACTGGGTTTTCACATCACAAATTATACTTGCAAGACCATCAAGTCAAATTAGTCGAACTTTAGTCCATTTTTCGTTTAGATTGGCGTGTCCAACGGAATTGCTTTAGACTAAAACTTGATTAAAATTAGAGATTTTTTAGGGTTAGTTTTTAGTTTAGTTTAGTCGTGTGTACAACCGAATAGGGGTCACTGTCTCGTAAACCTCACAGTAAAAAGCAAATAAAAACGTACGTTATTTCTCTTAATATCACGACTTTTAAATCGTATACTCAGTGATGCGGCTGCAATCGCGCTTGAGTGTAAATACTGAGTGCGCTGACGTTCATTCATGCAGAGATCAGCGGAGCGCGCTTGCACTGACATCCGACCGATTTTTTATACAAACTTCCACCTGGGACTCTTTTTACAATCTTTTATTTAACTTGCAGTGTATGTATGCATGCATGCATGTATGTATGTCCGTTCGTCAAATCTTACAAGCCTAATTTACCCACTTCCCTGTGTCCAATCGAGCTGAAATTTTGTATGCAAGTTTGGTTCCGATGACAATGCAATTAAATATATAATCAGTATAGTTATCAATTCAGAATTCTTGCAAATTTTCAAGTTCTATATTCTTGTTTTGTTGTGATGGTTACTTGACACATTGTCAATGTACCATAAAGTTATAATCAGCGAGCATTCAGCGAGCGCAATCTTCATAGAGTGCGTGTCAGATAACTCTGCGACTGGGGCGTTTTTGGCACTAGTTACAGTACATTATTTTGTTCTAAGCTTATGGAAAATATTAGTATTCGATTTTGACCCCGCGCAAACTTATCTGGCGCACACTCTAAATTCAACTAGTAATAGAACACACGTCCCAACCCGACACCCGATTTGAATTGGTTATTTGAGAAATAACATGAGTTGGGAGGCAAAAAACTGTCTGTTAAAAACATATACCAAGCAGTAAAAATGTTTGATGCGGTTTTGAAAAGTATGCTACGAGTATAATATACTATTTACATAAATTTGAGATTATCAAATTATTATTATTTCTATTAAAACAATAATTTAAAGTCCCTGGACCTAGGCTTTTTCTCAATTACTCGATTAAAAAAAATCGACATTTAATTAAAAATGAAGTTTCCCTGTCAGTTACAGGCCACTCGAAATAGTTTTGAAGAATTTTTCGTCATTCTTTTGTGACAGGTACGGTTCAATTTTTTTCAAATCCAAGACCTTTTTTTGTTAAAAGGTCTTTTTCTTTACAAGCCCATTGCATTGGCAAATCCAGGTGATTTCTGTGGGTATTTGATAAGAAAAAGTGATGTGATACAAGGCCTTGTCCAGTGATATGATACAAAGCCTTGGCCAAGGCCAGATTTGGTGCAGATTTTTTTATTTGATTTGATTTTGATTTGGTATGAACGTGTGTAGCACGGATTATATTTGCTTTACAGCAAAGTTCGTCCGCACCAAATCGGCGGTTAGGTCTGGTCTGGACGTGTGTAGCCTATCAGACCCTACTAGGTGTCACTCATGTGTCACTTTCCACCATGTAATACTTCCATGCTTTGCACATAAATAGTTCACTAAAGTATACGACAGATGGCTCCAAGTTAATACAAGCATTAGTCTACCTACAGAAAAGAAAAATCCTTTTTTTCTATAAGTAGGTATACTATGTTTATCAACTTTGATAGAAACTTAAATGTGTCTTGTTATTACTTATGTATTTATTTTTGAAATACTTACTAAAATTTACAGCTGAAAATCAGCGTTTGCTTGCGTTGCAAGACAAGTAATATGACGCTGAGCTGCGACCATTGAGTACTGCTGCGGCACACACACACATTTTTATTTGGAACTTTTTGTCTTATTGGGTCTAATTTGTGTTTTCTATTCTTGTTCGTAATACAGTGCTACCTACTTTTATACCTATGTAAATATGCCTTGTATTTAATGAATATGGTGTGTGTCTGTAGTAAGAATCTACAATCCCTTTTTGGTGGTAATAGTACATTACAGCCGAGGACAGGTAAGTAAGAAATTACATTGTCGAGGATGGTTTGAAGCACGAGCCGCAGGCGAGGGCTTTAATCATTCGAGGCAAGGTAATTTGCTTACCGTACAAGGCTTGTATAGTGCTTTTCTCAAGAAATGCGAGGAAATAAAAAAAAAACTGTTTAACTAAATAATATTTATTAAAATTTATATCACACATGTTCGGGCAATTATTAAATGTAAATGTTATTGTTTTCCCGGGCACACTTATGTATAAATCGCCCATAATAATATTATTTTAATGATGTAGGTATCATTAAAATACACCAACAACACAGATTCCGAAAACGTATGTGCCTTTTTTGACTTTTCCAAATCAGATCGTAGGTTTTCATATATCTTTCTTTTGCTTTGCTGGCAGTAAGTTTTCTGTTATTCATTTTGCTTCTGCTCTCAAATTTGGTGGAGTAGGTACATACAATGTCTGTATATGTTTCATTGGCAGAACTCATTTTGATAATTTATTACACAATATAAATAAACTGTAAGTATTGATATCAAATGAACCGCTGAAAATCATTCCCGCCATTTTTTTAATATTGGTTTGTGAGGCCAAGTGGAACTGTCATACAGCCTATTGATACTACTTGCTACTAAAATGCGCAACTTCAATACCCGCTTCTGGGTGGTAGATGGCGCTGTACATATTTCCCATACAAAATTACTCGTAAAGGATATTTTGTCTATGATAAATCTCTTTTTTTTCGATTGATGTTCGTGCTAAGGGTACATAGCGCTTGTGGTACAATACGAAGTAATATACTCTGTGCGCACCGTATTTAAAAAAAAGTTAACCTAATTATGATATAATAATTACCTATATAATAATAATAATAATGTGGCTGTATGGTGCAAATGTCCCTTTGCTTTTTCTGTTTTTATACACAGGAATAGCGAAAGAAAAAATAAAGAAAAGAATTTGGTAATAATATCTTTGGGTAGTACCTTTTCCGAGGTAAACATTCTAAATTTGAAAATCACTGCAGTAATGAATTTCAGTACTTACTTACTGCACTGATTTTAGTACAGTAAATAAGTACTGAAATTCATTACTGCAGTGATTTTCAAATTTAGAATGTTTACCTCGAAAAAGTGCCACGTACTGCATTCTTTTCTCAAATATAATATTAACATTTCAGAGCATAAGTGTGAAAAATATATTTGTGTGTTTGCAGACTTGATGCAGTTGAAGAGCTAGACTGTAATAAATTAACTGGCAAACGACCATGCAATAATGATGCTTTAAATGAAATGAAGCGACTTACAAACACGTCCAATAATAACTAGAAATACAAAAATAAATTATATTTAAAAAAACCTTTTATTTAAAATCAAGCTTTTATTCAAATGTCCTAAAAAGAATAAAATAAATTTTGTATCAAGTCAAAACCAACAAATTTATTACATTAAACAATCTATATGTTTTAAAAGCTTGTCGCGAGATTTTATTGTTACTGGGCTACTTGCACTAAACACAAATGCTTTTACTTATATTTGACATATGAAATTAAAGCGACAAGCTTTTAAAACATATAGATTGTTTAATGTAATAAATTTGTTGGTTTTGACTTGATACAAAATTTATTTTATTCTTTTTAGGACATTTGAATAAAAGCTTGATTTTAAATAAAAGGTTTTTTTAAATATAATTTTTAATTTCATTTAAATTTTCTTTAATGTTACCGCCCATGTCAATATTTACATTGACAAGGAGGAGAAGGAGGATCGTTAATGTTGAGCAACTTCTGCAATGGCCCAACAAGGGATGGGTGACCAGACATATAATTATCTCGAGCTCCTCTGTGCTTTAAAACGCACGTTAGGCTGTTGGTCCCGGACATATTAGGGTGATATTCAACAAAATTGTACATTCCAGATCTATTCAATGTCCAGCAAGTCTTTTTTAAAAAATATTATAAATACGAATTATTGCTCCTATATTCTGTTCCATATAGTGTCCTTTGTTAATAACGAATCGTTATATGTATTGAAATATAAAATAAATAAAACAAACGAAAGTTAATGTTAATGCGCTCAATTTGTTTACTTACAAATGAATCGCGTCCCTTAGTGGAGTGTCGACATTAGAAAACATATTTAGACATACTGAGTTGAAATATTATGAGATTTAAATTTTATATTACAAGTATACATTATACTATTTTATATTATTGAATAACATAAAAAAATACAACAAATAATAGTCAATTATCAATATTTTAATTAATGTCCAAAATAGTACACCTATCTGTTATTCTTCTCTGTTACATTATTAGCAATGGTAATTATAGTATAAAATACATTATTTATTACTGGTAACATTCTACACTCATCTTTCAAACAGATGGCGTGATACTCGATTCCGCCATTTTGACTTCTGACTCCGTGCGTGTTTATTTGTATGTGAAGGTGTGATTAGACATTTATTTGGAAACAAGTAATTTTATTGCAGTTACAATACCGGTAAGTGAAATCCCGTTTATCTATTAGCATAAGGTACGGAAAATAGCTCTCAAACTAAATAAATCAAAAGATTTAGAAAAGAAAATACATTGCTTTTTTAAGAGGTTATTTTGTAGTTTAGACACGTGAAAATTTTTCATATACGTTACTTCTCTGTCACTTTTTTTCTGTTACGTAACAGATATGAAGCGGTAAAGCTGTATTCACATTATTGTTTTCAGTAACTTGAGAATAGATAGGTACTTATTTATAATTATATAATTTGTACGGGGTACTTTTAAAGATTCCAACAACTCATTAAGCACGTAATGACAATTTAGTTTATGTAGTTAGTGACGAGAAAAAAACTTTTGTTCTATTATATTTCTTTATGTTGGTATATTAGAAGATAGGTATCAACTTTCCTTTGGCACACCTAAAATGATGAATATTGGTGTTAATATTTTAATAAAGTTACTTTGTACATAAGGTAGCAATTTTTATTTTGTAGTACAATAACTTCAAACATACATAGTAACTTGCGTGGTAGGCTAGGTTTAGGTGGTAAGAGGTAGCCGAGCACCAAATTTGGAAGATTGTGCTATGGTGTGCTCGTGCACATATGCACTAGTGTGTGCTCGCTCATGTACTTGTACACCTGATTTCCAATTAAGTAGCTGATACACACAATTAAGTATGTTACGGATATCAGAACGAATGGAGAAAATTACAAATATAAACATACATGGATATAATAATATAACAACCAGATACAGGACCAAATAAAAATGTTCTTCACATTTATTTATTTGGCCTGCTTGGATATCGAATCCATGACCCTTCACGCAATAAGTAGGAATAGTACCACTTCGCCAACGGGCCGTATAAGCTTGTAGAAAAAATTGTATGTGAGGCTATCATATATTTATCGACTAAATTAAACAGAGTTGCTAATTCCTATTTATTATTTTGATACTATTATAGTAGAATAAAATAGTGAAAGAAATTATACTTCGCTTAAATTTCTAGTTGGCACATAATATAATTATATTATTGTTTTAGGATAAAATGGCCCTGACTTCGGCTGAGAGACAAAGAAGATATAGAGAGCGTTTGAAATCGAATAATCCTGATAAATGGGAAGAAATAAAAAAAAAAGATGCGGAGAAAAAGAAAAAGAACTATGTTAGGATATCACAGTTATCAGAAATTGCTAAAGATAAAAAACGAAAGTTGTGGCGACAATTAAAACAAAAAAAAGAGAAGCAAAAGCCAAATACCAAAGACAAAACCACTAGTCGTAAGGTGTATAAACAAAGATATTATAAAATAACCAAAGAAAACCAAAAACAAAAAAGAAAAATAAGTATATTAAAAAAACGAGTTGATTCTCTAAGAAAGAAAGTTTATAGATATAAATTGTTACTGACATGTCAACAAAATGAAGCTATTGATGAAAAAGAAAACATTGAACCGACAGTCTCTCCAACTTCTCCATCATCTATAACAGAGTCTTTAGTACAAACATTAGGAAATGTGCCTTCTCCCGAAAAAAATAAAATAAGACGACTTATACTGGAAAAAAATGTATTAAATGAATCTTTATCCTACACCTATAAAAATGCAAAGAGCAACGACGAAAGGAAGGTTCTAAAGAAGGTCTTTGACAATTCTGTAGTTCGGCAGTACAAAATGAAAACTCAGTTAGGTTATTGCATAGGACTAAAAGGAAGGATACGTGTTAGAAAAAATAAAAGAAACTCAAAAGATTCTATTATATCAAAAAAAATTATAGAATTTTACTTGCAAGATAATGTCACCCGTGCAACCTCTGGAAAAAAAGAAACAAAGACAGTAAGAAAAGAGAAAGTTCAAAAACGATATCTTCTTGACAACTTATTTAATACACACAAAAAATTTAAAGAAGAAACTGGAATTAATGTTTCATATACTACATTTATACGAAATAAGCCTTTTTACGTTGTCAGTCCAAAACTGTCTGATCGCGACACATGTGCATGTAAGAAGCACGCAAATATCGAGTATAAGCTAACATCTCTCAAAAGATTGTCAGTTTTGAATGGATATAAAACAATAGAAGAAGTTGTCAAATCTTTAGTTTGTAGTTTGGAGTCTCAGGAATGCATGTATTCCGAATGCGCATTATGTAAACCAAATAAAATAAATATGGATATTTCAAAAACTAAGCTTGATGATAATGTTTCATGGCTGGAATGGTCTATTAAAGATATAGAATATAAAAAAGATGACAAAGTAAAGAAGTGTAAGAGAAATATAAAAGAAATAAAGACGGGAAGCTTACAAGAATTAATAACACTATTTGAAAAAGAACTTGATAATTTTAAAATTCATTTATTCAATATAAATCATCAATATAATATGTATAAAAATATGAAAGATAGTATAAAGGCTAATGAAGTATTAGTACATTGTGATTTTTCAGAAAATTATACTTGTAAATCGTTTAAAGAAATTCAAGCAGTTCATTTTGGTGCGTCACAATTTCAAATTTCTCTTCATACTAGCGTAGTTTACCAGAAACAAAAAAAGCCACAGAGTTTTTGCACATTATCAGACTCTAACGATCATTCACCGGAAGCAATCTGGGCCCATTTAAAACCAATATTAACCCACATAAAAGAAAAGGCACCACAAATAGACACAGTACACTTTTTCTCAGATGGGCCTACGTCGCAATACAAACAAAAAAAGAATTTTTTTCTTTTTAATAACATAATAAAAGATTTTGCATTAACTGGGACTTGGAATTTTTTCGAAGCTGCCCATGGAAAGGGTGCAGCAGACGGTGTCGGTGGTACCATTAAGAGACTTTTGGACAGAAAAGTGTCTTATGGAAAAGATATAGTTGATGCTACTTCGGCGTATGAAGCCATAAAGGATGAAACCAAAGTAATGCTGTTCTACATTAACGAAAGCGATATAACTTCTATTAAGAAAGATAATTACAATGCTCTGTTAACCCTAAAAGCTATACACAATACAATGAAAATTCACCAAATTCAGTCCACAAATCTAACGCATATTGTTGCATCAAGAATTTTGAGCTGTTTTTGTGCTCGTTCAACTAAAAGAGGATTTTGTGATTGTTTCTCATTACAAACTAATTATTTACATATACTAAAACGAGCCAAAAGAATTCCGTCATACACATCATCTGATGCAAGTGGAGACGAAAAAGATATTCAGAAGAAAAGAATTTGTAATGTAGGAAGATCACCACCAGTAACTATTCTTTCAAACGTCAGAGTAAATTATGATACCGAAAGCTTGAAAACTTTATTGGGAACTGCAAAAGCCTATAACATTTCTTCTTATAATTTAAAAGAAGATTTTAAAGATATGACTCAAACAGAATCAGATGTCCTCCCATCTACTTCCAATTGTGAAATTCACAATTATTTAACGGAGAATAAAAAGTGGCTAGACTTTTTTAATATAAGTGATGATAGCAATTAGCACTTATGTCGAAACGCTTTTTATTCATACTAAATGTTAAAAAATTTAAAAGGAGGAGGTTATCTATTCGTCGCGTTTATATATATTTTTTTTTTATGTATGTTCAACGATTACTCAAAGAGGGCTGAACCGATTGAATCGATTATATCATCAGGCTTTTTCCCAAATTGGTCCTATTTTATGAAATTTTGAAATCAGTTCAGTAGTTTTCAGGAAATCTTGAAAAAACTATCGTTTTCGTTAAAATTTATAAATTGTTACGTATCTTTAGGCATAACTTCTTTGTTTACTAGTCGATTTAGATGATTTTTATATCGTTGGAAAGGGGACACCTTATGGATAGCCTCACATAAATTTCATTGGCATTGGACCCTTGGCTTCGGAGATACACAAGGGATCTCCTCAAAATAATCAAATAATCTAAATAATCAAATCACGCAGCGGTAATGAAAGGTTTGCTGAGATTTTAATGCGGTTTTCAGAAAAGCATTTGTCAATTCACTAAAAAGTATGAAATAAAAATTATTTTTATAAAAAAAATAAAACCGCCTTCAAAAAAAAATGTTACAAAAAAGGAAGAAGTAATACCTTTAATATTGTATTCTTCACACCAAACAAAGTAAGTACTTTGAAGTCGGGCGGATTTTAAGAAAAACAACATCATCGCCCGACTTCAAAGTACTTACTTTATTTGGTGTGAAGAATACAATATTAAAGGTATTATTTCTTCCTTTTTTGTAACATTTTTTTTGAAGGCGGTTTTATTTTTTTTTTAATAAAAATAATTTTTATTTCATACTTTTTAGTGAATTGAAAAATGCTTTTCTGAAAACCGCATTAAAATCTCAGCAAATTTTTCATTACCGCTGCGTGATCACTATCCTATTTGATTATTTTGAGGAAATCCCTTGTGTATATCCGAAGCCAAGGGTCCAATGCCAATGAAATTTATGTGAGGCTATCCATAAGGTGTCCCCTTTCCAACGATATAAGAATCATCTAAATCGACTTATAAACAAAGAAGTTATACCTAAAGATACGTAACAATTTATAAAATTGTAACGAAAACGACAGATTTTTCAAGATTTCCTAAAAACTACTGAACCGATTTCAAAATTTCAAAAAATGGGACCAATTCGAGAAAAAGCCTGATGATATAACGTTTGAATCGTTTCAATCGGTTCAGCCGTCTTCGAGTAATCGTTGAACATACATAAAAAAAAAAATATAAACGCGACGAATAGATAACCTCCTCCTTTTAAAATTTTTCAAATTTTGAAGTCGATTAAAAAAAATATATTAAAATGATTAGAAAAAGCCGAACCGTGTCACAATTTCTAATACTTCATTTTAAATTTTTCAATAATAAAAATTGCTTTGAAATTGTGAATGCAAAAAAAGTAAAAATAATGCATATTAAATGTTATTTTTTTGATTTTTAAAATTATAAGTAAAAGACCTAGAAGAATTAATGTAAGGTGATTTAAAAAAAAATCAAACTAAGTTTGTCATTTTTTTGTTAGTAAACAATATTATAAGTCTAATGGTGGTTTTAAAATAATCAGCAATATTTTAGGGAGTGATTTTGCCCATGAAACTGAACAACTTTCCCCTAAAAACATAAGTCGGAATATGTAAAAAAATTTCGTCGTCCCATACAAAACTGCAACTGCATGGTTCAGGTTGATCGGCAGTATGGGATGAATAAAATTCTTTTTTAATTTGACCTGTGTTTTTAGGGGAAAGTTGTGCAGTTTCATGGACAGAATCACTCCCTAAAATATTGCTGACTAGCGACCCATCCCGGGATCGCACGGGTTTCAGTTTCAGCTTTATAATATTAATTACTTTTTGTTTTAAGAGTTGATTTTGTATTTTTAAATCCTGAATAAAAATAAATTCCATGATTCGTGTTTTATTATCGACATTACTTTATCTCTAATGTTTTTTAACCTGTCAGAAAATATAGTGGTTTTTGTTATGGTGCACAATTCCTTAGAGTTCATATCCGTTACTGTATCTGTTACAGTCAATTGATTTTCATATCTGTTTCATATAATGTGACGTACAATTTTTGTGAATATTAGCCATTAAATAAAAAAAGCATAAGAATAGTATAGTTCCAATCGTGAAAATGGGTATGGTCAAATTTCTGGAATCAAGTGATTCGATTGTGTAATAAGTTTTTAGAAAAATATCATTTTTGTGACAAGCTTTTTTGCTGACTGTACTTTAATATTGTATTGTCATCTGAACCAAACCTGTATACAAAATTTCAGCTCCATCGGACACTGGGAAGTGGGTCAAATTAATCTTGCAAGATTTGTCCGCCATTAACTAATTAACATACTAACTAACTAACATGGCAAGTTAATAAAAAGCTTGTAAAAACAACAAATATCAAAAAAGTGTTTCGCGGATTGATACTGTGACTTGTGTCTCACGCACGAACAATTTCGAGTTGTCAAGCGATGTAAACGAGATTTGTCTGCTCTTTAAGGTCACAGCACATACATCAACTCGGAAAGGGATCGTAAACGTATCAACTCGAGCGGTTCAGTATTCTTTGTATGAAACCCCCTACTGCAAAGCACACTAATCGGATTCGTAACGTAATCGCTTCTCCTCGGGACCAGCTCACGAACCGCTTTGCGGGTCGCTCAACTTGCTATCCCCGCGCTTACCGCTAGTCGTCCACGCGCTCACGTCTCTCCGTACCCGAGCTTACCGCTCTACGCACAGTGGTCTGAAAATGAAAATGAACATAAATTTTTTTTAATTAATGTTTTTTTCTTATTCTATTGTCATTTTCTTTTAATTTTTTTTTTTACTTATTATATTTTTTTTCTCTCATTCTTTTTTTTTTTAATATGGAACTACTGTGCGGCGAGCCGTAAGCGCGGCGTCGCCTAGCCGTAAGCGCGGCGTCGCCTAGCCGTAGTCGAGCCGACGTACCGACGCTGATCCGGTTTGGTTACGTGCTTGCGTTAGGTTGACGCCTGGTTGACGGCGAGGCGTAGGCGATACGGTGTCGATCCCTTTCCGAGTTGATGTAATGTGCTGTGTCCTTTATTCGGTTAGGTACTCCGTTATCATGGCGTGTGCAACTGCGCCGAAATATCGGGAAAACAAATTTAAATATGGGTAAAAATCCCGTTTTTCATAATACTCATAGTTAAAGTATGACAGTTTTCACCGATGATAGAGTGGTTATAGGGGAAAGTTTATATGTACCTAACAGTATAGTACGAGAGGCGGGTCGCTAATTTAATTGTAGTATCGCATTTTAGTTATAGACTTTTTGTTCACACATATTTTAAATGCCTCTGTGGTCTAGTGGGTCACACCACCGACAGACCCACTTGGATTCGATTCCCAGTGGAGGTACATATTGTATTCAGTTTGGTTGGTGGTAGGACCCGTTCTTAGTCCGCCAAACTTAGTCACCACCATCTTATCTAATTCTGACGCCATAACAATGATGTTTTCAGCATTATTGTGTTCCGGCAGATACAGATAAGATAGTCAGTTTTAAGGATTCCGGGACTAGTGCGCTTCCACCTTCAGCCTTATCACCACTTAACATCAGGTGTGATGAAGGCTAAGTGCTACCCCGTAGTGTATAAAAAAAACTTTCACGCTTTTCTACTTTAAAAAGAAGTAATTGTAAATTCAAAATCTTTCATTTAGCGAAGCACACGATAGAAGGGTATCGCCATTGGGTCGGAAAATTGGAAAATAGCTGACGGGATTGAAAAGAAATATCGATAAACCTGACCGCGCGAAGGCAGAGATTGTCCGACAAAATATTACTGTGAGGTGGCCTTTTGAAGTTTATTAATATACCTGAAACCATGGATGTAAAAAAGGATTTGTTTTTAATGCGTTGGTGAAAAAATGTATTACGTTTTATTTTAATACACTGAAGATGTAAAAGTTATCTTTTGTCATAAAGGAAAAGAGGAAAGCGTAGTGTTATTTTAGAATACCTCATATCAAATCTCTCAGCTCAGCTCAAATCTGAATCAGTCAAATGTAGGTACATACTCGTATACCTATATTCCTTGTTAATGTTGAAGCCATAATGTTAGGTTACCTTGCCGTTGTGTATTCCCGTCACGATTCGCTGTAAGCTTCCCGTGCCCAGTCGTAGATATTTGCTCTATTACGTACTATTTTTATGTTCATAACACTCTTTTGATACACTCTAGACTTCAGTTACTAGTGAGAAATTACGATCGTTCGCCTTTGAAATAAGAGTTTATGTTACTTCTTTGCCAAGAAATACTCAGATTTTTTTATTTGAAAGCACCTTCTCTCTTCAAAAGCAGTTTCTAATTCTACATCTTTAGATAAACATAATTATTCAAATAAGTATACTTTTATTCAGATTAAAATGTGACATCCTATACAAATTTTCATTCATATTAATTTCAAACCCTTGTATGTTTTTCAGGGTAGCATGTAGGTATCCTTTCCTGAAATTGGAGGTAGGTGCTTCATTTACCTTGATGTCATATAAAAAAATCTCTTTTTTTATCACAGTGCCGATTCACGGTCATATAGTCACTGTAAGACCAATATTATAGTGTTTAGAAAACACGTTTAAGATGATAGTCATAAATTATCATAATAAACGACACGGTATGAAATATAACAGGGAAAAAAAGCTACGCCGTAGGATTTGCGAACCGATAGAGTAGCTTCTTTGACGTTCAAAAGTGTTGTAATCACCACCTCAAGCTTCGAATAACAATAACATACTACTGTTGAACAAAGACCTCAAGTGAATAAAAAAAACAACGCTTTGCACCCTGGCAGTGCCGGCAGAAGTGTAAAGGGCACCACCCTAGACTTTTTCACAAAAAAAATGTACCTACTTGACAAAAAAATAAAAAATACGGACTGGATTTGAACCGAGGAGGTCTTCTGGCTTTAATGCCGCTTGTTTTCTATCATGAGCTATCACTACTTATTTTGGAAACGATGGCGAAATTTGCCTTCGTATTCTAATAACATTCTAACAGTTTTTCGATCAGGGTGCCTACCATCAACTCTTATTGCGGTTTTGTTTAGGACCTAAACTGTTCTGCTTCGCTTATTCGTACCACGACAGCTTAATATCAATGACATTTACACACACACATACACTCTTAAATATTCTTCTAAATTAATTACCTAATACTTACCTAATACGAACTGTTACACAAAGCATGCTGTGTTCACCTTTAAGTGGTTGTGCATTAAAATAAGTAACTGATAAGAGTTTTTTGTATATGTACCTACTATTGTAACAATTGTTGGTGATCCAAATAAATAAAAAAAATAAAATAAAAAAATGACAGCGATTCAGCGATCATTCAATGACATTTTACAACCGCTAAGCTGTCATGAACTCTTATTTGACTTATAACTCGGCCAAGCTAACATGACACCTGCATGTTATACCCGTCCCTCTCACTCTCCGGACATGACAGAATCGAGTGACAGAGACGGGTAGAAGAAATAAGGACACAAATCGTTCGGTCATTCACATTTAGCAATTGATTTGCGATCCAGTTTTTAGAAGGTCATAAGTACGAAAGAAAGCAATTCATTTTAGGAACCTATTCTGCATCGCGCTATTTTTGAATCGCTGTCTTAAAGTTGATGGTACGCACCCAGGTCACGTGTCCGTCTTACGATCTGACGATCTGACGGTCACGTGATCCTAACGTGAGTTTAACATTTTTTGCCCATCACAAAAAGTGTACAACGCCGCAAAAGAAGTTGTCTTTCTTCACGACGTTATCCCGCGGGAATGTGATATTTTCCGGGATAAAAGGTAGCCTATGTTCCTCTCCAGGCTACAAAGTATCTGTGTCCCAAAATTCAGCCAAATCCGTTCAGCCGTATTGGCGTGATTGAGTAACAAACATCCAAACATCTAAACTTTCACATTTATAATATTAGTAGGATGACCTAAAACCCAACATTGAGAACAACTAACTAAAAAGATATTCCGGAGAGTAAAAACGATCGCAACATGGCGGCCGTCGTCCAACTAGAAACTACGCGTACCTTGCGCGTACCATAGGTTGCGAAATATTATTATATGATCTGAGGTTGCGAAGATAAACAAATTACAAGGCCCTTCGTTTTATTGAACCTCCGGCCATTTTGTGAATTATGTATAGATTTCTCACCAAAATATAGTAAAGACTGTATAAAATGAACGGCTTTGTTACATGTAATCGTAAACACCTGGGTCTGTGGTACAATCGAGAGGGTCCTCACTCCACATTGTGGAATGATTTAGTGAAACATGAGTCACAAATACCAAATACAGTTATTTGAAAATGACCGAGATCACTCTGGCATACATGAAGTCCGAATCTATACGGACGGCTCCAAGATGGGGACTGGAACTGGAGCTGGAGTATTCTCACAAGATCAGAATATCAAAATATCACTAGCGCTGGGCCAACACAGTTCGATATTTCAATGCGAATGTGTTGCAATAATAAACGCCGCTACCACGGCCCTGTCCAGAGGTATAAAGGAACTAAACATCCGCATACTGACTGACAGCATGGCCGTCCTAACAGCACTGGAGGCCAACACGATCAACTCCAGTATCGTCTACGAATGCCACAAAGTTTTGGATCGTTTAGCATCCAACAACGGAGTAATCCTACAATGGATTAAAGGGCATAGTGGATCACACGGGAATGATGCCGCCGATGAGCTGGCTAGAATGGGATCCTCCACAATAGTGACAGGACCTACACCCATTCTGCCACTCCCATTCAGCCAGCTGCGCTCATGGGTAAGGCAACGAACTCGTGCTGCACATAATACTCGTTGGGTAGCTCTAACAAGCTGTAGACAGTCTAAGATGGCGATGACTGCAGTCTCGCCGCGTTTGACCTGCAGGCTGCTCAGCCTCAATCGTCCAGACCTCCGGATAGTTGTTGGTACACTTACAGGTCACCTTACCTTAAACCGACAACTATTTATTATGAATGCGACAGACAGTCCTCTATGTAGAGGTTGCCTGAACGCTGAGGAAACAGCCGCCCACGTGATCCTGGAGTGCGTAGGTTTGGCCGCACAACGAACAGAAATCCTCACAGAGGTGAGGTCGCTCCTAGAAGCCTGTGAACGCCCCAGGAGGCTTCTGCGCTTCTGGAAGGAGCTAGGATGGCTCGACTAGCCATGCTCACGCATAACGGACCAAATATGAGTCTAAATGCGGAAAAATGTCAATACCAAATACCAAATACCAATGTAATCGTAAAGTTATTCTTACCACTGTAATGTAATTGTCTGTTTGTTACGTATATAATATAAAAAGCTTTTCTGTCTTTTATTTGACGACCGATTTGGCGCAGGGGTAGGCTACCCACCTTCTGCGCCAGTGGTCTCGGGTTCGATTCCCGAACAAGACAAATATTTGTGTGCATGAACATGTCTATTTGTCTTGGTCTGGGTGTAAACTATGTATATTAAGTATGTATTTACAAACAAAAAGTATTTAAGTATATACTTATCCGTTATCAAGTTTTCCATGATACAGTTTCTTAATAAAATTACCATGGGCTTAGATAATTGGTGTGAATGTAAGAAGTTATTTATTTATTTATATTTATTTATTTATTTATTTAATATAGGTACATACAAGAAAGAAGCACCGTAAGAAAGCTATACAGACAGGGTTGCACATTTAGAACGGTCAGTGTGGACAAGTCTGATCTTATGAAACATGTCATCGATTTTAGTGAAAATAAAAACTGCATTCTTGATTTAAAAATAAATAAATAGAAAATACCCAGTCCTCTAATTTCATATTATTACCAAACCAATACGCGTTCGCTTGAAATTTTCAACAAAATGTACATATTTGTAAAACTAAACTCAGTCATAACCTCTAAATAAAGCTATCGATTCTCATGTTATTCAACAGCAAGTGTTGTGATTTCGTGTGAACATTATTAAGAGCAGGCCACACCGCCAGCTAGCGAGTGAGCAAGCGAGCTTGGGAGAGTACCGTATCACCCTTTTTCATATTACGGTTAACCGGGGTTATTTTGATTCGAGGGGGTGACTTTGTTGACAACGCTTATTTGAGTGAATTATAATCGTTTTCCATTTTTTTTTCAACTAGCCTTTGGTAGCATAATATAGCTATAGATAGTATGCCCATTGTTTACTTAATTACGAATATTACTGGTTTTATATTACATTATAATAGTTATCAAAGTAACCCCATTTTTTCCTAAAGTAACCCGGGTCTACGGTACCTATGTTATTCGGTTCAGACCGCAAACTACAGAGATAAACTACGTCACTAATAAAAACGATGTGAACGAAATATCTGGCGATGGCAGCGATGGTGCTTGTTCACCTGAGGACCTAGACAAGTGGCATTCTATTATGGATATCGCAAGTAGAATAGAAAGAAAATGTATAGGTTTGACATCAGCGGTCACGTGACATTTCAATTGCTAATGTCAATCCCATACTTTTATTTTCTTTCTATTATACTGGCGACATCGATAATAGAAAGCCACTTGTCTAGGCCCTCTGGTTAGCGTAGCTCAGCGTTGTTGTTTGCGGTGTGAACCGTAGCATTAGCAGAAAACTGTCATTATAGTCCCACACTCCTGTCTGTACCGGTGACAGCCGTGACAGTGGAGCCACTTGCAATACAAAATTAGCTGTCAAAATGGACTGTCGTATGAAAACTGTTTTAGTTCCAAAGATTATCACCGGAACAGAAAAGCTTGTTACTATCCGTCAAAAGTTGACAAAGTGCTCTTGTCAAATACCTTAACCTTGAATTATGGGTCCTTATAGGGCCGAAAGAAGCGCCGCTCAGCATGCCTAGCATGACCATCAATATATCACGCGATATGATATTGCACATCATGCTGTCTTGTTTACCCCACTAAGGTGTAAGCAAGATATAGGCTCGTATCATGCGTCAATAGTCGATAAAAGCCGCTTATGATAGGCCGGCTGGTTTTACGATAACGATAGTTTTTTGTGCTAGGGGTACCGAAGTATGAAAAGAGGTGAAGCGATGCGCGTTACTCGCGTTACTCGCCCGCTGCCTCGACTATACCGCCAGCTAGCACGCCTCTTCCGCCCGTTAGCCGCCGCCGCCATTTTTATCGCGCGCTCGCTATCCGGCGGTGTGGCCTGCGCTTTAGAAGACAGCTATAGACAAATGTCGGCCTCTCGGGCCACCGGCGTGGAAAATTGGAAAATCTGTGAACTGGTGTTGGGTTTGATGGAACAGCTTTGGTTTAAGTTTACTCACTATTGGAGCTTTTGCTGTAAGAAGTTTTGGTTTAAGCTTTCTTACTATTGAAGATATTATAGCTTGGAGGTAGTTTAAATCGAATTCCAGTTGCAAGACTACTCGTAATCATTATAGTTTGTTACAATAGAAGCGCAAGCGCGCTCTTTATATGTGATGTATGGGGCATCAAAAAGTATTAATATGGTACCCAAAAAAACTAAATGATTACAAAATTGATTGTATAATAATTTGGTGAGTGTTGAACCACATTTTGTATTTCGTTATAAGTAGTATGTGAGTGAGACCAGTGAGTACAGACCAATTCTAGTGTTAGACTAGGATACAGTATGTACAAACCAAATAATTAAACCTAAACTATGTCGTTAACATTTCGTTTGTGGTTTAGAATAAAAAGAGGTCGAAAGTTTAACGTAATAAGCAAAGGATACCGAACACTTTGTATGCAAACTGAAGTACTGTACTACCCATTTGGCCGAGTTTATGAAAAGACATTTATTTATAGTAGAGACTAATGGAACTCAAAAAACGTGCTTCCACTTAAAATTTTCACTCAATTAAAATTATGAAGGATTTCAATTAAACGGAAAATCCGTCTCATTGCCTCACTTAAAACCTACTTATGACTGTTAAAAAGGCTTCAAAGAGAAAAATAAATATAATTATATACTGCAATTAGCTGAAACACTTAAGAGGACGACAAGAAGGCTTCGTTATTTAATTTCAGCGTTTCATTTTCAGGAATGCAGTCTGCAATCTCGAGTGTTGCGCTTTCAGTAACCACTGAAACTTAAGAGGGAGTATAAAGGCAAATCGCCAGAGACTGGAAAAAAGTATATAGATATTACAACATACTTGAAAGGGAATTGACTAAGTGAAAACAGAAAACAATAACATTGCGTCGATCAAAAAAAAAAAAAAGTTCTGGTCTAATTTTCAGCTTTAATAAATTTATTTTCATTATGATGCATATTACTGAGCCAATATTTTAATACATCATATTAAACTTTATTATCTAGCGACTCTATAAACGATTTGCAAAGTAATGTTTATTTTACGAGTTTACTATTTCTTGTTTTTTTGTATGTGATTTTTTTTCTAGGTTTATACCCCCTCTTAATAGCTTTACCTTGTTCCTCCAGCCCCTTTCCACCATCTTGGAACCAGACGCAGGCTAGCTTATCACCCTTACGTTGTTGACACTCCACCTGTCCGCACTTAACGGTTCGCAGATTCGTTTCTTATGCAACCCGCTAAGGAATGGTTTACGTTGTCTGCTTATGTGTTCCCCGATAGCTAAAACCTTGGTCTCTTCAAGGCCAGAGTGAACAGAAATCTACTGGGCAAGCATGCTACATCTTAGAATTTAGATCTTAACTAAGCGGTATTTTTAAGAACCGTTCGCAAGCCCTGATTGCCGCTCTCTTTGTGATATAAGTCCCTTAATCCTTGAAGATAACCAACGGCCAGATAACAGGTTATCAGTGAAGTTCTTTTTCTTCAGAAATAACTAGTTATCTCTGAAGAACTGTTGAAAATAGTTAGTTGAACTGTTAAAAATAGTTATCTGGAAGGAAAATGTATTCTTCACAGATAACCAGTTATCTGGCCCTGGTTATATCCAAAAAATAAGGGATATAAATAAAAACAGGTTTTATTCATCTTTCAGAGTCCGCCAGTTGTCCGACTCGTTGAGAAAATTAAAATAAAAAATACTTCAGATAGGGGAGGAGCTCTGGTTTTGGCCACTGTACCGGTTTTGGCCACTTATTGCTCTAAAAGGGGTGTGTAATATATGATATAACAACATTTTGTATAATAGTCACAAAATATAACAACACATTACATAAAATCATTTCATATAACGTTCATTTTGTATAATCAACGAATGATATAAATTCAAAATATATAATTTTAAACCGTATAATAAACATTTGATATAAAAACGTTTCATATGATAAACATTTACTATAACACTTACATTGTATAATATTTAAAACACATAATGGTAATTTAACATAACAACATTTCATATAACGTTCATTTAGTATAATCAACGAATAACTATTTCTGGCGCTTCGCCGGACGCTGCCGCGGCACGCTCGCTTCGCTCGCTCGGCTCCCGCTCTTTTGTTCACAGTTCTAACCTAACCTATTATCAATTGTTATGTCACCGTTGTGGCTTTTTATGGCGGGGAGCTTCGCCCCCCGAGCCCCCCTTTCGAGCGTACTGTACCCCCCGTGCCCCCTGCTCCTTTGCCTACCCTATACATTTAATTGACGATTATATAAAACAAAATTATATCAAATGAAATTATTACATTTGATGATTATATGAAACAAAATTATATCAAATGACCGTTATAGCAAATGTGTTTTATATAAAATATTTTTATATAAAATGAGCGTTATGTCAAATGATATTATATAAAATGATGATTATATGAAATAAACATTATGCAAAATTAAATTAGTTGAAGTGTTGTTATGACAAACGTTTATTTCATTACGCACCCCTCTAAAAGTATTCTTTACAACTTTCGCCATTTTTGCTAAAGGCCGTTAAAATAAGGTATTTTTAAGGTAATAATAACAACCGTTAGAATTCCAAAAGTCATACGATTTTTTTTCAATAAATCCTATTTTCTGTTTTAAAAAATGTTTTGTATGTAAATTTTAAGAAATTTGTTTTGGATGAAATACTTTATAAACCTATGTTTTTTTACAATTAAATTGTTGTTTTGCAATTGATTGGTTTCTAGTTCATTAGAATATATTGATTTAACCTGGATTTGGTTTAGATTTTTCGCTATACTTACAAAAGTTTAACTATCAAGAAGTGGCCAAAACCGGTACATTTGGCACCTCTCACACAAAATCAAAATCAAAATATTTATTTATCCACATAGACATAACAAGCATGTACTTATGAATCGTCAATATTTTCCAACCCGTTCAAGACTTTTTTAACTGACAAGAAGAATGGGCGCAAGAAACTTGCCAGCGCGTATCTCAGGTAACATTTACAAAAATACATATCGTGTTATATACAAAAAACTACTTAACTTTTTTAAATTTGAAAAATGTACCTTTAAAGGTAGATAAATTATCTATAATCTATATATATAAAAATTCAAAGTCCTGACTGACTGACTGACTGACTGACTGACTGACTGAGATATCAACGCACAGCCCAAACCGCTGAACCTAGAGACTTCAAATTTTGCACATAGATACGTTATACAGTGTAGGCATCCACTAAGAAAGGATTTTTGGAAATTCCACCCCTAAGGGGGTGAAATAGAGGATGAAAGTTTGTATGAAAGTCCGTCAGTTTTGAAGTTAGGATCTTTAAACAATGTATTTAGGCTGGCAATTGAAAATTAAGATTTACCTGTGTCAGCGTTTTTGACAATTCCACCCCAGAAGGGGTGAAAAGGGGGATGAAATGTTGTATCTGGAAAGTCCTTCATTAAATTTATTATTTAGGCTTATGGTCGGAAAGTAAAATAAATAAGCAAAAACATGTTTCGTATTTTTTCGAAAATCAACCCCTGAGAGGTTAAATGGGATAAATAAACCTAAAAATCGATATGGATGTCGTTATTGAGGTTTTATGAGATGACGATTGCAAAAATGGCATTTATTTTGATGTTTAACACGCTGAACATAATTCAACCCCTAAAAGGTTGCAATAGGGGTGAAATATTGAATGAAAAATCAGGGGTAAAATAGACATTTCAACTTGAAACTTTGTAGGCTTACTTCTTAAAACAAATAGGCAACACATTTCGTAATTTTCCCAAAATCAAACCCAGGGGGTAAAATAGGGGATGAATATGTGTATAAAAGTCAGTCAGTTTTAAAGTAAAGATCTTCAAATTTTGTATTTAGACTGGCAATTGAAAATTAATATTTTCCTGTGTCAGCGTTTTTGACAATTCCACCCCCGAAGGGGTGAAGAGGGGGGTGAAATGTTGTATCTGGAAAGTCCTTCATTAAATTTATTATTTAGGCTTATGGTCGGAAAGTAAAACAAATAAGCAAACACATATTTCGTATATTTTCGAAAATCAACCCCTTGAGAGAAGCAAACACATATTTCGTATATTTTCGAAAATCAACCCCTTGAGAGGCAATGCAGTTCGGTCTGTTCGTAATCCGAAAGCGAGAGACGTACTGTTACACATCAAAGTACGCACAAAAAAAAACCCCCTTGAGAGGTTAAATGGGATAAATATACCTAAAAATCGATATGGATGTCGTTATTGGGGTTTTATGGGATGACGATTGCAAAAATGGCATTTATTTTGATGTTTAACACGCTGAACATGATTCAACCCCTAAAAGGTTGAAATAAGGGTGAAGTTTTGAATGAAAAATCAGGGGGTAAAATAGACATTCCACCTTGAAACTTTGTAGGCTTACTTCTTAAAACAAATAGGCAACCCATTTCGTAGTTTTCCGAAAATCAAACCCAGGGGGTAAATAGGGTATAGAAACCTAAATCATCTTAAGTACCCTAAAAGTTCGTGGTACCTTAGCTACTCAGAACTAACTTTTTGGTTGTGAAACAGACACTTATTATTTACTAGCTTCCGCCCGCGACTTCGCCCGCGTGGACATTCGAGACAATACTTAGGGGACAAATAACCAGGATAAAACGTATTATATGTTTTAATTTCATAAAAATCCGATTAGCCGTTTTTAAGTTATTAGGCGGGTCCTCCCTCACCAAGTGAGCAGCCTCGTGCGAGGCCCACCGCACGTGGCAAACGTTCTGCCTCGCGCGAGGCTGCTCGCTTGGTGAGGGAGGACCTGCCTAATCACGTAAAAACGGCTGATCGGATTTTTATGAAATTAAAGCATAGAATACTTTTTATCCTGGTTATTTGTCCCCTAAGTATTGTCTCGAATGTCCACGCGGACGAAGTCGCGGGCGGAAGCTAGTTTAAGATATAATTTGTCTCTTAAATACCTAAGACCATTTAGTACTTAGTGCTTAAAAGTCAAAAAATCCTTCAAGTGGCCACAAAGGGTACCTCTGCCCTACATACAAATTTTCACCTGCTGTTTTCACCTTTAAAGTATTATCTGATGCTTTTATCGCATAATTTATATGTTAGTACCATAATTTAATAAACCTCGTGAATTTTACGTGACTATCCTACGTCTAGACTTCTCTAAATATACGTAAACTTTTAATAATTTGTTGATTGATCCCCTGGTAAAAAATTAACTGAATGTTGTTTTGCATTTACCCAGCCACGTCCTTTCACTATCTAGGCGAATGCTCTAACCACTCAGTTACGGAGTCAGTGTTTAGAGCATTCACCCTGACAGTGAAAGGACGTGGGTTCGAGTCCCATCGGAGTTAGTTGCGAGACGGGTCCTATTTTTTTTTAATACTTTATTTTCAATGAATCAATGGTATCAGAACTTCGTACATCAGTTTACATTATATTATAAATACACATTTTAAAATTATAAAAATATAAATTGAGATAAAACCAAATAAAGGCGTAGATAGGTACTACATAGTTAAGGTGTTTAAAAAATCATCTTCATCGTTCGTAAGCAATAACTCAAAACTAATATTAGTTTTAATATATATCTACAAGAAATGCAAAGCAGAAAGTTTCACAAATTAATTCCAGCGTTTCAGTGCAGTTCCAGGAATGCAGGGTAAGCTAAAACGACTGCGGAATGCAGTTTCAAGTGATGCGGCTTCACTGTAACGACTGAAACTAAATAGCTGTTGCTGTACTGAAATGTTTTGAAATAATACAGACGAAATTACAGGTTTCAGTTTTAACCGCCTCTGTGGTCTAGTGGTTCATACCACCGATTTCAGACCCAGAGGTCCCGGGTTCGATTCCCAGTGGGGGTACATATTGTATTCGGTTTGGTTGGTGGTAGGACTTGTTCTTAGTCCGCCTGGCTAGCAACCACCAACCACCATCTTATCTAAGTCTGACGCCATAACAATGATGTTTTCAGCATTGTTAGAGATAAAATAAGACAGTGATTGCGGATTCCGCGAGTATTGCGCTTCCACCTTCAGCCTTATCACCACTTATCATCAGGTGTGATGAAGGCTAAGTGCTACCCCGTTGTGGATAAAAAAAGAACAAACTTTTGATTTTGTTTGTACAGACGGCGGCACATCTGACCTATAGATGTTGACCTTGAGACCGCCTTTATGCCCTACGTAATAAAAGCTGTTATCGCAGTTCAGCTGTTTAACTTGATGTGCTGCGAAGTGTACATAGAATTAAATTCGGGTTGACCGCAATCTTTAAGCTGAGTGTAAAGTAAAATATAGTTTAGTCTTACTATAAATAAATAAAAAAAAAATATTTATTCACATGAAACAGTACATTTTATTTTACATACAGTTCCGCCAAACTGTATCACAGTTTGTTGGCAGAAGAAGACTCCCCTATTAGTTCTGAAATACTGTTTTTAGACACTTTAATTAGAATTAAGTTACTTATATTAATGAATTATATTATCTTTTACTAAACAATTTTCCTTATTTATAATAAATTTTTTTTAATACTTATACTTATTGAAACTATATACTTCAGCTCGACTATCATTAAACTTCTAGTTTATCTAATATATATTGTTTTAATTTACATTTGAATACATTTTTACTGGTGCTTTTTCTAATACATAAGGGTATATTGTTATATATCTTAGGAACAATATACTGTCTGGCCCTCTCACCATAATAATTTACAATTTTAGGAACAATCAGTGCTTCGTTAGCTAATTTTCTATGCAAAAGTGGATTAGTTACGGGGACTTTAAATTCATCACATCCATATTGTTCTAGCGCAATCTGAAACGACACTTTCTCATCGACCGGCAATAGTTTACATTTTCGGAATAGTTTATTGTAATCAATACTACAGAGTTGTTTTGTTTTTCTATCTACAAGAACTTTCATGAATCTAATTTGAAGACTTTTAATTTTATCAAGGTAAGTTTTAAACGTTCGTCCGTATGTGCTCAGTCCATACGAAAGTATCGAATCAGTAAGTACATAATAAACGGTATATAGGGTTGCTCTGTCTGTGAAGACAGAGCAAAAGACTAACTTTAGAGTATTGAAGCTACAGTAATAATATTCATTATCAATCATCATCAGCCATTTAATGTCCCCACTGCTGGGCCAGAGACCTTCCTTATGGATGGATAAGAAGAATTGGCCTGGACCCACGCGGGACCAATGCGGATTAGTAGGTATTAACGACTGCAAACGCAGCCGGGACCAACAGCTTAACGTACCTTCCCAACCGAAGCACGGAGGAAATCGAACGGAGGGAATCGGAAGCACACGAGAGGAAAAGTCTTTATATATATATTAATATATATATAAATCATTTATTTCAGGCAACTAATGGCCCATACAATAGATACCTTACAGACTAACATACATACATTTATATAAGACAATTTAAATTATATTATATTACAATTTATATAAGGGCAACGTCCCGCGGAAGCGCCGGTACACCACGCCCTGCGGCCAGAAATCCTCCTTCATGAAAGTATCCAACCTTGCTGTCGGGACGCGCACCACAAAAGACTTGACGTTTGTATCGATTCCAAAGGTCTTTGGTCACCCATCCGGGGACCGATCATTGCGAAAGTAGCCTAACTTCAGTGATAGCAGGCCGAGTGTTTTAACCACTGCGCCACGGTCTCCTTTTAATAATATTGATAAGAGAGAAAGCTTGGTAATCTCTGGAAATACTGAGAGAGTACGCTGCGTCACGCGTGAGCACGACGCGTAGTCACGTGGCGCGTAGTCACGTGGCACGTAGTCGCGTGGCGCGTAGTAATCCCAGCAATATTTTTTGTAAAAAAATCATTTTCATGACAAGTTTTTTTGCTGACTGTACTTAAATGTTGTATTGTCATCTAAACCAAACCTGTATACAAAATTCCAGCGCCATCGGACACTGGGAAGTGGGTCAAATTAAGCTTGCAAGATTTGTCCCCCACTTGTAAAATACAAGAGCACACTACGCGGCGTACGCCCTGAATAGAATTTAAAATTTTATTCGCCACTGGAAAACTACATTATTTTTTAAATGACATAAGCTATAACTTGTATCCCCATATTTACGCGGTATTGGGTATTGGGTATCACGTTGGTAAAACCATGACCAACACATGTTCTTCAATAAAACACGTATTAAAAGTTATACCATTCAATATTGATCGGTCTCAACCTTCACATTCTACGCAGAGTAGAAATGGGGCAATGAACTTCGTAGCGTTTCTTGTAGTCGTCGTAGAAATTTCGTAGCATCTTCGTAGACGATTTCGTAGACAAAATATATGTCGATTGACTACGAGAGACTACGAAAGACCGGCTCGCTATTTGATCGAATTTCGTTCCAAATATTGGGGCCGTAATAAAATGTGATTTGAACTTTATGCGGGAATAAATTGAAAGCTTGAAAGATGTGTTGGATACCGGGATATGTAAAGAGTACTATTAGTCTACGTCGCGACTTCGGATTCGGTTATGTGACGCTTTTAATGGATTACTTAGTGATCCACATAACAGACTTTATCTTTCTTCCCTTACGAGTGACAAATTTTTGGATTTCAGTCAGGGGTTTTGACAATTTTTGACTAAATACACATGTACTTCTTAACCAAAAATAAAGTAGGATATCTCAATCCAGATGCTCATTATTTGATTGACTTATGAATACACTGACAGTTCCCTTGAAGATATTGAGAATTAAGTATTAGAAAAAATCGATCCGTCTTTCAACTAGCTCTGATAGACTCGAACCTACGACTTTTCACTGTCCGAGGAATGCGCTAACCACTGAGCTACGGAGTCGTTAGTAGAAGCATCGATTTTAATCAATAGATACATCTTAACCGATGTCAGCTAGCCTTTTTTTCTAATACTAGCTGACCCAGCGCGACTTCGTTCCCGTGGCCCTACCCCCTGCTCCACCCTACCCTACCCCTACCCTACCCCTACCCCTACTCCTACCCCTACCCCTACCCCTACCCATACCCCTACCCTACCCCTACCCCTACCCTACGCTACCCCTACCCTACCCCTACCCCTACCCCTACCCCTACCTCTACCCCTACCCCTACCCCTACCCCTACCCCTATCCCTACCCCTATCCCTACCCCTATCCCTATCCCTACCCTACCCCTACCCCTACCCTATCCCTACCCTATCCCTACCCTACCCTACCTTTACCCTACCCTACTTCTACTCTACCCCTACTTACCCCTCCTTCCCCTATTTTCTCACTCTTAAAACCTTCCTTGGACTTCCACGAACATTTCAAGACCAAAATTAGCCAAATCGGTCCAGCCGTTCATGCGTGATGTCGTGACCAAGGGAAATAGGGATTCATTTTTATATATATAGATTAGGTACATCTATAATAATAAAAGTTGGATTGTGAATGCAAAAAAGTAAAAATAACTTTTCAAATTTTCTAAATTTATTTCTTCTACGACCCGAACCACATAAATATACAAAATCATAATCGTACATATACTAAAATAAAATTGTAGCACATCGCATGGAAGTATTGACTAAAAAAGTGTAGTTAGAATCAACTTTATAAATTCTAGGTTACCTGTTAGTAAAATAAAATCGCCAGTTTCAGTTTTGAATCAACTCTCATCGCCGTCCATCGAATACGATTTGTAACAATCCCGAAATTGTTACATCGCCAAAATAACTTACCCAAAAAGGTGAGGTTAAGTCAGGTCAGTGGGGGGTGAGGCAGCCATTTTGTATTCTATCGTTTTGCACAAATAAGCAAAAGTTGTCGTTGGCAAATTGAGCCAAAAGTGCTAGTTCGATGTCAACTTTGCATTAGCCTGCCAGGTGCGGCTGGCAATGTGCCAGAGGTTCCCAAACTGTGGACAGGCGAATTTAAAGTTTGGCAAAGCCTGCCCAGTTAGCATTTGGATGACAATGGGTTAGGGAGTTACCCGACTGCGAATGATATGTGGAGTAGCTGTGACACACTTATTCAATTTATTTGGATTAAGTTCAAAGTATTTTTCTGTCACAAACAACCGTTATAAGAATAAATGGTGGGTTTGTGAAATTTGTGGAATCACCGCGCAGTATATTTAACTTTGGTATTTGAAATCACTTTTAAAGTTATGCCGCTCTCCGCTTTATTTCTGTTAAAAACCCCTTTTTTATAACATCATCGTCATAAAAAACACGTTCGTTTGTATCGTAATTGAACCAATCCAAATTCTTCAGAATAAATTCTTTATTAGGGAATTAGGTAAGAGATACTGTGTCAATTATTCAAATTGTCTTTTTATTTGATGATATTATAATATTTACTACTTACTATTTGCAAAATTTCTTAACTTAAAAAATTTATTAGTTAATTTTCAATAGGAATCAATTCCGTGACGTAATGAAGCTATTAAAAAATGGCGAGCGTAATCGTGGCGTATACAGACATCCGGACATCCACGAAAAACTTTATTAAATCACTTTTTAATTATAATAAGCTCGACAAATATTTTCTAAAAGTAATAAATGAGTTTATAAAAGGTTTAATCTTCATATCTCTGTACTTATATTATTGTATTAGTGCATTATGAATATAATAGAGACAGTTTCATTTCAGAAAATGCTTGGCTCTGACATGTTGAGAGTAACAACTTTTCCGAGGCGTGCAATAACATCAAAACAACAGCAACAAAATACTAAAATTTTCCGTTCCATCCGTCACTCCCGATCTTCCGACCCTTTCATCAGTCATCATTCGGTCATTCATCATCGCAGAACAATGTAGCTCTTACTTTCGTAATTATTAAAGTGTACAGAAATAAAAGTGAGTAAGTACGGCTTCGCTCAACCATAACACCTTCAGGACGGTCTGAAATTGAAATATTTTTTGCAGTGCAATAGTAGTTTGTTACACAAGGAACGTAAGCGAGCTATTACAGAACAAGATCCAATTTGGCGACCGTGCGAGCGCAGCTCGCAAAGGGAGCTAATGGATCGAGTGTACCCGAGATTTTTAGACTGCCAACTTACACAGCCTCTTACCATATTAGTAAATCCTAGTTACCGAGCAGTATGATGTAAAAGTTTACATCATACTGCTCGGTAACTAAGTAACTGTAAAAGTTTACATCATACTGCTCGGTAACTAGGATTTACTAATATGGTAAGAGGCTGTGTAAGTTGGCATGTGCAACACAGTGTATTGTTTAGGTAGAACGTTCCATTTTCAAATTACTTTGCAATTCAAGCAGGTGAATGCTTTAATTGTAAAGTAACTTTACCATACAAGCTATGCAAAACTCCTTGGTCAAACAATATTTTTTTCATAAAATGATAAGAAAACTATTTACTGTAGAAAATGGCGGCATTTCATCGAATTATATGTTTGTTCACTTGCGACGACTGTATTAAAATTTAAAATAAGTACATTTACAAGTTTTTGGAAATAAATATGAATAAATATTTTCTCTCTTATAAAAGAATCATTTTGTCATACCAATATAAATGTTTTATTTACCTCGCATGAATGATGTAAAGTAGAATGCTTACCTCGGTTGTAAGTAGTGCACACGATCCTTTAGCGCCCTTTGCGAGCGCCAAATTGGATCTTGTTCTGTAATAGCTCGCTTACGTTCCTTGTGTAACAAACTACTATAGCGGCGTTGTGCACTCGCGTTAGACTGTTACAATGTCATCAGAATACGTAGATAAATATCGTCTCCGTTTCCAAAGTTGTAATAGCTCAGCTTAGAAAACGGGCGGCATTGAAGCCAGAGGACCTCAGTTCAAATTTAGTCCGTATATTTTTCTTTTTTTTTTGTCAAATTCCTTTCTTTTTGTGAAAAAGTCTAGGGAGCCCTTTTCACTTCTGCCGGAGTACAACTTGTTGTTTTTTTTTACTTTGTACAAGCGTTCCTCCCACGACATCGTTCGTATGGTATTTGGTTATATTTCGCCGCCCCATCTGTATCGCCGTCTTTTGCCGGGTGTACACTCACGAATAATATGTATACAACATAGAACTTTGTCACATTGAAGCATTCCGAAAGAAAACTATCATTCTCACAGAAGGCATAATATTGTAATGTGACATAGTCCTAAACGGCCTTATTAATGAACCAAGCTCATAAATGGCTAGCAAGTTACTTAAACAAAAGATATCAATGCACTGAAATCACACGAATTGAAAACGATACTAGAGTGACTTCCAGATCAAAATATCATCAGTTAGATTGTGGCATACCGCAAGGAAGCATATTAGGACCCCTGTTGTTTGTACTTTACATCAATGACCTGCCAACTATAATTAAAAATGACCATTGTTTTTTATTTGCTGATGACTGCACACTGCTATTTTCAAACAAAAATATTGACGATCTTGAAAGTGACATAACAAATACACTCTCTGATGTAATAAACTGGATGGACAAAAATAATTTAAAAGTAAATATAAATAAGACAAAAGCTATACATTTTCATACCTACAAAAGTAAAAGATTAGATATTAATATTCACTATAATAACGAAAAAGTAGAACTTACAAATAGTACACAGTTTTTGGGAATTACCTTAGATGAACACTGTAGTTGGAAAAGCCATATTGATAGCCTTTGTAAAAAGCTTAACAAATTTGTGTTTGCACTAGAAAGAATAAAAAAAACTGCATCCTTTCAAATAGCTCTTCAGGCCTATTATGGATATATAGAATCCCTATTACGATATGGTATTATAATATGGGGAAATAGTGTTGACTTTGATAGAGCTTTTAAAGCACAGAAAAGATGCATTCGAGCATTATGTGGTCTTAGATCTAGTCGAGATACTTGCAAACCCTATTTTAAAGAACATAAAATATTGCCCCTACCCTGTATATACATTGCTGAAATGTGCTTGCTGGTGAAAAAGCATACAAAATATTTCACTAAAATAGAAAACGTTAAAAAGAACCTACGAGGCTCTAGAAAAAACAAATTAATGATACCACATTGCAAATTAACCTTGTACAAAGAAAATGTTTACTTCATGGCTGTAAAACTTTATAATAAACTGCCATCAGATCTTGCACAAATACCAATTACCAACAATAAATTTAAAAACTGTTTGTTACGCTGGCTTATGGAAAAAACATTCTACTCAGTAAAAGAGTACCTAGATTTTAAGGAATAAAATGCACCTCTATACTAAATTCAATAACAGAGTATTTGAATGTACTATGTATAGATAATAAGTAATGCCACTCGATTTTTTATTAATGTAAGTATAAAAATGACATTTTGAGTTTCATTATACATTTGATTTTATTGACATGCTGATTTATTATTGAATGATTACTTTAACTTGACTAATACTAATGATTGTTAATCTTATTTTATATTAGTGTAATACAATTTGACATATAATACTTCAATAATCAAGGTAATGATGTAATAGTAATAAATTAATATCAATATGTAATAGTAATAAATTCATACCAATATGACGCAATATTTGCACGCCTACAATATTTAAGGCAAAATACCGTAGATCTAAACACACGTTGTCTTCCATCTCAATGTATGAACACTGTATTGAGCAAATTAAACATTTCATTTCATTTCATTTCATTTCATTTCATTTCAAGAATCACCTGGTTTAACCAAAAATATTGCTTAGCAATATTACTCCTTGCATTTGACGTATCAAAGCGCCATATGCCTAAGCAAACTAAACTTACTCTTCGTTTATTATTAAAGAAAACAGCACATCACATCAACTCGGAAAGGGATCGACACCGTATCGCCTTCGCCTCGCGGTCAACCAGGCGTCAACCTTACGCAAGCACGTAACCAAACCGGATCAGCGTCGGTACGTCGGCTCGGCTACGGCTAGGCGACGCCGCGCTTACGGCTAGGCGACGCCGCGCTTACGGCTCGCCGCACAGTGATTCCATATATAAAAAAAAAAATGAGAGAAAAAAATTATTAGAAAAAAAAAATAAAAAAATAGAAAATAAAATGACAAAAAAATGAGAAAAAAACATTAATAAAAAAAAATTATGTTCATTTTCATTTTCAGACCACTGTGCGTAGAGCGGTAAGCTCGGGTACGGAGAGACGTCAGCGCGTGGACGACTAGCGGTAAGCGCGGGGACCGCAAGTTGACCGACCTGCAAAGCGGTTCATGAGAGGGCTTACTCTGTAACACAAAACCCGTAACTTCGTTATACCCGTCCCTCTCACTCCCCAGTTGTGACAGAATCAAGTGAAAGGGATGGGGCTTACCGAAGTTTCGGATCTGCGTTACAGAGTAAGGCGATTACGTTCCATTTCCGATTAGTGTGCGTTGCAGTACAGAGTTTCATACAAAGAATACTGAACCGCTCGAGTTGATACGTTTACGTTCCGTTTACGAGTTGATATATGTGCTGTGACCTTAAGGGGGATAGTCTTTACATATTTTTAAATATATTCCTAACAACCTACACAATCATCTTGCGTAATAAAATAACATTTAACATTTTTGTTTTGAAAACTGACAAGGTTCGATTCCGAATCTTTTTTTTTTAATCTTTGAATGCAATTTTTCCTAACACTAAAATCGACGACATGGTTCCTTATAACAAATATCTCTATCTCTTATAGTTTCAAACTTTCCCGTACAGACCCATCCCGATGAATTACCCTGTATTTTAGAGTTGGTCTTCGTGTAAGAAAATAATTGTAATTAAATAATTACGCTTTCTTATAAAGGGTTTTTCAATAAGGGCGGGTTTTTCAAGGGTAGATGTTGAAATGAAATTAAACAAGCTGTGTGTGAGGTACTAACGTATTTTTAATTTTACATGATAGATCCACGTGTGCCATTACTTATGGAACACAAAATCGTTTAAATGTCCGCCACGGCTTCTTACGGTGGCACGAATCCGAAAGGTCCAATTTTCAACCACTCTGCCGCTTAACTCCGGCTGAATTTGGGCGATGGCGTGGGTTATGTTTGCTTTAGGAGCATTGGTCGATTGCGACTGGTTAGCATAGACCTGCGACTTCAGGAATCCCCACAAGAAAAAGTCTAGCGGGGTTAAATCGCACGATCTTGGTGGCCAATTCACGTCACCTCTGCGAGAGAGAGATTACTCTGCATTCAAATCGTTCATGCTGAATGTGCATGGTGGCGTCCGCTGTGTGGCACGTAGCGCCGTCCTATTGAAACCACATGTCGTCTACGTCCATATCGATCAATTTGAGCCAAAAAAATTTGGCCACCAAACGTTGGAGAGTCGACTGTGAAGGGCCACCGCGTCTGCCGTAAAATGGGCGCAACGCGCGCAATGTTTGCACTAATGAACACTCATTGTGATAATAACACTTTATCATTTATATTTCTATGCTTAATTTCATCCATTTTATCTACTGTTTAAGCGTTAAAAGGTAACGGATAGTCTGAGTTACTTTCGCGTTTAAATCTCGTTTGCACATTGTTCATATGAGATGTTTTAAGTGGCAGTTTTATTCTTATTAGTACTAGGTACTTATTTACTCAATCGATCAGTTATTTTCAATAATTTATTAATTTATTTTGTATTCAACACAATTATTGCTAGTAATTATAGTTGGTTTGCCACACTAACAACAAAACAACTTTTAATGGCACGGCATACCCGTGCCCTTATATCTTTTTATACACAAAAAAAGAGTTTCCCTCGTTTCTCTTCATTAAAAAGTACAACCTTGCTAGGTTGTTTTAAATAAAAAAAAGTAAGAAATCCTGCCTAATCTGAACAAGCTAATTTTGTTCACAAACTCGTTACAAGTGGCCCCAAATTATGTGGGTGAGTCGCCACTCTGACTTTCCAAGAATGTCTTCCCACCCACTTGGAAATTTGTAAGTGCTGGTAATAGGTGGATTCCTTAGTATTTTACTAAATATATTTTACTAAATATAAAAAATGAAAACATTATTTTCAAATTATTTTGAATTTATAAAGAATGGAATTTTTATTAAAGAATTAGAAAAAGTTTACCCATCTCGCATTCGCCCGGACAGTGAAAGGTCGTGGGTTCGAGTCCCATCGGAGCTAGTTGTGAGACGGGTCGATATTTTCTAATTAATACTTCATTTTCGATTATTATTTTGCTTAACAACTGAGCTTTGCAGTTAACTCCTGAGTTTATTTGGATTAAATTTTGGAGCTCACACCGTACATACCATAGAAACCGGGTGAAACAACGAAAGAGCTGTTTATATTCTACACTTAATATTATAAAGAGGAAAGATTAGATGTAAAACTATTGTTTGTTCACATCTAATAGGCTCCGAAACTACTGGACCGATTTAGAAAATTCTTTGACCATTAGAAAGCTACATTCTTCCCGAGTGACAATAGCACTAAATTATCTATTATATTTTTATGTATATGTCTATTATATGTTTTATCTTGTCTCGAACCAGCCGGTAACTGTAACTTTATAATTGTAATGGTTCCTGCGATTCAGGCCTAGAGTCTTGTGCAGTGGCCGCTGTTAAAAATTTCTGGTTCCCTATACGTAAAAATTAATTAACATCTATAGTTAATATTAGCTTATAAGAATTTGATGTATTTGGGTTAAATGTTGTTTTTGGAAATAAAATAAAGACTTTATTTTATGTAACTATCTAACATATTTTATCTCAATTTTGTCACAGAAACGGGTACCACGCGGGTTAAACCACGTGGAGCCACTAGTCTATACTAATATTAATATTATAAAAAGAAAGATTTGTATTTTGTATGTAACGAATAAACTCAAAAAGTACTGGACTGGTTTCGAAAATTCTTCCACCGTTAGAAAGCTACATTCTTCCCGAGTGACAAAGGCTATATTTTATCCCGATATTCCCACGGGAACGGGTGCCACGCGGGTAAAACCGCGAGGACCCGCTAGTCTCTAATAAAATTTAATATTACAGACCATCCTACGTAAACGCCTCCTTTGTCATCAGTAGCCATCTCGGAATAAAAAGAAAAGTTCCTAATGAATGGCCTTCAAAGGGCCCTTATCCTTCGTAAAAGCCTGAAAATTTGTACAAAAGTTTTCGGGCCGAAGACAATGGGAACGTTGGCGGGACCTTCACAATGAATGTGACTTTAAGAACCTTTTGACAACCTTTTTATTAACAACTTATGGCTGGTTGCGACTTCGTCTATCAATGTCGTAGGAAGCTATGCTTTTTGATGTTTTACTTAAAGGATGTTTGGAGGTTTCTTGTTAAATTTTGATAGTCTTTTTTTTTCGTCAACAAACAATTGACCAATACATATTAAAATAATGATCGTCCATCACGTTTATCGAAATCGGTCAATGTGTACGAAATATGCCAGAATACCAGCGTTGTTGCGGGGTGACCTTTCACCCTGAAACAACTTATGCTGAGGCAGGGTCCTGATTGGCACGTCACCACAGGGTAAAAAAACTCACTGTATTTTTTACTGTTATTATTGTATTTTACCCTTGTATGTTTTTGTGATGTGTCAATAAATGTTTTTCATTCATTCATTCATTTCATTCATTTCAAATATCAAAAATGTATGAGTTGACAGGTTCTCAGAGCGCTCGTTACAAAAGCGCGCGCTGAGCTCAATGGCAGGCAATGTGTATGTACAGGCTCTTAATGATTATAAACTTACTTTGAAATCTGCGACATCGAATGGAACCCAGATTAATAATTTACTAAATTCCTAGCATTACCTGCGCAAAGTTAAATAATATCCTTATTATTAATTCCCTAAGCCCCGTGCTAACGCGAGACGTGCCCGATTCCTGTAGGATTTACTCCAATATCCGTGACAACGCCATCTGGCGACAACGGCCAGCATTAAATTGTATTTATTATAGCAATGCTTTTGATTTACGTTTTGTTTACTTTTGCCAAGAGTCATTTCAAACTTAATTTCACAAAGAGTAACTTTTAAATCTCTGGTAGGTACATAGGGTATACGCGTTCGGATAAAGTGTATATTGGTGCTTGCCCGACCATATTAGACGGTGTCCGACCTGTCTTGTCCGGGTTTTTTTCCGGTTTTGTCCGGTTTTTACCTCTTTGTCCAACTCTCGAACTCGCCGGTCGCACTCGCCGGTCGAGCGGTTTTCGGCTTGAGCGAGTGCTTGCGGCCGTCATGGCCTCTAACGCGAATTCTTGGCTTTCTCCCACCTTGATACCCAAAAGTCCGGATAAACTAGGTAGCTGGTCAGACCGGTTTTTCAGTTTTAAAACCTGGCAACCCTACTCTGGTAAGAGGTAACCATGGAGCTAGACTTAATACTGAGGTAACTGGAGAGTGCAGTACTAACACTTTTTTGTGGCCACAAATTACACTGTGGCTGTCTTCCGTCTCACCTACACTTTGAAAAAATACGTATGGTCATTTGAGACAAGTGACCTATATGCAACTGAGAGCCACTACATATTAAAGGTCAAATTTGCTGGGCACACTTTTTTATTCAGGGTGAAAACTGCAGTTACCTCAGTATTAAGTCTAGCTCCATGGAGGTAACTATAGTGCGAAAAGAATCTTTTTCACTGACCTCTATTTATTATAGAGATCAGTGTTTTTTTGTGCACGCGGTAGAAATCGGAACTAACCCTCCTCTAGCTATAAAGTCAATCAGACAAATCCAGTCAATGACATTCACGCGCCAAAATTATCCTTGTCGGACTGTAGGTATATGTTATGGACCATAATGTATTATTTCATACTGCCCGTGTAGTTAGAAAAATGTCTTAATATAAGAGGGCAATCCGATAACAATTACTGAAATAATCAAATCGCCCGGGTATTATTTAAATTTTATATCACCTAGGGGGCAGAGTAAATTAAAACTATACTTACTTAAGTACTATTTTTTTTTCAAACTTAGAATGCAGCTGGTTATTTATTAGTAGGTCCATTATGCCATTATTCCAGCGCGCAGAATACTGCATGAATAATAATGGCATAATGGACCACTCATCTACTACGGTTCATTTAATTTACAATTAGAGAGAAAGAAAGAAAGGTGCTTGATAGGTGCGAGGACCGAAGCGACAAGCATGTTAGGTTTACATACATACTTACAGGCTTATCAGAATCGGTAATTAAACAACTTTCTCCTAGAAACATGGGTCGAAATACGCTAAAAATTTTTGGACTTTCCATAGTAAATCGATCACGTGATCAGTATGATTTGTATTTAAAGTAAAAAAATTACATATTTCGACCCATGTTTCTAGGAGAAAGTTGTTCACTTATCGATTCTGAGTCGAACTTGAAAATTTGGCCAGTGGTTTCAAAATTACCCTGTATAACTGACTTTATACAATGGACCCCCTCATTTCCTAATCAGTTCAACCCCCCTGATTCACAAACCGTCGGAAAGGCTCCCGACAACGGAATGTATGCACTGTCTCTGTCACTCGCTATAGAATAAACAAAGACAAAGCACAGAATTCGAATCCGATTCCGTTTCCGACGGTTCCGACGACTCAGGGGGCTGGTGCTTCGCGGGCCGCTGACGCGGTACGCTCGCTTCGCTCGCTAGGCTCGCGCAGTTAGTTCATGTAAAAATTCAATTCAAATCCTGATTAGCTGCATGATTAAATATTCCCACACCGCATATGTAAAGGTTTCAGCGTAAAACGGTCGTTATCTGCCCTCGCTGGTACTCCAGGCACGTACGTGCGAAATGCGTAATGCTAAACTTAGGACGAATGAGATCTGTTGGAAGGTGATATGTTGTAAAACAAAAACGGGTTGCACTCCGAGAGTGCCGAAGTGAAAAGGGCCCCTAGACTTTTTCATAAAAAAAAGGAATTTGACAAAATAAAAGAAAAAATACGTACTAGATTTGAACCGAGGTCTTCTGGCTTCAATGCCGCCCGTTTTCTAACCTGAGCTATCACCACTTTGGAAACGGTGGTGAAATTTGCCGTCGTATTCTAATGACATTGTATAAGCCGCGCGGATAAAGAAACAATATGGAAATGGCGACCAGCCGATCATGCTATCTCGCTCACACGTACCGTCATGCTGCATGAATAGCACGTGGGTGGTTCATGCTATCACGCTCACTCTTAATGGATGGCCGCCATTTACAGATTGTTTCTTTAACCGCGCGAGTTATAACAGTTTTTCGATCGGTACGGCTCTGGTCACGTGTCCGTCTTACGCATTTTCGATCTGACGGTCACGTGATTCCTGAAGCGAGTTTAACATTTTTTATCCATCACAACAAGAGCACAACACCTCTAAAGAAGTTTTCACTTCAAAAAGATGTTTCATCTCACGAGCGCGGGTGCACCACGCTTGTGTGTAAAGTAAAAGTAAATAGTAGATTGTATTACAAGGGAGCAAAATAATATATTTACGGCGAGGGCGCTATTTTGAATCCAGAGCGCAGTGAAGGATTCTAGAGTAGAATCTCGAGCGCAGCGAGGGATTCTAAAGTAGAATCCTGAACGCAGCGAGGGATTCAATATACGCCGCCCGAGGTGAAAATAATTTTGCGGCCGAGTAATACACTCTGCTTTTCATCCCCCTCTATAAGAAAAGCAGTAAAGACAACTCAAACTACCTACCTTTCTTTGTCGTTCGGATACATCATAGCGTTATACGGGCAAGAAAAAAAATTGAGTTTTGAAATAAAAAAGTAAAAAAAATATATGTCCATCAGATTTCTTATAACTATCTCCGGGGATGCCGTAGGGGGGTTGAAAATTTTGTTAGATTTTAGCTACGACTCACCGTTTACGTTTATTCTCAATTTTATAAAATTCCGTTTTTGAAAATTTCTCGGTCCCGAAAATAGTCCAGGCGCCATACAAAATCAGTTGAATTTTTTTTAAGTACTGCACACCCTTTGCTACACTCCAACCAATGCTTCTTTAATTATATTCTAAATTCAAATCTCATCGTTTTGGACCCTGTTATGAAGATGTTCAAAATTCAAATCTCATTTATACCCTCTTGTCATAACAGGTAAAAAATGAATCGTTTTGGACCCTGTTATTGGATAAACAATCATCGCTTTTCGAATCGATGGGATGAAAAATCATTTTCATCCCATCGATTCGAAAAGCGATGATTTTTTATCTAATAACAGGGTCCAAAACGATTCATTTTCTACCAGAGAGGGAATAAATGAGATTTGAATTTTGAACAGCTTCATAACAGGGTCCAAAACAATGAGATTTGAATTTAGAACATAATTAAAGAAGCATTGGTTGGAGTGTAGCAAAGGGTGTGCAGTACTTAAAAAAAAGCAACTGATTTTGTATGGGGCCGGGACTTTTTTCGGGACCGAGAAATTTTCAAAAACGGAATTTTATAAAATTGAGAATATCTCGTAAACGGTGAGTCGTAGCTAAAATCTAACAAAATTTTCAACCCCCCTACGGCATCCCCGGAGATACTTATAAGAAATCTGATGGACATATATTTTTTTTATTTAATTTTTTTTTTATTTCAAAACTCAAATTTTTTTTCTTGCCCGACTAGCGCTATGATGTATCCGAACGACAAAGAAAGGTAGGTAGTTTGAGTTGTCTTTACTGCTTTTCTTATAGAGGGGGATGAAAAGCAGAGTGTATTACTCGGCCGCAAAATTATTTTCACCTCGGGCGGCGTATATTGAATCCCTCGCTGCATTCAGGATTCTACTTTACTCTAGAATCCTTCACTGCGCTCTGGATTCAAAATAGCGCCCTCGCCGTAAATATATTATTTTGCTCCCTTGTAATACAATCTACTATTTCATCCCATCGATTCGAAAAGCGATGATTGTTTATCTAATAACAGGGTCCAAAACGATTCATTTTTTACCTGTTATGACAAGAGGGTATAAATGAGATTTGAATTTTGAACAGCTTCATAACAGGGTCCAAAACGATGAGATTTGAATTTAGAACATAATTAAAGAAGCATTGGTTGGAGCATGAAGTTTGACTTAATACTCGCTCTCACCCTGAATAAAAAAGTGTCGCCAGCAAATTTGACATTTATGTATGTAGTGGCAGGTAGTGGCTGTCAGTTGTCTCATATGACCATACGTATTTTTTTAAAGTGTAGGTGAGACGGAAGACAGCCACTGTGTTATTTGTGGTATTCAAAAAATTTTTCGTACTGCACTCTCCAGTTACCTCAGTATTAAGTCGAGCTTCATGGGTTGGAGTGTAGCAAAGGGTGTGCAGTACTTAAAAAAAAATTCAACTGATTTTGTATGGGGCCGGGACTTTTTTCGGGACCGAGAAATTTTCAAAAACGGAATTTTATAAAATTGAGAATATCTCGTAAACGGTGAGTCGTAGCTAAAATCTCACAAAATTTTCAACCCCCCTACGGCATCCCCGGAAATACTTATAAGAAATCTGATGGACATATATTTTTTTTTTTTAATTTCAAAATTCAATTTATTTTTCTTGCCCGACTACAAAGAAAGGTAGGTAGTTTGAGTTGTCTTTACTGCTTTTCTTATAGAGGGGGATGAAAAGCAGAGTGTATTACTCGGCCGCAAAATTATTTTCACCTCGGGCGGCGTATATTGAATCCCTCGCTGCGTTCAGGGTTCTACTTTAGAATCCCTCGCTGCGCTCGAGATTCTACTCTAGAATCCTTCACTGCGCTCTGGATTCAAAATAGCGCCGTCGCCGTAAATATATTATTTTGCTCCCTTGTAATACAATCTACTATTATTTCTGAAATCGTAATAACAATATTTTGCGCTGAGTCTTCCCATTGAGTAATCTTAGATAGGTACTTGTTATGGGTGTGTGTAAATCTACATGCACACTGTCTATGTCTTCGTAAGCGCAGCGCTCAGTTTTGACCAAATTGTATTTTCGCATCGCTGCTTTTTGGGAGACGTCACAAATCAGTTAACTGGAGCGCAGTGTCGTATTCTTTACATAAATTAATAATAAAACACAAACCTAGCATTTAAATTGTAAACTTTTTTAAATTTACAACTGACCTTTACGTATCCCGCGTTTATATTCAAAAGTTTTTTAAAGGTAAGTATATAACATATGGAATAAATATTTTATAGAACCTAACTAATATTAAACGGAAAAGGTACAGGGAGAGTAACTTCCGCATTGAGTGTGGATTATATGTGGATTACGTCGTCGGTTCAAAAGACACTCGATTTCACAAAAGACTTCAGTAACTTAACTTAGTTCAGGTGAGACTGTTCTTTAGGTTTTCTTACATTTCCAACTGTCCAGCCTTTTCTAGATAATCTCCCAGGGTTGCCTCTTGCTAAAAGTTAATATTAAACATACACTTTGCAAGTTTATCAGTATTAGAAACTTTAGAATATTTTCTGCTGCTGTCTTATTTCTCAGACGTCAAAAACTATTCGTATTTCGTTTCACAGGTATTAAAAGTTACTAGTTAAAGTTAAGGCCCGTGGTATCGCCAACGACCTTGGGCATAGAAGCGTGGCCTAATTTTCCCGCGTGCTACCCGCACCAAAACAGCTTATACACACGTTTCGTCAAAACTATGTATTATTTTAGAACGAAAAATGCCCAGTTTTAAGTTAAACAAGTTAGCAATCTTCTCCTGAAAGAAACGTAAAAATATCACTTGTAGTTTAGAAGCAGTAGCGTATTTCAAGTTGAAAACAGCTTCATTTCAATGTTTTTTTTTAATAGTATCTTAATGACTATGTTTTTTTTCAATGCTCAGATTGAAGTTTATATATCAATATTTAGTATATATTCATTCTGGATTCATCAGTAGGCTAATTTATGAGTTTTAGGGTCTCAAAAATTATCGTTTCACGACTACATGCGCCTTAACCTAATATCAAACAAAATTAATTAAACCCCATTTACCAGCCCTGGAAGATTGTCGTTACGTACCCTGGATGAGGTTTTTCCAGCTGAAATGGACCCTTTTAATCCCACGTGGCCGCTGGTTTTAAAATCTGGATTCGCATCTAAAATATGGGAGGATCTAATCTCTATAACGTATGGGTTTTAGATAGCAAACAATGCTTTTTTAATGGGATAGGTAGGTACTGCGAAAAGGCTTTATGAATGGCAAAAAATATATAGGTACTTTATTTGATACTTCATCTTAATCCTACTTTAGTAAATTGA
This sequence comes from Crambus lathoniellus, assembly GCA_949710035.1. Lineage (NCBI taxonomy): Eukaryota > Metazoa > Arthropoda > Insecta > Lepidoptera > Crambidae > Crambus > Crambus lathoniellus. The sequence goes on along the minus strand of OX453313.1, from coordinate 26,993,836 downwards.
AAAATTTAAACTGATTTTTATTTATTTATTTATTAGGAAACTCAACAGCCATTTTCCAACAATCATGCATAAAAACAAACTTATATTTACACTTAGCCAATAATAGAGTTTTACAGCATGTAATTATTGTACAGGCAAACTATTAAAAAACTAATTAATTTAAAAGAGTGAGACAACAGATCAAAAACCGTCTAAACTAAATAGATATGTGAATTATGCATCTACTGGATAGCAAGAGATTATGGTTGGCAGACCAAGTTTTACCCATTAAGCAGGTACTTATACACATAAATGTATGTAATGTAATATAATATAAAGTGTGATAGGTATTTAAGATGCGTAAGATAAATAAATAGTATTATAATAATTATTGTAATGCAATGAAAGATAAACAGAGACAAAAAGACACACAAAACAGAACAAATACAATGTTGATAATTATCATGCCTATAAATAAATGATTGTTTAAGTATCTATCTATCACGAAATTGTCCAAGACGCAGTAGCGTACTACCTACGTCTTGGACAACTTCCAGAGAAGGGCACGTTTGAAGCTATACTTGGACAAATGGACAAACTTATCATTGTACAATTTGGATAAGCGAGTCATAACAGCATTACTAGCGTAGTTCGTACGATGTCTAGGCACAGACAGAAGTGGGGTTTTTCTCGTGCGGTAACTAGGAGTACAGAACCTGATGGTGGCGAGTAGGTTTGCACTGTCCAGATGATTATGAAGGATATCGTGTAGAAGAGAACAATAGAGAAGGCTGTGGTAGAAGGCATATGTCAACATTGATTGAAATTGAAAATCATAAGTTGAGGTATTCCAGATACGGCACCAATCGTTAGAGGCGTAGTAGAGCTGTTCCTAACGAAAAAACATGTTTTTTCGCCACTTTCGCCTAGCCTATCGCCTTAAAGATTTCTGACACATCCAAAGTACTTTAAACCAGGAGAGTATTTCACATAGTTGTTTTGAAGTTAATAGAGTTATAACCAACCAGTAATTAGTTTAAAGCAGTTTTTAGCGTTATACACATACTTATTTAAAGGCTGATAGAGTTATAATAGCATCAAACGTCCTTATTCAGCGATAATAAGGCCGTTACACACGAGAGACAATCTAGTTAAGTTAATGCGGGCGTGCAGACGAGCGGCCGTGGGCGGGGCTTATGCTCGACTATAAATATGATTTCTTCTATTATTACCTCACGTACTCGACTACGATGATTAATAGAAGCTTCTGCAAAGAATAGCAAGTCTACGCTCTGAAGAACCGTTTAGATACGATTGGTATGTAGAAAAATCTAATACAGAAGTAAACTTTGTTTTAACCAATTTCAAATCATAAAAGGAGTTATTTTAATTTTTAGTTTTTTGCATTCACAATGCAATTTTTATTATAGAAAAATGGAAAATGAAGTATTTAGAAAAAATCGACCCGTCTCACAACCAGCTCCGATGGGACTCGAACCCACGACCTTTCACTATCCGGGCGACTGCTCTAACCACTGAGCTACTGCGTCGTAACGAGAAGCGTTGAATTTATCCAATACTTCTTGCGCGCGCCAGAAGTGAAGATATTAGTGTGTGTAGTGATGGTAAGTTTCTAACCAGTATCTAATAAGTAAAATTGTAATTAAATCAGAACACAACTTCAACTGCTAGTTTCCGTGAGTTAAATCCGGCCTACTTAAGTATTAATCAAAATTAATACATTTTAGCGCGCACATCAATTATTTAGTTCCAAACTAAGCGGGGCTCGTGTTTTGGGTGCTAAATAACTGTTGTAACACATTTAGGCCCGTGTTATAGAACGACACGCGAGTGGAGATCTCTTCTCAAGTATAGTTAGAAAGGGATGAATGTATTCGTTGCATGTATTTGCATACTGGAAAAGAGATCTCCACTTGAGTGTTATATATATACTATACATATAAGGGCCGTACATTTCTTGTCGTTTCTACTCCAAAGTCTCCCGCCGCCACCGTAGGGTTTGCGGACCGATGGCGTAGCTTCTTTGCCGTTCACTAGTGTTGTAATCACTTTGTAATGCGTATCATGAAACATATAAACACAGAAATGTTTATATTTAATTTTGGCAGAACTTAGAAAAATCAATGGCCTATACCTACCCTAGACTTTCCCTTTTGAAGGAAACACACATGCTCTGCTTCATGATCATCATCATCATTTCAGCCGTACGACGCCCACTGCTGGGCATAGGCCTCCCCCAAGGATCTCCACAACGATCGGTCCTGCGCTGCCCGCATTAAGCGGCTTCCCGCGACATTGACCAGATAAGCTCTGCTTATACACGAATAATTGGATGACTTTTAACAAGCAAAGCTTTCTAAAATCCGAACCACAATCTTATTTAAAATAATATTTAATATGGATCCATTTTATTGAAAGAAAATTAGAACAAAGAATACAAACAAGAACGGGGCGCAACAACAATCTAGTTAGGGTGCGGGTAATGCAGACGAGCGTTTATAAAACGTTTGTTGTCAATTATATTTCTTTCTTTCAGTAAATAATTATATCATTTTCATATTATCAGTATCATTAACAAACTTATTACTTCTTTTTTGCTTTTAAAATATGCGTTTATTACTATGGTTATGGCTTTGAACTTTAAAACAAAACAATTTCTGCTTATTACTTTGTTAAACGGTGTTTGCGTTATTAGAAATAGTGGGAATGTAGTTATTATGTCGCAGGCATGAAATAAGATAGGGTTATCAAAATTTTAATCCTTTATGGGGCAAGCAAGAGGTTAATATTAAAAATTTATTAAAATGTATTGATATAGGTTGAAGAGAAATTTATAGAGGTCAAGGAATTTTTATTTTTTAAAAAGTATAGAATTTTTTATAATTTATTTCATTTTATTTTATTTATTCGACGACCGATTTGGCGCAGGGGTAAACTACCTGCCTTCTGCGCCAGAGGTCACGGGTTCGATTCCCGAACAAGACAAATATTTGTGTGCATGAACATGTCTTTTTGTCTTGGTCTGGGTGTTTTCTATGTATATTAAGTATGTATTTACTAACAAAAAGTATTAAAGTATATATTTATCCGTTATCAAGTTCACGTAGACACAGTTTCTTAAGAAATTAACTACGGGCTTAGATAATTGGTGTGATTGTAAGAAAATATTTATTTATTATTATTTATTATTTATTTATAATCACAAATAAAATCGAACAAAAGAATAATTAGCAAAAGTAATTTCACGTGTATGGTGTGGCTGTTTATTAATACTGAATTCTGCTCGAGCAATGATTCAAAACCGCGCGTTCCAACCGTTCGTCTGTCTCGCCCATAAACCGGGCTACAATCTCGTTAAAATAATACTCTTCCAACCCACATCGCGTTTTATTGCGCAAGTTCTAAATGCTTTCATCTTTATTCTGTTCGACGTACAGTATAAAGTATAACACTTGCTAGAAAGGATTAAATATGTTTCTTTAAGGCGCTGAGGAAAACAATTTAGCTATTTGAAAATAAACACTCTCGTACTGGACATAATAACTATAAAACTTGGCAGTTAAATCTATACTAGTGTTAGAGATAAACATCACTTTTTCATCCCATCGATTCGAAAAGCGTTGATTGTTTATCTAATAACAGGGTCCAAAACGATTCATTGTTTACCTGTTATGACAAGAGGGTATAAATGAGATTTGAATTTTGAACAGCTTCATATCAGGGTCCAAAACGATGAGATTTGAATTTAGAACATAATTAAAGAAGCATTGGTTCGAGTGTAGCAAAGGGTGTGCAGTAGGTACTTAAAAAAAAATTCAACTGATTTTGTATGGGGCCGGGCCTTTTTTCGGGACCGAGAAATTTTCAAAAACGGAATATTATAAATTTGAGAATATCTCGTAAACGGTGAATCGTAGCTAAAATCTAACAAAATTTTCAACCCCCCTACCGTAACCCCGGAGATACTTATAAGGAATCTGATGGACATATATTTTTTTTATTTAATTTTTTTTTATTTCAAAACTCAAATTTTTTTTCTTGCCCGACTAGCGCTATGATCTATCCGAACGACAAAGAAAGGTAGGTAGTTTGCGTTGCCTTTACTGCTTTTCTTATAGAGGGGGGATGAAAAGCAGAGTGTATTACTCGGCCGCAAAATTATGTTCACCTCGGGCGGCGTATATTATTTTGCTCCCTTGTAATACAATCTACTATTACACATTTAAACAACCATTTATTACAAGAAACTATATCGGCATCACAACTAGCTAATTATCGACTACCAGGGGACTCCGCCAGTCATAGACTAACACAGATTCTATATAACAGATTCAAATAGACATTCACAGATTAGGCTACCACTAGTGTTGTGGTTTAACGCCAGCGAAAAGTAGTGTCGTGCGTGATAGTAATTTCTTCTAGTTAACAGTAGTATGTATTATGAATAGGAAAGATTTAATTGTTTGCTTCACAATTGAAAAGGCTCCGAAATTACTGGACCGATATAGAAAATTCTTTTACTATTAGAAAGCTATATTCTACCTGAGTGACCTAAGCTATATTTTTTCCCGATCTTCCCACGGGAATGTGTACCGGGTATATGCGGGTAAAACTGCGAGGATCCGCTAGTAGCTTAATAAAGTAATAAAATAATGTCGATACATAAAAAATATCGTAGCTTTTATTTAAAATCACGCGTTCCACCTGCGCGTTTATTACGCCCGTCTGCCTCACCCACAATCCGGGCTGCAATCCCGTTAAGATAATACTTACTCTCCGACCCACATCGTGTTTTATTGCGCAAGTTTTGGGGACCTCCGTAGCAGAGTGGTGTACGCACTGGTTTTCAAGGCCGCCGCTATCTCTAGAGGTCCCGGGTCCGGTACCCGGTTGGGTAAATATTTAAAAACGAACTTTTCATAATTTTCTCGGGTCTGGGTGTAAGTGGTAATACCCATCGTTGTTTCCAACTTCCATTACACTAGTGCTCAAGATACTATAATTTGGTATTGGAACAATGTATGTGATAGTGGAGTAAAATATATGCATCTTTATACAAGGCGCTGATAAGGATAAAACAATTTAGGTAGGTATTTTAAAATAAATACTGTTGGACTGAAATAACTATAAAATTTCTCAGTCAAATAGCTTGATAAATTATTAAAAAAGTCGATTATTTAAAAATAATCGAAGCTCTTATTTAAAACCGCGCGTTCCACCCGCGCGTTTCTTACGCCCGTCTGCCTCACCCATAATCCGGGCTGCAATCCCGTTAAGATAATACTCTCCGACCCACATCGCGTTTTATTGCGCAAGTTCTTAATGCCACCATCTTTATTCTGTTCGACGTAGGGTAGTTTTCCAATTGTTGATCTAGTTTATGATATTGTACTAGTTTCCAGTTTTCTAGGGAAATCCTGGGTGCAAGTTATAGTGGCAGAGGGAGGGTTATTTCCTTTGCTTTTTATACTGTGCGACTTTTCTTTAGTTTTTAGAAAAAAAATCTCTTAGCGTTCCTTTTACGTGTAAATGCAATAACCGAAAAACCCCAACTAACTTAATTTACATTAAAAATAATTCCATTTAAAAAAAGAAACTTGCACGATTTTTGTGCTCAAATGTGCCTTTCTGACAGATTTTAAGTTCTACTCATGGAACTGTAGGACAACATACAAATTTCTTGGTTCAACGTGGTTCTTCTATGACGTAAGAGAGCACGTGACGTGACGGGTCGCGAGTGTATTGAATGAAAATGAACAAACATTTTTAGAAGCGGCATAAAATGAAAACATTTTTTTTTTGTAATTTTCAACCCTATCATAGTTGTCTAGCTGTTGACCACTATGTTTACCTGGACAGACGGTCCAGTTAGGTAAGTCCAACTTTGAGAAAGAGATCTCTCGTCGAATCCAGCTCGGATGGGCAGCGTTCGGGAAGCCCCGGCATATATTTGCGTCCGAAATACCTCAATGTCTCAAGACGAAAGTCTTTGACCAGTGCGTGTTGCCAGTAATGACAGGAAGTGAGACGTGGTCTTTTACTATTGGGTCTCATAAGAAGGCTCAAAGTCACCCAGTGAGCAATGAAGAGAGCGATGCTTTGTATTTCCCTGCTCGATCGAATCAGAAATGATGAGATCCGCAGGAGAACTAAAACAACCGACATCGCTCGAAGGATTGCATTATTGAAGTGGCAGTGGGCGGGACACATAGCGCGGAGAACCGATGGCCGTTGGGGCGGAAAGGTTCTCGAATGGCGACCGCGTACCGGACGACGTTCCGTGGGCAGGCCCTCTACAAGGTGGACATACGATCTGGTCAAGGTCGCGGGAAGCCGCTGGATGCGGGCAGCGCAGGACCGATCGTTCTTGAGATCCTTGGGGGAGGCCTATGCCCAGCAGTGGGCGTTGTTCGGTTGACATGATGATGATGAAACCCTATCAAAAATGTGCTGAATCGATTCTACTCTCGATTTTGATTGTATATTGCCCCGGTATTTAGTGTAACATTTATCTATGATCATTTGCATATTGATACCAAATCTCAAGAAAGAAACGTATACCTACAATCTACACTAATATAATAAACAGAAAATAGTAGATAGTACAACAAGTGCATAAAACGATGGGTTTTATGTATGTACGAGTTATACACTCTGCTTTTCACTTCGATTGTGTGGAAAATAAATAGCAATATTGCAAAAAAGAACAAATAAAGACTTCGTCATATTGGCGGTAGGTAAGACTTTCTTTAATTTTCTTTTTTTTATACGTGGCAGTGGCAGTGGCAGTACAGTGACTTTAGCATATATCGTACTCCATGATGATTGTAATACTTATTTCTTAGAAAACTTATAAATTTTGCCTCGTTTTATTAATTTTGTGGATAACATGGATTATTAACAAAATTGAAGAAACAGAATGAAATAACAAGTTTATTTAACGAAGTTTAATTGCGTGTGTGACTGTTTACCTGAAGACCTTTGTCTTAGAGTCTGAGACTTAGACGAAAATTTTACTTTATGCACTAGAGCATAAAAAGCGATTTTGTGCAGCCTATACCCAACATAAACACGAACTTTACGAGCATGAGAAGTAAAAATATTTTATTTTTATTTGTATTTTTATATAGAATAAACACAAAAACTACCTAGGTATGTTTATAATGCATACTTAAAAACAAAAAGTACAAGACTGATTTTAAAATTCTTTCACCATGTAAGCTTTATTCATTCTTCCTTAACCCGATATTCCCACGATTTTTAAAATCGGTTTAGAAGTGATGGAGTTTATCCATTACAAGCAAAAAATCAAACCTATCCTCTTTATCTATACTAATAGGTATTATAAAGAGGAAAGATTTGATTGTTTGTTTGTTTGCATCGAAAAGGCTCCGAAACTACTGGAGCGATTTAGAAAATTCTTTGACCATTAGAAAGCTAAATTCTTCCCGAGTGACATATTCTATATTTTATCCCGATATTTCCACGGGAACGGGTACCACGTGGGTAAAACCGCGAGGATCCGCTAGTACTTAATATTAGTATAGATACGGATTCAAAGAAAATATTTTCCTGTCTCAATAGACGAAGCCGTAAACAATGACGTCATCGCTTACGTCACACCATCCATATATCAATAACAGGAGACCCATTAGCAGAAATGCTGTTTTTATGGTAATCCCTTCGTGCAGTGGACTGGAACGGACCGGGTTTCATGCCAGGACTGGAGCGAACTGGGGTTTTTGCTGGAATAGGTCATAAATCTTGCTCAAGAATTAGCTTTGAATGTAAAAATGTAAATTTTTAGAAAATATTTAAAACAAAGCCCGTGTTGTTTCATCAATGTGAAGAAATAAGCACTGACAGGTCGTAGGTTCGAGTCCCATCGGAGCTAGCTGTATTATAAGACAGGTAGATTTTTTTGAAGTGAAAACTTCTATAGCGGCTTTTCGCACTTTTTGTGACGGGTAAAAAATGTTAAACTCGCGTGACCTGATCGAAAAACTGTTACAATGTTATTAGAATACGAAGGCAAATTTCGCCATTATTTCCAAAGTTGAGGAAAGAAACCAAGCGGCATTGAAGCCAGAAGACCTTGGTTCAAATCCAGTTCGTTTTTTTTTTTACTTTTTTGTGAAAAAGTCTAGGAAGCCCTCTTTACTTCTGTCGGCACTCCCGGAGTGCAACTCGATTTTTTTTATGTACTTCATTTTCAATAGGTATTACCTATTGAAAATGTAAATCCATATGAATACGTAAGTCATACATAAGGGCTATATGTGTTAACCCGTTGTGTATTAAAGAAAGGACGTAGGCGGTCTAAAAATATAAGTATGGATATGCAAGATAATAAAGATAGCAATTAAAATACGACCTTAGAAATGTCTAGGCTTACTCGATTACAATGTAACGGAGCTTGATAAATGTTGCCCATTGTTCCCAGCGAAGGCCTCAAACTATTTCAAGTATTCAACGCGTACTTTCAAACTACACAGAGGGCTTGCTGACAAAATGCTAACGCTATCAAGGTTACTTGATTTTCGTTCCATTTAAGGCCTAATCATAATCAGACGAGGGAATTTTGTCCGCCGACATAACCTAAAAGTGGAAACATTTGCTGCGAATGCAACGTAAACAACGAAGATTGTTCTGCCACAGCCATCTCTATCGTCTTCTACACGATAGAGACGGCTGTGGTTCTGCCCCTCAGAACAATAACTAAAGCTATTCTGCCCATTATGCTCCTGTCACCTTGCTAGATCTTTACGAATCAAATAAACGTCGTATCGTATGCATTGAGTTCGTGGCGAAAATTACCACTTTTTAAGTTAGTCCGGCGGACAAAAGTCCGTCGTCTGATTAGGCCTTTAAGTGCCCTCAGTGCTCTGCGGATCCAGTATAATAACGCTTTCAGGATGTCGATGTGGCTGCCTGGTTTCTGCAGTGCTTCAGGCATGTTTGCGCAAGCACATATAGATCGCTTCGATGCCATATTTCGCAAGAAAACTGCCTCGTTGCTGGGCAGGCTGCCGTCTAGCCCCAACTCCATCCTGCGCGTTATAGCGGGTCGTTACGACTCCTCAATAATAGTCCACTGCGTTCGGAGGTGTATATCAAACACCTCATTAGTTGCTAAGTAAGTAAGAACAAAATATTTTAATTTGTTTTTATTTTTTTAGTCATATCGGGAACAATTTTCATATACTTTACATAGGTACTCATTACAAATGGAAATAGAAATAGAAAAAGTTTATCCAGCAAAACACAAACTATAATAAATACAAGAATATATAAAATTCAATTTTGCTGAAACGGCCTCATCTATGCTTGTGTCACAGCTGAAACTGTGGCGCTGATATTCTGATGTAACCTTTGTAAGATGAAGCATGAATAACACTTTATACTTGTTGGATAATACCAATATTTATTGTGAAAAAAGAGATATAGGTATGTTGCTTACTTTCGCAAAAAAAAAACATGCAAGATGCAAAAAAGTAGGTACAGTGACACAAGCTTTTCTGTTCCAGTGACAGCCGTGACAGAGGAGCCACTTGCAATACGAAATTAGCTGTCAAAATGGACTGCCGTATGAAAACTGTTTTAGTTCCAAAGATAATCACCGGAACAGAAAAGCTTGTCGCACTATACTGTGGTATTATATTGTAAGAATATAAGACCTCCTTGCTTTGTCTATGAACGATTGATTTTTAATAGTATTTAAAGTATCGAATGCATTGTCATTACCATGAAGCTCGACTTAATACTGAGGTAACTGGAGAGTGCAGTACGAACAATTTTTTGTCCACCACAAATTACACAGTGGCTGTCATCCGTCTCACCTACACTTTAAAAAAAAACGTATGGTCACATGAGACAACTGACAGCCACTACATACATAAATGTCAAAGGAGATGGTAAAGATTTGGTACCACTCGTGAGCATATACACAAAAGTTACGGAAAAATGTATAAAATAACATGGTGCCCCTTAAAAAATTCAAAGTTATTAGAATAATTGGTAAATAAATAAATAAGAATGGTTATTTTTATGACTGGTAACTTCGGTAAGTTCGGCGTGACTTCGGCAACATTCTTAAGGGCCCCATAGATGATCAGTCGGCCTGTTGGGAATGGCTTGTCATTGTCAGTGTCCTTAAGCGCCCCACAGATGGTCAGTTCGCTTGTCGGCAACGGCCTGTCAGAACCCCATATCAGTTGATTTCGGATGAACTGGTGGCTTACCTCAAGCTCTAATAGCAGTTATTTTTAAGTTGAGAGAGTGAGACGCCGCTTTACACGCCGTATAGCGGCGTCTCACTCTCTCAACTTAAAAATGACTGCTATTAGAGCTTGTGGTAAGCCACCTGATCATGTCGGTAAAGCAGTCAAAGGACATGAAAGAGAAAGAGCGATAGTTTTCAATTACTAATACTTGTGAAAGTTGTGAATACTCAAAGACGAATACAGTTCGCCAAACTCATACTAAATGAGCCCACAAACGGTCGTCGCCTGTCGGCCTAGACCGGGGGTGCTACCGGCTAAAAAATCTGGATATGGGTATGGGCTTCAATGTCATTTGAATTCCTTATTTTGAAAGATTTTTGATGCTTTGTTCTGTTAAACGTTGTTAGCTAGCTATCGTTATACCCGACGTCACAAAACAATGACTTCGGGTATAAGGATAACTAGCTAGCCCCCCTGGGGGGCTACCGCGTAACTTTATGGGTATGAACTTCATACGTTTTTCGGAATTTTAAGTCAGTTTTACAAAAAAAAATAGCCGCTATCTGTTCCTTGTTTTGTGATGTTGGGTATAACGATAACTAGCTAGCAGCGTTCAACAGAACAAAGCAGCAAAAATCTATCAAAATAAGGAATTCAAATGACAGTTGAAGCCCATACCCATATCCATATTTCTTAGGCGGTAGCCCCCCAGGGGGGCTACCGCGTAACTTTATGGGTAGGAACTTCATACGTTTTTGGGAACTTTAAGTCAATTTTATAAAGAAAATAGCCGCTATCAGTTCCTTGTTTTGTGACGTCGGGTATAACGATAACTAGCTAGCAACGTTCAACAGAACAAAGCAGCAAAAATCTATCAGAATAAGGAATTCAAATGACAGTTGAAGCCCATACCCATATCCAGATTTCATAGCCGGTAGCCCCCCTGATCGGCCATCCTGTACATTTTTTACTATCACATTTTTCCTATACTTACAAAATTGCATTGTGAATGCATAAAAATAATTTAAAAGTCTCAAGCTTAAGACTTCCTTAACCATACACTTAAATGTTCATTCAATAGCTAAGCTAGCATCAGAGTTATTTATTAGAGAACTTCTTTTATAACACTTATCCCATTTAAATATTTAATTTTCTATTAGACATGGACTATTTTTAAAGAACTTCGGCTACAGTATCTAATGAGAATGAGAATATTGAGAATGAATGACGTATTGTTTGACTTTGACTTTGACGTTTCCATCCAATGCTTTTTTGAGGGTGATATTCCACTTTTATCAAATATTGGATCAAAGAAATTGGACGAGGACAAATTCATAATGGTTTCATTGATAATTTCTTTAGTCAAATGCATAATGGACAAAGATCTTTAATAAGTGGAATACACCCTAAAATGGCTTCCTACGTTTTATAAAGCCGAAATAAAAAATTTATTTGCCGCGTTATTTGGTAAAATAATAAGAAAATCTAATGAGAATCTGATTTCTTGGGATGATATCTTTAGGAAAAAATGGTGCTCACAAGTGGTACCAAACTCCATACAAGCTTTTACCATCTCCTTTGCTGGGGACACTTTTTTATTCAGGGTGAGAACTCCAGTTACCTCAGTATTAAGTCGAGCTTAATGGTCATTACGCGAGTAATTTGTTTTAGTCCAGAACAATTCCGCGCTTGGCGCTGTTATAGTGATCTTTTCTCGGCCAAGAGGCCGCAGTAAATAAGTTTCTCCCCCATATTTTGCTTTTATTCAGTTCCCATACGTGATCGTCGCAGTACCTACAGATACACGCGACGAAACTATCAGATAGCAAGAAGTGACACACCTTGCACCATCACCGATAAGACTACTCTAAACGTGTTTCGCCCCAACCCGGGGCACCCTCAGGAGTTGTTAGACCGTACAAATTCCATCACCAAGTCAAACTCCAGACTCACGGCCACACAAGGTCAACCAAAGGTCAAAAATAAAACAAAACACGACTCATATCAGTTCCCATTTACGTCTACGGTATAAATAATATACCCGACCCGCCCCGCGGAGTGCGCGGTCGGCCCGTAAATTTGCCGGGTTGACAGCGGGACAGTTCCCGTGTCCCGTAGCGTAGTGTCCCGCCAGCACGTAAATCAAATATGCGTGACTCGCCGCGGCAGGTACCTACACAATTCATGTTACCTTGTTTTCGGTCTTTTGCATTTATTTGGGGTAAAGAAAAAACACCGTTGTGCAATAAATCCTACATGATAATAAACCTCGTGTTAGGGTGTCTCAAAAGTACGTATAATAGGATTTGAATTTCCGAAATATTCAAGATGGCGTAGCGGGTTGAAATTTGACATACGTCATCTAGACACATGTTAAATTAATCGTGGAGCGTTTCACAATAAAACAGCGCATAGAAGTTATACAAATATTTAACGAAAATTCACGATCAATTACAAACACTCGTCGAAAGGTCGAAAATCTCGTAATTTCAAGAAGAGGTTATGTCGAGATGTATGAGAGATCTTGCCATCTAATGCCACTGGATTTCTTTCTTTGGGGCTACGTCAAAGATAAAGTCTACGCCAACGATGCACAAAACATAGACAATATAGACAAAATATTCGCTGAGTTATGGGGAAGTAAGTAGCGAAATGTGTGAAATTAGCAGCGAAATGTGTGAAAGTGTCATGAAAAACCTGCACACAGCAAAAATGCCCTTGGCGGCCATTTAGCAGATATTCTATTCAGATAAAATTGTGCAAGTCTCTTCTTTATTTATATATAATAAAATAAAACTACGAAGGAATTCTAATCTATTCGCGTTTTATTGAGACAAATCATCCTTTACCTACTTTTGGGACACCCGTTATAAGTTATATAACCCCTAAAAAACCTCTGAACAAGTGAATATTTAAATGGTTATAAGTACATCCGGGTACTTAATTACGACCGGGGTAGTTTACCCCGGTCGTAATTAGGCCCGATCAAACTGATAGCGCCCAAACGGTCGTAACATTCGTAGCTTGTTTTGAATTAGACTTGTTATACAATAATTTCTATATTATCACAATAAATAAAGATGTAAAAGATTTAACCTGTAGTCAAATTCTTCACTACATAGTATAAAACAAAGTCGCTTTCTCTGTCTCTATGTCCCTTTGTATGCTTAAATCTTTGAAACTACGCAACGGATTTTGATGCGTTTTTTTTAATAGATAGAGTGATTCAAGAGGAAGGTTTATATGTACTTTTTATCCCGATATTCCCACGGGAACGGGAACCACGCGGGTGAAACCGCGGGCGGCCGCTAGTTAGAAATAAAACAGGATAAATCTACAGGATAATGTTATAAAGCTTAATAATGTTAAAGTAAGCTCACCAGGAATACTGAATGCGATACAATAAAAACCGCTGCACATGTGAATATTTAAATGGTCATAAGTACATCCGGGTACTTATTTATGCCCGGATCAACGGGACCCGGGTCAAATTGATGGCGCAGTAACGGTCAGTGGGAAGCGCTCGTAATGTGGGTAAAATGGACCGAAGTTACAGTTAGGATTGTTTGTGTTATAAATCAATTGTAATTTGGTGTGAATTAGACTTGTTGTGTTATTGCTATGATACATCATAAGCTAGCGGCTGTCCGTATCTTCGAGTAGACTGAGGTCCTTGTCTAATGTTAATTGAGGCTATCAGCGCAAAACTGGTGTATCCCCAGACTAAGTACTTACTGGCTGGTGTATACAGCTTACACTACTCTTGCACTATAGTACCAATAGTACCTACTTGGTTGTAACGGCGGCCCGTGCAAAAACTATGTGTCTACTAGCGCCATCTGTTTTTGGATACAAAAAGGTGGCTTACTCGACTATTGCACTGAACATTTATATTGTAAAGAACATATCTTACACCAGAACCTTAACCAACGTAAATTGTGGGTTATACCACTTTTGCGCTGATAGCCTCAATTAGCCTAACGCTTCACATGAATAAGGCTAATAGGAATGCATAAGGTGTGTTTACAAAATAGACTGATATTAAGATAAATCTACGTACCCTTTGAGTTTGTTATGTTAGTAGCATAGACAATAATAGATATATAAGTAGACGCGCTAAGATATATTAGTATAAATTAGTAACGATTTTAACTATGTATATTAAGGTCACAGCATTGGGCCGGATCCCCGGAGGCGCGGGTTCGAATCCCGCGTAAAAGCTTATAGGGCTCGTTTTTTACTATCACATTTTTCCTATACTTACAGAATTGCATTGTGAATGCATAAACATAATTTCAATAATATATGTATATTAATTTTTAATAGTAATTCCGTAACACTGATTCTGATGAATTCTGTGATGACTGCCCTAATATTTTCATTTCAATATTTACAAGGTCTTCAAATATTATCTATATAATTATCTATATTCATCTGTTTAGCATAAAACACCAAATAAATAAGTACCACTGGCCATATGCGGGACTTTCACAAGAAAATGAGTAAATAACAGCGACAATATAACACACAACACTCCATAACATTCAGCAAAAAATATGCGAACGCATATAATTCTCGGAACGTTTTTTACTCAGCATATCCGGATATCTGGATAAAGTACCCTGGATTTGTGCCCGGATAAGGGTAGGATAGATGGCGCCACCGGCTGGCAGACGTTGGGACAAAATGGCTGACAATCAGTCGTCTTGGATAAGATGGGACTTTTATTTGTTGGCAAAGTGAAAATGACGTAGTTAGATGTTTTGCTCACCAGTTATGTGTCAAAGTCTGACACAGACGTCCATAAAAATAAATGTGTACTTACCTACCTTTGATAGTCAGCGTGTTCTTACATTAGGAATATTCTTACCGCCTCTGTGTGGCGTGCGTGTGGGACATACCACTATTACTATGCTCAAATAATAATAGTGTAATACTACTAATAATACATAATAATAGTAATGAAAAATAAAAGTAATAAGTACTTAGGGTAGGGTGGTTGTACCGTACAAAATCCAGCACCAAGGGCGGTTAAAATTGCATGTATTTTGCCTTTCCGACACTTTCCTTACGATTCGACGATAGTGTAGCCGCGCCATACAAACTCTTGAACTTTTTTTACTACCAAAAATTTAACTCACATCTTCCAGTGCCTTAAAAAAGCCTCTACAATTAAGCTATCTAAGCTCAATAAAAGTCCCCGTAGCTTATTTGTCCTTTTTCATCAGGATTAAAAAAGGCGACCGAAGCAGTGTACATACGACAGTGGGTCGGGGGGCTACCGTCTAAAAAATATGGATATGTGTATGGGCTTCAACTGTAATTTGAATTCCTTATTTTGATAGATTTTTGCTGCTTTATTCTGTTGAACGTTGCTAGCTAGCTATCGTTATACCCGACGTCACAAAACAAGGAACTGATAGTGGCTTATTTAATAAAAGTTTATAAAATAGACTGAAAGTTCCAAAAACATATAAAGTTCATATTCATAAAGTTACGCGGTAGCCCCCCGGGTTTTCGTTATTTTTTTATCCACAAAGGAGGCCTTCATCAAACCACACCTGATGTTAAATGATGATAAGGCTGAAGGTGGAAGCGCACTACTCACCGAATAGTCAACCTCTGAG
Source organism: Crambus lathoniellus (assembly GCA_949710035.1). Classification (NCBI taxonomy): domain Eukaryota; kingdom Metazoa; phylum Arthropoda; class Insecta; order Lepidoptera; family Crambidae; genus Crambus; species Crambus lathoniellus. The sequence continues at coordinate 26,977,986 of OX453313.1, read as the reverse complement.
GAACTGACTTTCTTATCTCAGGATTATATATTCTGTGTCTGAGGCTAACGAAAGCTGAAAACATTGTTGTTTTTGCGACAGATTGAAATAAGATGGTGGTAGCTGGCAGACTTTTAACAAGTCATACCACATTGTACTTACTGGGTTATTTTTTATACAGTACGCAAACTTTAATATGTTGTTCAGACCATGAAACTAAACAACTTTCCCGAAAAATACGGGTCCGGAACTGACAAAAAAATTTCGATCTCCCATACAAACTGACGCAGCCAACTCAACAATTTATTAGTACGGAAGGTCCAAAAATTTTTTTCATATCCGGACATTCCGGACCCATGTTTCTGGGGAAAGTTGTTCAGTTTCATGGTCTGAACAACATGTATAAAAGTTTGCGTACTGACAAAAAACTAACCCTGTAAGTATCCCACTAGCTGTCGAACTCGAGACCTCTGGGTCTGATACTAGTGATGTGCACCACTAGACCACAAAGACGTTAAAATATTTTTCTTTGTGTTTTCTATGTATATTACGTATTTATTTACAAAAGAAAAGTAAGTAAGTAAAGCGACTCCGCTCCGCATATCTCACGGATCCACGACAATATGAGCTTTAACGGTGTTTCTTAGTATCAATGTGAACCCTGACGATCTGTTACCTGTACACAGGACGACGGTAATTACCTACAGGGAAATTACGTCGCTTTGTAAAGAGAAACCGGATTAACTACTGCGACCTTTTTACTGCCTCAAATTGAGTGTGTTTAGTGTTTAGGTACCTTATCCTACTATTAGTCCTACTAGTAGTATTATAAATGTGAAAGTTTAGTTGTTTAGATGTTTGTTACTCAATCGCGCCAAAACGGCTGAACGGATTTGACTGAAAATTGGGACACAGATACTTTGTAGCCGGGAGAGGAACATGGGCCAACATGGGCTACTTTTTATCCAGGAAAAATATCACATTCCCGCGGTATAACGTCGTGTAGTCTGCGCGGGCGAAGCCTCGGGCGGAAAGCTAGTTTAATTATATTTCTACTACATAAGTATTTTAATTTTAAAACGGAAATTAAAACTGCAATTTAAGTGTTTGAAATGATATTTCTAACTGCATATGTATAAATAAAACACTATCACCGATTTTTTCACGCAATTTATTCAACAACTTGGTTAAATTTTAGTTGTTTTTTGAGATTTTTTGGTTTATATGCATATGTATTTTAAATTTTAAACGGAAATTAAAAACTGCAATGTAACTGTTTGAAATGAATGTTGACATTTCAATGTCTTTTAACTTTCATAATGTACGGTCGAACCAATTGGATCGTGACACATTTTGCTAATAATTGGTTTGAAAGCGTCCAAACTATAAAGGTCAATAGGTATAGGTATGTAAACAAGTTTGAAACGAGTATTACGACCTTATTGAATTTTAATATCTGTTATGAAATGAACATAAGTAAGTATTTCAATTAGTTCGGCTGTACAAGCATTTTACTCATAAAACCGGTTTATAGTTCATTCGGGTTTTTAATATCGTAAATGTAATTTACTTACCTACTCGTATACGAGTTATAATCAAAAAGAAGTTGGACGATCGGAAAATTTATTGAAGTACTTAAAACATAATACATAATAGTATTGTAATGCAGTAAAGTAGTTTATTTCATTTTCAAAATAGCTTTTTATTAGCCGTAAAACATTATTTATTTCTTTATTTATTTAAAGGTTTTCAATATTTCTGTAACCAAATTATGTATTCGAGAGTTGTCGAGATTCCCACGTAATTCTATTTGTACCTACGTAACTAGTATGAAAATCTGAATAAGCTACGAGATATTCAAAAGACGTGGGAAAGCCCAATAACTTTATTAAAATCACTTCAATGATTATTTAATGGAATTGTGATTTTAATATAGGATATTTATTTAATCGTGTTTTGACGACCGATTTGGCGCAGGGGTAAACTACCTGCCTTCTGCGCCAGAGGTCTCGGGTTTGATTCCCGAACAAGACAAATATTTGTGTGCATGAACATGTCTATTTGTCTTGGTCCGGGTGTTTTCTATGTATATTAAGTATGTATTTACAAACAAAAAGTATATAAGTATATATTTATCCGTTATCAAGTTCACGTAGACACAGTTTCTTAAGAAATTAACTACCTACGGTCTTAGATAATTGGTGTGATTTTAAGAAAATATATTTATTTATTAAATATTTTTATACTTGCATACTAATATTATAAAGAGAAAAATATTATTGTGTTTGTTTGTAACGAATGTACTTACTCAAAAACTTCTAGACCGATTTTGTTTTTTTTTTTCACTAAAAGAAAGCTACATTTTTCCCGAGTGACATAGGCTATATTTTATCCCGATATTCCCACGGGAACGGGAACTTGTATATTATAAATCGAAAGTTTGGATGTTTTTAACTCATTCGCGGCTGGATGAAATTTGGCACAGAGATAGAATTCGGTCTAGAGTGATTAATTATATAGGCTACCTAAGTAATATTGTATAAGTATTCATGATATATTTAACCTGAAAAAATGTCTTATTCTCACGGGAAACATGTAAGTAGGTAATTCAGACGGGCAAAGCCGCGGGCGAAAAGCTAGTTTCTCTTTAAAGAACTTTGTCTATTAAAACGCTAGGTAAGAAAGATAATTTTATTGTAGAAAATATTGAAATTGAAGTACTTATTAGAAAAAGTCGACCCGTCTCACAACTAGCTCCGATGGGACTCGAACCTACGACCTTTCACTGTCCGGGCGAATGCTCATTACTTCGGCGCCTTCTCAACTACTACTTCATTTTCATGTTACAATAATAAAAATTGCTGTGTAAATGCAATAAGTTTTTAGTAAAAAATTTATTATTATGACAAGCTATTTTGCTGACTGTACCTACTTTAACATTGTATTGACATCTCAACCAAACCGTACCCCTAGTGTAAGTTTTTATGTCAAGCAAACGCAAACTATTTCGATTCCGTATTTATGTCAATTTGTATGAAAACTGTATCAGCGCCTCTAGCGGCGAGTAGCGCGCTTATACAGTTTGATTGAAATTGACATAAATACGGAATCGAAATAGTTTGCGTTTGCTTGACATAAAAACTTACACTAGGGGCACTGTATACAAAATTTCAGCTCCATCGCACACTAAGAAAGTGGGTCAAATTAAGCTTGCAATATTTGTCCCCCACTAACTAACTTACATACTAACTAACATGGCAAGTTAGTAAAAAGCTTGCAAAAAGTAAAAATAAATAATGAAATGTTAATGTTATATTCCAGGCCCAATTGATTTGAGTTAATATGGAAATTAGTGATACGTTAGTAACGTTAAAATACCAACGTAGTTGAATCGTAATCGCCGGAATACATTTGGTAATTAATAGGAATTAAGGCATCGAATTCGTATATTCCAAATCAAAACTAGTTGATTTTGTTTGAAATAAGATAGATTTCTGAGGGCAGAGGGCGTAGACAAAGTGGAAAAGCTTTCATTACTTATTACCGTTTCTTCGTTACACTTTATTTTCATTTGATTTGATTTGAATAAAGACAAAAATTGTAATTAACATTTTAGATACCCGAAATTCATTGCGAAAGAAAGCTACATATATTTATTTTTCACAATGGTTAGGGACTTCCTCCGAGTGACGCCTGATTCAATCAAATACATACAAGCTACATCACGCCTCTCCTTTCACTAGTTACATTATTCGTATTATTAAACAGACATTCTGACTACCTCTAACATCTGACTATATCTTCACGAACCAATAACAAAATCGCGTGCGAATCCTTTTTAATTTCCAAGCTAAACCTTCCGAGGTAATTCTAAACCACCGTTGGACAAATTGACTTCCGGTGCGAGCGACCTCTTCCGGCCGGAAGCGCCGCCATATTGCCGCTAACGGCCAATGGAAATGGCCACCTGACTAATGGCGGGAAAATAATTACTAGTTTTTTATTGTTAGCTGCATATTAGCATAGTGATTCGGTATTTAAGAAAAGCTATTTAGAGCTTATTGATGGTGGTTAGTGCGCTCGAACTTCGAATAAAGAGGCAGGTAAAGCTATTTATACAAATACAAATACAAAAATGTTTATTTCGGTAACTTAGCCTATTACAGCACCGCTCCTCCGTAACATACTTACATTAGACTAAACCACCATAAAGTGAAAAGTAACAAATAAGTGAAAAAATAAAACAAAAAGAATATCAAAACAATACTAATACTATACACTACTAATTAGAATGTTTTTTTTTTTCAAAATTACAATTAACAAAATGTGCATCTGTGTGTGTTTAAGTCTGTGTATGTGTGTGTGTTCAGTACACCCCTGCTAAATCCGCGGAATCGGCTTAGCGCAGTGGAAGCTGGTATTACTAATATAGACTCCGGACAAAAACTAGGTTTCAGCGGGGATGTAAACTGAACAATTGGACTGCGATACACAGCGGAGAGAATGTTAAGTAAGGTGAGGTTACATACGGGTCTGTGTGTCGAACGTCTCCAAGGCAGAAGTGGTGTAAGGGAGCGCGCGCGCCCCTGGGGTCCTTTCTTCTGCAGACCTTACCAATTAGTCACCTTACTCACAACACAAATAACAGCGTTCCCAAGGCACTGGGCGCTTCAACAATGACACACACGGGGGAGCCTCTTTTATTACGATTTACAGTCCCGACAAAAAGCGCGTGGTGGACAATTATCTTTCTTTCAAAACTCCGCGACCAGCCCGATGGATGGCGTCAAAACCTTGGTCGTACAAAACGGGATCACATAGATAATTTAAGATTCAATTCAAATTCGATATGCCAGGCATATTCAACGCGAGCGATTTTTAACAAATTCAGCAAAATTAATCCGACATCTTGTCCCCAAGAATTTCAATCAAGTGTCACTGTCAACTTCAAGTGACAGCCAAATGTCAATTTGACGTGACATTAGAGACGCGTTCAGAAACGTCGATCTTTTCCGAACATCCCCCCGCCCCGGACCGTTAAGAACGGTACGTCAATCTACGGGTAATCGGGAGAGCCCACTAACTGCTCTCTTCAAAACCGAATCTCGAACCAAAACCTCAGCAAAACGAGGAACTCCGTCAGTTCCGGGGTAGAGTTTAACAATGCGCCCCCTTCGCCAACATAGGGGCGGCAGGTTAGCATCCTTAATCAACACGAGGTCGCCAGTCTGGGGTGGGGTGGTTTTATCTGTCCACTTCACGCGCTGTTGTAGGATATGCAAATACTCCATCGACCAACGTGCCCAGAAGTTTTGGGACATCTGTCTCAAAAGTTGGTATCGCGACAAACGATGGGATCCTACATCCTGAATCGGATATTCAGGCAACGCCAAAAGGGACTGTCCGATCAAGAAATGACCTGGGGTCAACGCTTCCAGGTCATTCGGGTCCGAAGACAACGGGCACAAGGGTCGCGAGTTGAAGACGGCCTCAATTTTACAAAATACCGTATCAAGTTCCTCAAACGTGAGAATAGTTTCTCCAATCACGCGACGCAAGTGTGTCTTGGCAGCCTTTACACAAGCTTCAAAAATTCCTCCCCAGGTCGGACAAGCTGGAGGGCTAAACTTCCAGATTATCCCACGCCGGGAGAGGGTGGTTCCAATGTCTATTTTATTATCAACAAAAAACTTAACTACTTCCTTAAGATAATTACACGTTCCCTTATAATTAGTACCACAATCGGAACGTATCAATGTCGGCAGTCCTCTACGGGAAACAAATCTGCTCAAGGCGGCGACAAAGGCTTCGGTAGACAATTCCGAGACAATTTCCAAATGGACAGCCTTGGTGGACAAACACACAAACACGCACAAGTACGCCTTATAGGTTTTAGCATTACGCAGTCTCGAAGCCTTTACAGTAAAGGGACCGGCGAAGTCGGTGGCGACTCCGGCAAAAGCTCTACATTCCGTGACGCGATCAGCAGGCAAATCACCCATCTGGGGCTGCATGGTCGCGGCCTTCAATCGATAACAAGGCAGGCAACGGAAAACCACAGTGCGAATGGCTCGACGAGCAGACAAAATCCAAAATTCACGCTGCAAAATGGCCAACAAAGCATTACAGCCAGCATGTTGTGCATTCACATGGCGATCTGTTATTATCAGTTGAGTCAAATGTCCGGCTTTAGGTAACAAAAGGGGGTGACGAGCTCCATACGGCAGGTTCGCATTTCGAAGTCTTCCGCCGACTCGCAAAAGCCCACTCTCGTCCAGGAAGGGATTTAATCGCGATACCGCGCCCTTCAACTTGCGACGGCCTAAACGCAAAATTTCAATCTCGGACTCAAAACTATCAGCTTGTACTCTCCGGACCCAAAACACGAGCGCGTCCCTACGCTCGTCCGGAGTGAGAACCGACGAATCACGCCTCGCGCGTGGGTTTCTGCAATTGTACACAAAACGTCTGATCCAAGCGGTAACACCAAGCAGCTTCTGTAAGGAGCTGTACCGATCCAACAACAAATCCTTTTCCCCGGCGGGGTTAGTCTCCAGGACGCATGCCCGCATATCAGGAACGGCTACGTTCGACAACGCTGGAGAGGGCGGCCACTCCGACTCAGGCCGCATCAACCACTGTGGGCCCCACCAGAGGGGGTGGTTAATTAGGGTTGGGGCTACACAACCCCGAGACGCACAATCCGCGGGATTCATGGTTCCCGGCACGTGTCTCCAAATCAACTCGAGGTCGGAATTACAAATCTGCGACACTCGATTGGCCACAAACACGTCCAAGGTGTGCGCCGGAGCCTTCAACCAACAAAGGACGACCTGACTGTCCGTCCAAGCATAAACCTCTTGTATCTTAATAGATCGACCTAATGTGAGCCATACGTGGTTCAACAAACGCATTAGGAGTTTGCAACGCTCGCAAAATCGAATCCCCTAGTTGGGGACGGATTTTCCATGGGGGGGTCCGTGGGACCCCCGCCCGTGCGAGGCTCAAAACGTCGCGGGGGGCTTCTACGACCTCCGGCAACGCTCGTATTACTCATCCCCATCCTTGGGGATCGGTTTCCCATGGGGGGGTCCCTGGGACCCCCGCCCGTTTGAGGGTCCAAACGTGGCGGAGAGCGTCTGGGGCCACTCTGGTGGCCACTAGAACTGCTGCGGGATGCAAACACCGCGGGGGGTCCGAGCCCCCCACCCATACGAGGTGATCCTGCAGCGACGCGCTGCGGCGCTCCGCCGCCCTCTGGGCTGTTCATGCAGAGGAGGGGATGGTGGTTGCCCTTACAAAAGCGGCATGGGTGCGCTTGGGTACATTCGCGCTGCATGTGCAGGCCCAAGCACGAGTAGCACCATGTCCGTTGTCGCGCGATCGCTCGACGGCCTTGGACGCGCTGGTCGAGAAACTTATCACAACGGGTCGTGCTGTGACCCGGTTCCCGACAGTACAAGCAGCGGGCGGTCTCCTGGACGGCGGCATAGCGGCCGGGCGCGCGAGGGGCCATACGCCCCCTAGGGGGGGGTACGGTGGGGGATCTACTCTGTGGCACAGGTCGTTCGGGTCCCATAGGACCGGCCAGAGAGGAATTATCTGCCAGTCTACTTTCTCCTTCCAGGAACGTCAAGAGGTCCGAGAAGGGTGGCAGATAAGTCGCACTATCCCCACCATACTGCTGCTCAAAACGGACCTTAACAGAGTCCGGCAACTTTCCCAGGACAATGTGCAGTAACAAAAACGACCACTGCTCCACTGGGAGTTTTAAGTTTTTTAATGCGTTGTAGGCAACCAACAGCGGATTCAACAAAGCCACTCTCAAGTGCATCACGCTGGCAACGCGGGGTAAATTCAAAATGGCGGCCACATGGTTGTCCGCCAGACGTCGTACGTTCTGGTACCGACGGGCAATCAAATCCCTAGCAATAGGGTAGTTTTCATCCGAGGGGGCCAAATGTTGAACTGATTCAAGGGCCTCCCCTTCCAACACGGATAACAAATAAGCTAACTTCTGGCCCTGGGTCAAATCGTCCCGGGCATGTACAAGACTATCAAAAATATTAATAAAGCCCTCCCAGTCCTCTAGACGACCAGCAAAGCGCCTTAAGTCTAAGGGGGCCAATCTAGCAAAGAGAGGGGGCATACTCTTAGATGTGACCGGGGACGGGCTCGGTTCATTCTCTCTTGCCACTTGCAAAGGTCGAGCCACCTGGGTAATTCTGTCCGCAAAATCATAACACTGGTCCACATCCAAATCGACTTCTTGTCGCATTTCCACATCGGCCTCAACAGTCCTTTCCAAAAATAAGGCATACTGTTCATCAACAACAGCCAAACGTACGGGCAGATCTACGTATCTGTTCAACAAGGCCTCCGTTCTATCCGGTCGATCCAACAACGCAACCGCAGAAGCTAACCACCGTAACTCAGAACGTATTTTGGCTTTAGCAGAGGAGGCCGTCATTGTAACGTCACAAATTTATCAACAAAAACAACAAATTCAAAATATTCACTATAACACAAAATCTCCAATATTTGGAGGTTATTACTAACCACAAAATTCCAATATTACAACAACAAAGTATTTATAATGACACAAACTCTTAAATATTTGGAGGTTATCAGAAAACAACAAAACTCACTGACTATTGAAATTCACTCAAAATCACTGACTATTGAAATTCACTTGGATATCAACACAACATACTGTTACACAACAACAAGTTAATTTTAATTATTTCAAAGCACAAGTTTCAATGAGTTTCAATGTGTAAACAATGTCCCAAATTATTTAAGTTTCACTAAGTATTGAGTGCAAACTTATTAGCTAACCTTTTATTAGCTATTATTTTAGCAACAAACTTGTCAATATTCACAACTCAAATTTGCTAACAAACTAAATAATAATTATTATGAGCAAAGAAAGGCATCTGTTTACACTTTGGAACTTCAATACATGACAATTAATTACAAGACATGGAACCAATAACAAAGGAATGCCCTTTACTTTTCAAATGCAAGCCAATTACCATTTACAAGTACAAATTAATCTAGTCCGGACCAGACTGGGTCATCAAAACGGCACTGATTAATACAAAGTTTTGGCGTGGGCCTCTCAGGCCTTCAAGCTACGCTCTTGGCTACCAAGCATTGTTCAGTACACCCCTGCCTATACCGCGGAATCATGTTAGCGCAGTGGAAGCTGGTATTACTAATATAGACTCCGGACAAAAAACTAGGTTTCAGCGGGGATGTAAACTGAACAATTGGACTGCGATACACAGCGGAGAGAATGTTAAGTAAGGTGAGGTTACATACGGGTCTGTGTGTCGAACGTCTCCAAGGCAGAAGTGGTGTAAGGGAGCGCGCGCGCCCCTGGGGTCCTTTCTTCTGCAGACCTTACCAATTAGTCACCTTACTCACAACACAAATAACAGCGTTCCCAAGGCACTGGGCGCTTCAACAATGACACACACGGGGGAGCCTCTTTTATTACGATTTACAGTCCCGACAAAAAGCGCGTGGTGGACAATTATCTTTCTTTCAAAACTCCGCGACCAGCCCGATGGATGGCGTCAAAACCTTGGTCGTACAAAACGGGATCACATAGATAATTTAAGATTCAATTCAAATTCGATATGCCAGGCATATTCAACGCGAGCGATTTTTAACAAATTCAGCAAAATTAATCCGACATCTTGTCCCCAAGAATTTCAATCAAGTGTCACTGTCAACTTCAAGTGACAGCCAAATGTCAATTTGACGTGACATTAGAGACGCGTTCAGAAACGTCGATCTTTTCCGAACAGTGTGTGTGTGTGTGTGTGTGTGTGTGTGTGTGTTATATGTGTGTGTGTATTTCTGCTTGGTCATTCAAAGGATGGGTGACCAAAACTTTTTTTTTTTTTTAAATTAAAAATTTAATTTTTTTTTTTTATTTCAGTTTCATGCTAGATAATTACAAAGTTTCTAATTCTATACAGATCTTAAAAGTAGTAGGTCTTATTTAGGTTAGGGAGTAGGTATGACTAACAGTTTTTGTGGACAAAGATAACTATATTATTCGAAGCTGACTCTAATAGGTTATTTGAAATAACCTGCGATTAGGGATTCGGCCCCAAGCCCCAAGGTATACCGGTGCACTTGAATCACGTTACAACGGGCAGTCTACATGGGTTATTGTTTGATGGCTACTACAAAGGTAAGTCATTAGGTATCATGATACATTATTCTAAGGATAATGATTGTGAATTGCACTATTCAACTTCGACCTTAACGATGGCTTTAAAAATTATATGAAAGTTTTGAAAAATTTTACAGTTTTTTGTTTGCCATAAATCGGATAAAGTTGACCAGTGCAACTCAGTCTAAGACAATAAACTATAACTAAAGCGTGCAAGATAATGAATATGCGTGTGTGTGTGCGTGCGTGCGTGTGTGTGTGTGTGTGTGTGTGTGTGAGTGAGTGTGTGTGAGGGGATGAGATTGTTGATTTATAGAAAAATGGAAAATGAAGTATTTAGAAAAAATCGACCCGTCTCACAACTAGCTCCGATGGGACTCGAACCCACGACCTTTCGCTTTCCGGGCGACTGCTCTAACCACTGAGCTACGGAGTCGTTACGAGAAGCGTCGAATTTATCCAATACTTCTTACGCGCTATATAACCAGCGCTAATTTCATCAATGTGGAGATATTACTACCCTCACACGCGAAAGGGTAGTAATATCTCCACATTGATGAAATTAGCGCTGGTTATATAGCGCGTAAGAAGTATTGGATAAATTCGACGCTTCTCGTAACGACTCCGTAGCTCAGTGGTTAGAGCAGTCGCCCGGAAAGCGAAAGGTCGTGGGTTCGAGTCCCATCGGAGCTAGTTGTGAGACGGGTCGATTTTTTCTAAATACTTCATTTTCCATTTTTCTATAACATAAATTGCATTGTGAATGCAAAAAACTGTAAATTAAAATAACTTGCAATAGTAATTTCATCTTTAGCGATTGCTAAATACCTGGAAAGGTATTTCTTTCGCGTGTGAGGGTAGTAATATCTCCACATTGATGAAATTAGCGCTGGCTATATAGCGCGTAAGAAGTATTGGATAAATTCGACGCTTCTCGTAACGACTCCGTAGCTCAGTGGTTAGAGCAGTCGCCCGGAAAGCGAAAGGTCGTGGGTTCGAGTCCCATCGGAGCTAGTTGTGAGACGGGTCGATTTTTTCTAAATACTTCATTTTCCATTTTTCTATAACATAAATTGCATTGTGAATGCAAAAAACTGTAAATTAAAATAACTTGTTGATTTATGTTTTTTTTTTTATAGTTGTTAAGAAATTATGGTATTACTTCTAAGAGACATTCGGTTTCGTCGTATGTCTTATAAATGAGCCATTCGACTATAATTTTAATTTTTTATTAAGTCGAGCTTTTCCGTATTTCGGCGTCTACTTATGTGACAACAATGTCTTTTGTCGTTGTCACATACATACCCACCTACTTTTATTTATTAGACGAGATAGAAGCAAATTAATACAAGTGTACGCACATCACATAATAAGCAATATACATATTATGTTGCACCCTGAGTCCTGACGAACATCGAACCCCTATCAATACACTAATGGTGCTCCCACACTGCTGTAAGTGAATGTATACAGGGTATTAGGGGCACCGTTGCAAAAACTTTAACCATGGCTTCAGGCCATCATGCTGAACAACGCACAGCAAGAATTTTTGTCGGAAATGAAAAAAATATTTCAACTCTCCATACAAAATTTCCCGATTAGTTGATAAATTTGTATGAAAAGTCGATTTTTTTTTTCATTTGCGACAAAAATTCTTGTTCTAGGTACGTTTTTCGGCATGATGATGGTTTGAAGCCATGGTTAAAGTTTTTGCAACGGCGCCCCTAACACCCTGTACAAACATTTGATCACAATGTTCGTAAACATTTCTAAACAAAAAGTATGGAAGCACTTAAAATTTTTCAGAATGTAACTAATGCTAATATTTATTTTGTTAGTAACAATGTTAAACATTTTCTAACAGCACTGTGGGTGAACTATTAGAATTGAAAAATACATAATTTTATGCTTTGAAATCTAAATGTAATTTGAAAAATTATTTCGCTTTATACAGCGTATCTACTGTTAAGATTTACATTTCCTTAATACTATAGTTTACGTCGGTACTAAAGCCATATTTATAGTGCATCTGACAAACTTAATGTGAAATTTACAGTACTGTACTGTCACATAAGATAAATGTATTGTGTATTATGGTTTATTTGCCCAATAAATATTGTCCCACTGACTGGTCTGGTAAAACACGCAGCATCAGCTGTTTGCCGACAAGCAGAGCATTAAATCTCAATTTGGTGTAGGGCTGCCACTGTTAGGTAATGATAGGGTTGGTACAACTTTACTTTTGTAAACTGTTTTGCTATTTCGAGTTTCGAGCAGACGGTTTTGTTAATCTATATTATTTAGCGTGAACAATGTAACGCTTATTTGGCGCTGGGGTAGGATGCCTCCCTTTTGCGAGAGATCTCGGGTTCGATCAATCAGCCACTTTAGAAAGCTACATTTTTCCCGAGCGACAAACGGCTATATTTTAACCCGACATTCCGACGGGAACAGGTACCACGCTGGTGAAACCACAAGGAACCGCTAGTTTATTATATTTGTAATGATAATGAATGATGATTTAGATTGTAAGATATTGTTAACCTATCGAATCATGTTCATTTCATTCCAAATAGGCCCCGCTCATGCTAGTATTGTACTAAATCGTCAATGTTCGTATATTTTGACAGCAATTACATATAAACGCCTGTCATATTGATTAAAAATGAAGCTGACTTACAGAAAATTCGTAATAATAATATGTGACTATTTTTCTTAATTCCAATTGCTCTTGTAATGTTTTTATGTATTTTTTGCATGGGTGCATGTCTAAATATGTACTTAAATTGTAATGTATTTGAAACTCTCAATAGATTTATTAGGCTGCTCTTTACACAAACACTGATAAAATTTAATTCATACACTTATCCGTTAAACAGTAAAACCTATGTACACATTCACATAACAATGATTACTGTTCTACAACATGACACTTACATAAAACACTCATTAAATTATCATTATAGCACATCATTTAAATATATCATTCTACTACTTTTATTTTTATACACATATAAACATCTATTTACTTCTCTAAAACTATACATATTTATTTATATATACACATTTTATAAAATTCATTCTTGTATATATCGTAGTTTAATGGTATACCATGCAATAATTAAAATGTCTACCATGTATGTCACTCCTAGTTCTAATAAATTATTAACAGTATTGCAACCAATTTATAATCAAACATTAATAATACCCTACATTGACAACATTGTATACTGGCTGGATGAAATTCATTTGCCTTGTTTGAGATGTAGTGCTCCGTACACTTTTTCCGATATTTTAATGCATAATATTTTTCTATTGTGTTACGTGTTGAATTTACACTGTACAATATCACTTTTTATAGACTTTTTAAATTGCAAGAATAATATAATATTTGAGATATTACTTGTAAACATACATAACGCGGCTCATGGATAACATAATACAAACAATAAATGATATCGATAAGACAGAAGTTGCATTTAACATAAAGTGCGACATTAATGACTTGCAAAACCATATAACAGTTAATATAAGGGACCTAATCGTAACTGCACAAAATATAAGGAGCATACACTGAAACTACGATGACTTTCAGGTTACACTAGCTCAGTTAAAATTTGACTCAGACGTTTTGGTACTTACAGAATGCAGACTTTCAGAAAATAAGCCTATCCCGAGTTTACCTAGCTATTCATCTCTAGCATCTAGTCGCAACTACAACCAGAACGATGGTGTCGTTGTTTATGTGAAAAGTTCACTACGCGCTAGAATTTCAGAAATAAATTTGGAGCACGAATCAGGTTTACAAATAGAAGTCCTTAATAATACTATACTTGCCATATACCGGTCACCTTCTAACTCGAACGCGACTAATTTTATCAACTCCTTAGACAGACACCTTAACACTATCGAATCTCACAAAAATATTATTATAACAGGTGATATTAACATTAATCTCATACCGAAACAAGAAGAATCTACTCAAAAACGCAATAATAGAGAAAAATACTTAAATATGTGTGCTTCACATTGCGTGATGCCAGGTCATACGCTGCCTACTAGGCACTCCAGCTGCTTGGATCATGTTATGCTTAAATATGATCGCGCGAAAACAATTGCTAAAATACGACAGTAACTGACCACGACACTGTACTATTAAGTCAAAGTGATACTAAGAACAGGAAATCATTATCAAATTTACGTAAAACAGTTGATTATGATAAGGCGTTATTGCATCTTAAAGATAAAAAGCTTCATGAGTTACTGCTTAGTGATGATCCTGATTTTATAATTTCTGAGCTTACACGAAAACTCGTAGAATCTGTAGAAGAGAGTAAAACTATTAAAATTATGAGCAATAGAAAAATCCCAATCAAACCGTGGATTACAACTGGTATCCTACGATGTATTAAGAATAGAAATCGAATGCAGTTGAAGTTAAGACAAGACCCGACTAATGAAGTGCTTAAAATTACATATAGTAGGTACCGGAATTATTGTAACGGGCTTATAAAAAAATTAAAACGCAAATACCAGAAAGATAAACTAGAAAAAGCACAAAACCATTCTAAATCTCTTTGGCAAGCAGTAAGGTCAATAACAAACTTTAAATCAGATAGAACTAAAAACACTGAGCTAATTGGGCTTGAAACACCTCCTAATGAGTGTGTTAACAAGGTTAATAGCTATTTTGCTGGTATTGGGAAGCAGCTTGCTGAGAATAATGGTCTGGAATGTGGCTCTGATACATATAGTGATTTCTTGTGTGAATCATGTCATTCGCCCTCATCTTCATTTGCATTATTTGAAACTGATCCGCAGGAGATATTTAATGTAATTTCCTGTCTCAAACCCGATGGTGCGGCTGGTTGTGACGGCATACCAATAAAATTTATGATATTAGTAAAACATCTCGTTGCTCCCATAATTAGTCATTTTGTTAACCGTTGTTTTACTACGGGAAAATTCCCCGCACCTCTTAAGCAATCAATAGTAACCCCAGTGTATAAGAATGGATGGAGAGACGAACCTAACAACTACAGACCAATTTCAGTGCTTACGGTTCTATCTAAAATTATAGAAAAAGTAATAAACACTCCCCTAGTCAACTACCTAAATAAAATGAATATTCTATCTGATTCTCAATATGGGTTCCGTCATGGAAAATCTACGGAAGAGGCTGTCTTATCTATGACAACCCTAATATCAAAAAACATAGATGAAGGTAAAAAGTGTATGGCGGTTTTCTTAGACCTCAGAAAGGCTTTTGACACCGTCTCTCATTCCATTCTTTTACGCAAACTTGAGCACATTGGAATAAGGGGTGTTCCGTTGGATTTATTTAAAAATTATTTATATGGCCGTACCCAAAGAGTTCGTATTGGTGAGCATACTAGTGACGACTTGCAGATCTCCTGTGGTGTCCCCCAAGGTAGTGTGTTGGGACCCACGCTTTTTCTTATTTATATTAATAATCTCACCAACCTTCCCCTGGGGGGCGGTAGGACGTTTTCGTATGCTGATGATACAGCTCTTGTCTTTGAAGGATCGACTTGGGATTCGGTGTTTTCAGTTGCTAAACAAGGTCTGAACAAAGTATCCTCTTGGCTTAAATCTAATCTACTTACTCTTAACAAAACTAAAACTAACTATATATGCTTTTCTATTAATAAAAAAACACAGCCTCATAATGATCTTCATCTGGAAATCCATTCTTGTAACAGTAAAGATAAGCCAAGCTGTACTTGTGCAACTCTTGAAAGGGTTGGTTATACTAAATATCTTGGTGTAATAGTTGATCAGAGGTTGTCCTGGTATCCTCATATTGACTATCTTAGCAACAGGGTAAGAAAACTTGTTTGGATTTTTAAGACGCTACGACACGTCGCTTCAAGGAAATTAATTAATCAAATCTATACCTCATTAGCACAATCAGTTATGACATATTGTATCTCTTCCTGGGGATCAGCATCTAAAACTAAATTTCTAGAGATAGAAAGATCTCAACGATGTCTGATTAAAGTTATGTACCATAAGCCATTTAGCCAGCTTTATGAGCTATGTCAACTATTGTCGATTAGGAAATTGTACATCCTCCTGGTTACGTTAAAATTGCACAAAATAACACAGCACTCCACTAATGAAAGCAATACTATAAGTAGGAGAAGACGTGGCAAAGTAGTTTTAATCCCACGTGTCAAAACTGTATTTGCGCAGCGTCAGTTCTATGTCTCGTCGGCTCATATTTATAATAAACTACATGAAATACATAATATTCATAATATATGTTATAAACACTGTAAAGAATTGATAACGAAATGGTTACTAACTCTAAATTACCAAAAGACTGAGGCACTACTGAATTATATGAAGTAACAATAAGTAATACTATATTATTTATACACATATATCTATATATATATATATTTAGGTATATATATATATATATTTATATATAATATACATACACACACGAACACACACACACATACACTACACACACACGCACAGGTGAAAGATTTAGAATTTATAATCTAATTTTAATTTAAATATAATTTAAATAGATCTATTAGTCTGTCACATTATAATATTTTGTATGCTATGTCTTTTGGAGGAGCGGAGCCTCCTGGCACAGGCTTCTTAGTATGCTTACTAGGTTGGCTCCAATCACTTTATTGCTATATGTAAACTTGATAGACTGAAATAAAGATTTTTGTATTTGTTTTTTTTTGTATAAACACATCTTAGATTTCTGCGCGAACTGTCCATATAAATAAAACACTTTCACGGATTTTTTTTTCCACGCAATTTATTCAACAACTTAGTTAAAAAACAAGTAAAATTTAACTAAGTTGTTGAATAAATTGCGTGGAAAAAAAATCCGTGAAAGTGTTTTATTTAGCAACTAGCTTCCGCCCGCGACTTCGTCCGCGTGGATATTCGAGAAAATACTTAGGGGACCAATAACCAGGATAAAAAGTATTCTATGTTTTAATTTCATAAAAATCAGATCAGCCGTTTTTACGTAATTAGGCGGGTCCTCCCTCACCAAGCGAGCAGCCTCGCGCGAGGCAGAAATCACGTAAAAACGGCTGATCGTATTTTTATGAAATTAAAAAATAGAATACTTTTTATCCTGGTTATTGGTCCCCTAAGTATTTTCTCGAATATCCACGCGCACAAAGTCGCGGGCGGAAGCTAGTAAATAATTAGTGTCTATTTCACAATCAAAAAGTTAGTTCTGAGTAGCTTAGGTACCAAGAACTTTTAGGGTAGGTACTTAAGATGATTAAGGTTTCTATACATTTACCCCCTAGGTTTTATTTTCGGAAAACTACGAAATGGATTGCCTCATTGTTTTAAGAAGTAAGCCTACAAAGTTTCAAGTTGAAATGTCTATTTGACCCCCTGTTTTTTCATTCAAAATTCCACCCCTATTTCAACCTTTTAGGGGTTGAATCATGTTCAGCGTGTTAAACATCAAAATAAATGCCATTTTTGCAATCGTCAACCCATAAAACCTCAATAACCACATCCATATCGATTTTAAGGTTTATTTATCCCATTTAACCTCAAAGGGGTTGATTTTCGAAAAAATACGAACTATGTGTTTGCTTATTTGTTTTACT
Source organism: Crambus lathoniellus (assembly GCA_949710035.1). NCBI lineage: Eukaryota > Metazoa > Arthropoda > Insecta > Lepidoptera > Crambidae > Crambus > Crambus lathoniellus. The sequence goes on along the minus strand of OX453313.1, from coordinate 26,960,190 downwards.
TTCCGACCATAAGCCTAAATAATAAATTAAATGAAGGACTTTCCAGATACAACATTTCATACCCCTTTTCACCCCTTTGAGGGTGAAATTGTCAAAAACGCTGACACAGGTAAATATTAATTTTCAATTGCCAGCCTAAATACAAAATTTGAAGATTCTAACTTCAAAACTGACGGACTTTCATACACATATTCATCCCCTATTTTTTTGATTGATTTGATTGACCCCCTGGGTTTAATTTTGGGATAATTACGAAATGGGTTGCCTATTTGTTTATTTTATTTTATTTTATTTATTGCGGGACAACAAACAGTTACAATATAAAATCTAAATTTAAAATTTTACACATCTGGTATTACATACCACATCAAGAGGGACAATATTGTAACCCACGACATTATCCACATATTAACAATAAAGAGTGTGCACCTGTGGATCTTGTGCCACTGGACATATTGAGCCATATGACATCGTATATAATTGTGCCATATGACATCGTATATAATTTACAACAATTCACAGCTTTGAAAAAACAAAAAAAAAACAACAAACAAACAAGTAAGTACTTACAATTAAAAGTAGGGTAGATAGTAAAATAAAAGAAAAAAAAAATGATTTAAATTTAAAATTTTGCCTTGTTTCTCGCAATGTATTAACCAACCTTATTCAACGAGTTTTTTTTTAATTTTATTTTATTGACTTCTATAATTATCTTCAGCTTTTGCAAACAAAATCTTAAGTGTATCAGATTTAAATTTCCATTTTGAAGTAGAAAAAATATCAACAGTTATAAATGTGATATTATAAGACTCAGTCAGTCTACGCAAAGGACAACGCAATCCAGTATTAGTGCGACAAGCCCTAATGGCAAATAAAGTTTCACCACGAACCTTACGTTTGTTGACAGATCGAGGAACAGCGTAATGTATCCCATCGGTTAGGTCAATACAATCAAATTTGTTATTAACAATACTATACAATACACTAACTTCTAGATACTTGCGTCGGTTCTCTAAGGACAACATATTATATTTTCTGCACAATTGAGAATACGACAAATAATGCCTGCAGCACCTATAGTGCATTGAGCGCAAAAATTTACGTTGGACCTTCTCAATTTGCTCTCTGTACTTCTCATAAAAAGGGTTCCAAACAACAACAGCATATTCGAGCTGCGCACGAATAAGTGTTTTATACAAATATAGGTAGGTTGAAGCTCGTTTAAACTCAGTAGAGGATCTCATCACGAAACCGAACATTTTAAATGCCTTATTAACGATGCTTTGAACATGTTGATCCATTAGCAGCCTGCTATCAAACATCACGCCCAGATCTTTAACAGTTGCAACATTATTCAAGTCAGTATTACAAAGCTGATAGTTATAGCGGATAATATTAACATTTTTGGTAAAGTGAATATAGTTGCACTTTGGAATACTGAACTGAAGTTTATTACGATCGCAGTAGGCAGTAAGTCTATCAAGGTCCTCCTGGAACAACTGCCCGTCCTCAAGTGAGTTTATGCACTTGTAGATCTTAAGATCGTCAGCGTACATAATAAAAGTAGAATTCTGAAAGCAAGATGCAATGTCGTTGACATAAAGAATAAAAAGGAGCGGTCCTAAGATAGAGCCTTGTGGTACACCCGATGTTATGCATATATTTTCCGATTGATAGCCGTTAACAACCACCTTCTGTGTTCTGTTCTGAATGTAAGAGCTAAACCATCGCAGCAAGTTACCCCGGATGCCGTTAAAAGCAATTTTATTGAGAAGTATTTCATGATCTACCTTGTCGAAAGCTTTTTTGAAATCTGTGTAAACAGCATCAATTTGTACACGGCTATCTACATTTTTAAAAAGGTAGCTTGCAAACACCAATAGATTTGTGATAGTAGAACGACCTTTGACAAACCCGTGTTGTTGAGCTATAATATTTCGATGCAAGATAGGGTAAATTTCGTTATGTACCAGCCTTTCAAAAAGGCTCGACAAGATAGAAAGAATTGAGATTGGCCGATACTGCTCTATATCGTGTCTCGATCCTCCTTTATGTACTGGCACAATATTAGCTCGCTTCAACAAATCCGGAAATACACCATTTTGAAGGCATTTATTATAAATTATGAAAAGCGGCTTACATATGCTTTCAGCAGTATTCTTAAAGAAAGCTGATGGATAACCATCAGGACCTGCCCCTTTGGAAGGATCCAGTAAAGTCAGCTCCTTCTCAATCTTCTGTTCATCAAGTACCAGATTTGTGAGTGGGCTGGTATTAGTATCACAAATAAGAGTCGGCTCCTTCCAATTAGACAATGTTGGAGACGCAGGTTCAAATACCGACTGGAAGAAATCAGAAAACATATTGCATACCACATTAGGGTCATTAGATTTACTATTCTGATATTGCATTAATGGTGGAATTCCAGATTTGCCCCTACGACTAGACACATATGTCCAGAAATGTTTAATATTTGTTTTAAGGTTGTCCTCAACGGAATTAATATATGAGGTGTAACAGCTGTTACAAAGACTTTTGAATGACGATCGAAGCATAGAAAATTCTTGATAGTCTTTAATATTGCCAAACTTTTTCCAATTAATCCACGACCTAGTCTTCTTTTTATGGATTTTGATAAGAGGTTGAGTGAACCAGATTGGATAATCTGCGGATCGCGTATTGGCAAGAGGTATATGGGGTCTGATTATCCCATCTAATTTATTATAAAAAGTATTTAAGGCTTCCTCAGGTGATAAGTGATCGAGTAACTCGCCCCAGTCAACTGCACTAATATTCTGATTTATAGAACCATAGTCAGCTTTGCGAAAATTGTATTTGGTAAATTTTTGCCTTTTCATACTCTCAGTAGTAACGCAAGCAAGTGTGTTGATTATAAAAGGCGGATGGTGTGAGTCAATGGGGACTAATGAATCTTTTAATTGTCCAACTGTACAGGAATTGTTTGATATAAATAAATCTAATAAATTTCCTGCATTGTTAGGTACATTATTATATTGATAAGCATCAAGTACAGACATTAATTGCTGAAGCTGAGAGCATACCGGGGATGTCCCAATACAAATCATACCAAATGAACTTTCCGAGGGTGGTGGTTGAGGGACAGCCCAAACAACATCGGGAAGGTTATAATCACCTACAACATATACACTGAGTACGTTAGGCTCGCACAGAATGTCTTCAAGCAGTTCAAAGTGATTTATGTATACATTAGTAGGGACTCTGGGAGGTATGTATGCAGCACTGAAAACATGTATTCCCGAATTATCTCCACTAGGGATACTAACCGTCAGATGTTCTATGTTTGCCGGAGAAGAATTAAGAACATTGGTTGGCCAATTAAACAGTGTAGGATTAAGATCGCGTAGGATTGCGATGAGCACACCGCCGCCATCATTCTTTTTCGATGATTCACGATCCCTGTCACATCTATACACCACATAGCGACTATCTATAAATTCATTGTTGCTTATGTCTGGCACCAACCAAGTTTCCGTTAGTATGATAACATCGTACGAGAACGATAAGATGTTCATATAAAGTGTATTTAGTTTAGTTCTCACGCCTCTACAGTTTTGATAATATATCACTAGACTTGAGTTATCCATAATCGAGAAAAAATATTGCAAATTCATATAAAACCAAAAGTGTTGCGTAGTTAAGCGTATGTTGCATTATTCGTGGAGTGAGAACTAAAGCATGACATGGAATTAATTTAAATGAGATTTGATCAAGAGTGTCCATATGATTATGTGGCAAGTAAAGTACAATGTTGCAGTATTTGTCGTATTCACTGAAGGGCAGGATTAAGAAATAATTAACATATAGTAAAAAATATTTAAAAAATATAGTGTTACACAAATTTATAACAACAAAAAAACAAAAACAATTACTTAGAAAATTCATTCTCGTTAAAATTACTTTTAAGGTATAAATCAAGGCAAAAAACAAGCAATATATAAGTATATGTATGTAAGAAAAAAGGGCCTTTGGGTTAAGTTCATTTATTAATAGATGGAGCAGTGGCCTTGATCTTTTTGAAGTCATCATCACCTCGAATTGCGAAGGCGGCTGAGCCATCCCTTTCTCGCACGAGTATAGTTGCGTTGGCGACCCACACATATTTAAAATTGTTCTTCTTTGCAACTTCTCGAGCTTTTCGAAATAACTGCTTCTTCTTTAAGGTCAGGTGCTCATTTATGTAGATTGAGACTGGAGCAGACTCTGTAATTCCAATCTGATCAGTTTTCAATGCTTTCTTGTTGCGAAAGGCGCCCAGCAGATTATCCCTTTGTAAACGAGTCGAAAATTTAATTATTACGTTTTTGGGTCTAGTGTTTCCTCGGTCGGCATGGGGAACCCTATGAACAGAAATGATTTCTCCTCGTTGAATTGGGCACTTCAAGTATTTACAAATTTTTTCGACTATATCTGGTAAGTTTTCATTTCGCCTATCCGGGAGATTACAAATCTCGACGTTACATGAGCGAGCCTGTTGTTCAAACATATCCAACTTAGCAGCAAGATCGTCAAGCTTCGCGTCAGAGGCAGAGGAACCCTTACTCAACTCTTCCTCAACGCGCTTCTTCAGACTATCGTGCCGCTCAGACTGATCCTCAGAGGCCGTCTGTAGACTGATCACTTCCCCACGTAGTTCGGATACTCGTTCATTCAATTTCGATTGCTCAGCTCTAATCGTCTTCATTTCACTTTTGATATCCGACAATGTTGATTGAATATCATTACGCATTAGAGCTAAATCACTGCTCATATCACAGCGCCACTTGTTAAGTGTCTTGTTCAACTCAGAGGAAAATGACACGAAATCCATGCTGGTCGCAGGATCCTGTGCTTTTTGGGTTGTGGGTAGTGTAGTTGAGGTATTGGGGTGAGACATCGGTGTACCTGGATCCAGGTCCTCATATGACATATTCGTGGATTCTTCATAGACTGGCACCTGAGTACCACGCACGGGTGTGTTTGTATTTGATCTATTGCGTCTTGTTATGTTATTACAGGGTGGACACTTCCATGAAGACTTATACTCCATGCTTAATGCAGCAAACTGCGTTGATGTTAAGTTCAAGCATTTATAATGGTATTTTCCATCACACGCACTACATACGAATATATTGTTCGACGGAACTCGATCAGTTTTGCAGCATTCCATTTTAATTTACTTATATTTAAATTGTTTAAGTCAAAAGTAAAAAAAAAAAAAAAAAAAAAAAAAAAACAGTTCAGAGTTCAGACACAATAAAAATTTTTTTTTGCTTGCAAATAAAAACACAAAAACAAAACAAATACCTACTCAAAATTTGATAATGTTGCATATAAAACAAACACAAAAGAAAAAAAAAGTTTATCCCTTGACGGGGTTTGATCCACTATTACTATAGCAATATGCTGCCGAGAATCAGGGTACAATTCCTCTGCGCTACAGCTGCTCTTAGAGGAACGACCAAAAGTTACTACTAGTTCGTACAGTTGAATAAACTTTGTTAGGGAGTAAGCAGGTAGTAAATAAACAATAATAAAATTAAATATGTGCGTACACCCACTAAAAAATAGTTCACACACGTATTTTTAAACGTTTTAGGCACATAACAATACAAAATTGTGTTATTGTTATAACTTTAAGTTATCTTTATTATCACTCGTAACTAATGTCAACACTTTAGGCCAACAATAACAACTCAAAAGTTTGCTTTTGTGATGATGTTCGCCTCAGAACTTTTCACTAAATTTTCTCACTTTCCCTGCTTTTGGGCAGTGGATAACACTCGCACACAAGTATTAGACTATAAACTTTTCAATTAAACTGTTAAATATGTTGTAAAGATACTTATTTATTTTTAAACTATTAATAAATACGGAGCTAGATACGACAGGGCACACTAGCGCCAACGATGCCAAATGTTTTAAGAAGTAAGCCTACAAAGTTTCAAGTTGAAATGTCTATTTTACCCCTGATTTTTCATCCAAAATTTCACCCCTATTTCAACCTTTTAGGGGTTGAATCATGTACAGCGTGTTAAACATCAAAATAAATGCCATTTTTGCAAGCGTCATCCCATAAAACCTCAATAACGACATCCATATCGATTTTAAGGTTTATTTATCCCATTTAACCTCTAAGGGGTTGATTTTCGAAAAAATACGAAATATGTGTTTGCTTAGGTATATGTTTTACTTTCATAACAAAAGCCTTAATAATAAATTAAATGAAGGACTTTCCATAAACAACATTTCATCCCCCTTTTCACCCCTTTGGGGGTGGAATTGTCAAAAACGCTGACACAGGTAAATATTAATTTTCAATTGCCAGCCTAAATACAAAATTTGAAGATCCTATCTTCAAAAGTGACGGACTTTCATACAAACATTCATCCCCTATTTCACCCCCTTAGGGGTAGAATTTTCAAAAATCCTTTCTTATTGGATGCCTACACTGTATAACGTATCTATGTGCAAAATTTGAAGTTTCTAGGTTCAGCGGTTTGGGCTGTGCGTTGATATCTCAGTCAGTCAGTCAGTCAGTCAGTCAGTCAGTCAGTCAGTCAGGACTTTGAATTTTATATATATAGATTACATACTTTTTGTTTTAAATACTGTGTTAAATAACATCTAGTAGACGAAGTTAGTATTTTCGGTTTAACGCTGTTTTAAGGTCATAGCCCACTTATACCGCACCGCTACCACCCAACCAAAGTATGAGCAGCCAAATATGAACTTAATATCGTGCACTGCAGATGCATTTTACAGTAACAACATAAAATAGCTGACAGCGCGCGGTCCGCGAGCTTATACGGTATACGGTGCGGTATAAGTGGGCTATGACCTTTAACCGTCTCTGTGGTCTAGTGGTTCACACCACCGGTTACTGACCCAGAGGTCCCTCTTTCGATTTCCAGTAGGTCTTGTTTTAGTCCGCCTGGCTAGCTACCACCATCCTACTAAATGTGAAAGTTGTAAAGTTTAGAGTATGTTTGGATGTTTGTTTCTCAACGGATTTGTCTGACATTTGGGACACAGATACTTTGTAGTAGCCTGGAGAGGAACAGGCTACTTTTTATTTCGGAAAAATATCACATTCCCGCGGGATAACGTTGTGTAGTTCTTGCGGGCGGAAAGCTAGTCTTATCTAAAGCTGTCACCATAACAATGATGTTTTCAGCATTATTGTGTTCCGGCAGTTACAAATAAGATAGCCAGTTCCTCAGTGATTGAGGATTCCAGGAGTAGTGCGCTTCCACCTTCAGCCTTATCACCACTTAACAGCAGGTGTGATGAAGGCTAATTGCTAGCCCGTCTTGCATAAAAAACGACGTAAAGCTGAGCTCTGAGATTTTTACATTGATGTTTCAACTCCAATGTGCAAAGAGCCTAATGTATACGTCGCACGGATATGAGGAAATCAGAGATTTCACGAAATCCCTAGGAATATCACGAAATCACGGAAGATGTGGAATAATATTATTTACGACACGTCTTCTTCCTAAACAAGTTCAGTGATATGTCATTTTACTAAACTAAATCTAGTGAAATGAAGAATGACTAAAGATAGACAGTAAGCTCACGGCTGCAGGTGACAGATATGAGCGAGTTTGTATCGGAAGTCCTGTAGAACACGTGATAGGTTAGAAATTTAAGGCGATCGCGAAGCGCACCGAAGCGATCGCCTTAAATTTTGTGGTTATTTTTTTTTTGTTGTGAAACAACTTACGATTGTTTTCACAAAAAAAAACACGATATTTAAATTTCTAACCTATCACGTGTTCTACAGGACTTCCGAGGCAAACTCTCATCTCTGAAATCCACTTTTCTGACATTTCACTAGATTTAGTTTAGTGAAATGACATATCACTGAACTTGTTTAGGAAGAAGACGTCGTAAATAATAATATTCCACATCTTCCGTGATTTCGTGGTATCCCTAGGGATTTCGTGAAATCTTTTATTTCCTCATACCCCTGCGACATATACATTATGTAGGTATACAGATATTCCCGACAACTGTGTAAAGTCCTGGTTTGTTTGTGTACTTATCCGGGTTCACTGAAAGCTTCTGCGTGTCACGAGATCGATAGCTATATGTATATCTACAACATTGGTGTATGTTGACTCAGTGCAGAGCATTGCACTCATTTGGTTCATTGCGAATGATTGCGGTTAATGTTGCGGTCCGTCCATGCATTTTCAGGAAATACTGAATTGATTTAAACAGTTTTCCTTTTCAATAGCTTCGGTTTCATTAAAATTAAGCTTTGGAAGAGTAAGTATTAATGAAATGTTCCAGTTACTTCTGTGAACAATTTTTCCATAAAATTTCAGTCGTCTTCTAAATGTTACCGAATATTAAGAAATGGTCGGTATCATCACATAATAGAAGATAATGTTACTCCAATCTTACTGCGGGGTGGAAGTCTCTTCCGCGATAGCGACCGTTAGTTATCGACGGTTGTCGTTAACTCAAAATGAGGAATTTGGTGGGATATGGGGCTATGTTTATGGTAAAAGTGTGTTTTGTAGTATATTTGAGCGAAAAGCATACTAAAAATACACTTTTACTGTAACTAAAAACTACACATCCACCGAAACTCAGATACGTTTCTCTCAACAATCTCCAACAGAAAATTATTTCTCCAAAAAAGTTTACCTACATCTATAAAACACCCCTAATTTGTGAGGAATCACCACAACCTGGCGGCACTGACTTACCGAACCGAATTCGATAACTAACGATCGCTATCGCGGAAGAGACTTCCACCCCAGGCTACAAAGTATTATGTGTCCCAAATTTCAGCTAAATCCGTTTTGGCGTGATTGAGTAACAAAGATCCAAACATCTAAACATTTACTTTATTAACTTATAAGTAGGAAGTAGGATAAATCGCACTCATCATGTTCTCCTGTTGTTGCAGACGAGGAGCTGGTGTTCAGAGACCGGTGGGGCGGGCTGACACTGTTCAACGTACGCAACTTCACCACGCGGTTGCTCATGAACAACTCCACCTTCGTAAGTATCATTATCACTTAATGTCAAAGTCAAAGCCAAAGGAGAATGAACAATAGTGGTCCAAATGTCCATCACTAACGAGACCTATACTGACTTATAGTCCATTAAATAGAGAGTAACTTTCAGTATGGGACAAAAAAATAATAAGCTGTCAGTAAAAAGCTATTGTGTATTCTCCACAGTCATTTGTTTGGTTGATTTCTTTACGACTGTGCGATTTCTTATGTAGGTATAATTCCTTGCGATTTTGGCTATCTTTAACTGGATTTTTGCTGATACTCTTATTGCAACCTAGTGTTGTATTTCAAAAAAGTAATGATAAAAATAATTAACATTATTGTAGTACAAATTGTAATTATGACTGGCAACACTTTTAAGTTTAAATTGAGAGAAAGCGCCGCCATGGCGCCACTGTGTTTTGAACGGGGATAGACAAAATGGTGGAAATCTACCCGTAGGCGGACAGTCAATTGTGTTCGAGTTGTCGAGTCGAAAGGACGTTGACCAGTGATTGTACGAAGGAAGCAAGACTAAATGGATGCCTATACTGCTGAGTTATTATTTCATCACAATTCAGAAGTGGCAAAAAACAACACGCAAAGAAGTTCAGTTATAAGGTACGTGCAATTTTTCCCTAGAAGTTTTAGAAAATCAGTTTGATCAGTTGACCTTATTCGCCTTTACAAAATATTTCAAATTATTTCCGTCTTTATGTGAAAATCGGCACTTTTTTAATAAGCTGTCTTTTTATGACTCGGAGTCAATCAACCCGGACGTTTCAAATCTTTTTCAAATGTTCAAATGAAGATTGAAAACATTCGAAACCAAAAATAGATTTTATATGATACGTGTTCAGGAATATTAGAAATGTAAATGCTATGATTGCGTAATTGTACTCAATATAGTAAATAAAGATAGCTTTGATTTTGACTTTCACATGCCATTGATGTGGGCCAAATATGTTGAGCATGTTTTAAAGAGAATAGTGATTTTATCTTTTTGTAAACTCAATGGAAAAATATTATTTAACATAGACAAGAATGCAAAAAGGGCGAGTGAGGTTATATGAACAATACTCAATTCTTTGTATTCTATTACTATACAACTAGTTTGTTGAGTTAGCCATGTGTGTCGCTTATATTAGACCATGTGTGTCTAAGCTTGAGTGGTAGGTAGTGGCCATTTGCCAATTTCATGGATTTAGACAGTTTGAAGTTTAATTTTGCAGACGCTTAACAAAAGTAATAGGTATCAGAAAAAGGCCATGTGTGCCTATTGCGTAGTTGAGTCGCCATGTGTGCCTATAGCCTAGTTTAGTAGCCATGTGAGCCACGAGTCAGCCATGTGTCTCGCTTATAATTGGACTATGTGTGTCTAAGCTTAACTAGTAGTGGTCATTTGCCGAAAGGTCATCAGTGCATCGATAGTTTGAAATTAATTTTGCAGTCGCTTTACAAAAGTAATATTAGAAAAAGGGCATGTGTGCCTATGGCTTAGTTGAGTAGCCATGGGAGCTATGAGTCGGCCATGTGTGTCTATGCTTGAGTAGATACTAGGCTACATGGCTAGATGCGCTAACAGTTTATAAGGCTAGATGCGCTTACAGTTTACTAGGCTAGACGCGCCTACAGTTTATGTGGCTAGATGCGCCTAAAGTTAACAAGGCTAAAAGGGCCTACAGTTTACTAGGCTAGACGCGCCTGCAGTTTGTGGCTAGATGCGCCTACAGTTTACAAGGCTAGATGGGCCTACAGTTTACAAGGCTAGAGGCGCCTACAGTTTATGTGGCTAGATGCGCCTACAGTTTACAAGGCTAGATGGGCCTACAGTTTACAAGGCTAGAGGCACCTACAATTTACTAAGCTAGACGCGCCTACAGTTTACAAGGCTAGACACACATACCGTTTACATGGCTAAATGCGACTACAGTTTACAAGGCTAGGTGCGTTCCAGTTCATAAGACTATGTGCATTTTTAGATACAAGGATAGAAGCGCCTTCTAGGTTAAAAATCTAGGTGTATACTTATGTTAAAAGGCTATACACGCGCCTTCTAGATTAAAAATCAAGGTGTATATTTAGGTTAAAAGGCTACACGCGCCTTCTGATTACAATGCTAGAAGTGCCTTTAGTTTGTCAGGCTAGACTCGCCTATATACAAGCCTTCAGCTTGTAGGCATATGTCTTATTGTTAACAATACCTAAAGCTGATTGATCAAATGTATTTGTGGTTATTGTAGGTCGAAGACCTTTAAGTAGCTATATTACCATACTATTTTGTCCCTTGTTATCATAAAAAGTTAATTTAATTTTATATGCAGTTATAATAGACAAGTGCATTAGTTTCAGAATGTACTAAGTGTCTTGACTTGTTGAATTTGATAAATGACGAAAGTTTCCCTATACTAAGTATACACTTTTTAGTTGATTGGGCTATGTGTGTCGCTCGAACATAATTATGTGGCATACAATTATTTCAGTTGGACAAGTTAGCCATTCTTATTTAAGTGTACCATATAAGAATGTTGACATTATTAAATAATTCTGTGAATTTTCTATAGAAGTTTAGCTTTCTGAGTATTTTTACTGATTAACTAGATTGACAAGAAGGATAAATAAAACACCATACACTAATATCATTTATTTGTTCTAATGTTTGCGAGGTCATGAAACGCAAACAAGTCATTGAAGGAAGAAAGCGACGGCCCAATAGAGGAACGCAGATCACCATCCCGTCACTGATGCCTCGTTGGTGGCGCCACGCCGGCCGCTGTGTCTCGAGGATTTCTGAGCCGTCACCTTGGTACTACTTGGATCGTCGAAGTGATTTCAGGATATCAGTTGGTTTCATCTTCATCCCGAAACGGGAGGAAGGGCGGAGTGTGTATGTAAATTAATATCGGCATAAATTATTAGAACTTGATTGTGTAAATTCGTTACTTTCGAATATTGCATTATTTTACTCTTCGATTCAAACTTTGCTGATGATGTGACTGTAAATGTTTTAAAGTCCAGTTTTGACATACCTTCCTACTTATTTAAAAAGATCCTAAAACTTTTATCAAAAAGACTATTACTTACGAGTAGGTACGAACAGGGAATTGTCTTAGTTGGCGACTTTAATATTTATATTCTAAATATAAGTAGCAGAAATATGAAAAACATCACTTTTTAATTGTAATGATAACTTATCAATTACTTACCACGACAAGCTTCCTAATTATGGAAACCACTTGAATAACACCAATATCATTGACCTATTTAGAAATTATGTTATCAAGCCTTAGATAGATAAGGTAAAAAGTTGTGCACTTTGTCCTCTCGGATCATTCAGCTCAATCAGAGATTTGATACTAGTACTTTTACAAAACAAAAAAATTGTTGTTTGTAAATTTATTTTCTAGATCGCATTCTTAACTTTGTTTTGCAAATGTTTTCTTGAATAATAAGGTAAAAATAATAAAGCGTATAGAGCTTTCACTAAAATAAAAGAGACCGAAGTGGCAGTAAGGTACTTACATGAAAACATAACTTAAGGGGTAATAAAATTATAGAGTAATAGCACAGTAAATATATATGCTATGGTAATAGGTCGTATAAATACAAATATATCAATCAATCAATCAATCAAATAAACTTTATTGCACCAATAAATACACGGACAAGTACAAAAAGATACAAGAAAAATACACAATAGGCGGCCTTATTGCTACATAGCAATTTCTTCCAGGCAACCTTGGGTGAAAGAAATAAATAAAAATAATAATAGGGGAATGGGTGCTGTAAAAGAATATAAAATGATGGAGTAAAAGTATATACTTAAAATATTAATTACTAAAGGAGATAAATACTTAGATAATATTATAAGTTAAGAGAGGAAATGACTTTTAACTTGATTACCAAAGGACACCAGAGTCTGAGCCTTTCTGATACCCTCTGGAAGCGCATTCCACAAGAGAACGGCACGCACGGAAAAGGAATAGGAGAGGAAGTCGGAAGTGTGACGCGGGATTTCTAAATATATAGTTTCGTATTATGAAAAGTACTGTTAGTTAAAATCCATCATTCATCCAGCATAGTGGGTTAAAAACAGGATTTAGACCTACTACTACCGAGCGAAACAGAATCTGTATAGATAGACTTTGAAACCAGTCGGCCTCAATGTTTGTGTTAGTGACACTGCTATTGATGGCCGATGGCCGAAAGCCATAGCCAAGACATATAGGCACTTTTGGTGACTAGTGGTTACTGGTTAATTATAGGACTAAAGAAAGACAAATCTTTAACTGTAGGTACTGAACTGTAATAGTATTTATTCTAAGGCCCGTGGGTTCTGATAGGTTTGATATAAATTGTACAGGATTGAGTTCCGAGTGGAGCGGTGATGTTTCGGTGTTCCGATGCATGAAATGTAATTGAGAAGTCCATTGATACATTATGTGCGCCTCTTTTATAAATCGTTAATTTTAAGTTAGAGACGCGAGTATTCGCAGGTTTAATAAATGAGCGACATACAGATAAACTATTATTTACAAATAATACATGGAAATTTCCAATGCTTGATTTTTTAGAAAGTAATCTTTATGACCTTTAAGTATCTTACAATTTTACCGTTGCTTACTGACATAATAGTACATAAAAAAAGCGCAATTAACAAAATAAACGCCTCGTGTAGACTTATTCATAGACATGTTTGAAACTTTTGAGGATGTAAGTAGCTGGTCACGTACTGCACAACCGACTGAATTTAACGGAATACGTAGTATTACATTAGAATTATTTAAAAGTGATTTTCAAACATAGAATAATGAACGTCTGATGTGCGTAGTTAATCCCACGAATATTAAATACATTCAATTTGGTAACTTCAGATGTGAATTGTTGAACTTAATAATATATGAATCAAACAAAAAATAATAGAAATAATGAAAATATTACTTGGTATATATATATAGACACTCATTTAAATTGGAAATCTTGTTGTTATTTATAATATCGATACAAAGATTTCAATCTATTGTTACGCTTTATATCTATTTTTGCTCAGAATAATTGCTTATGTCGTGTAGTTTAATAGTTTGTGTCCTCTTTTAACTTAAGGCGTCATAAATCGGAACAATTCTGTAAAAGTAAATGTTGTATTGTATGGTAGGTACATTCGTATTACCAAATGATGCATTCACATCATTTGTATCACGTTCGCATTATTTATCTGACGTTTTACCATGAAACGCTTAGAAGGACTTTCAAGGAAAAGAAATCGCTTTCAATTCCTGCATATCTATAATCTAGCAATTTGTACGTTATAATTTATACTTACTTGACATAACTTTGTATTACTATTTATTCAAGATCAATTACAAATTTAATCGACCAAACAACCGAAATCAACACGTTTTAACAATGAAAACTACTAGTGTGGTGGCTGGGCAGCCAACTAAAAGGCCGGCAATCCACAGATATTAAATTTATTTTAAAATATAAAACGTAAAAATAAAATCACAAATTAATATAAGTACAAAAAGTCAAAACAGAACGTTACTTACAAATTTATCTACTACAAAATTGGTCTTACCTGCAGGAAATTCCTTACAGGTTTTATAATGGCAATAAAAGTAAAATAATAGTTTAATAATATAATTTAGTCGATTTAAAGGTGAGCCGAAACAAATCAAATATTTTTTATATTGATGTCTAAACACAAAAAAAAAACAATGTCATGGAAACGACATGACGTTCCAAATATTATTTTTCAGAACAAACTCATAAAAATTTGACAAATAGTTTCGAATTACATGCAAGGAGGTTATAAAAATGATACCGTGAAAATATAAAATAAAAATAATATGAAATAGGATAGTAGCGAGCGACGCAACGCTACAGTGTCATAATAAATTAACAGCAAATATAATATAACATCGTTTTGAGACCTAAATAATAATATATTCTGGCAAGTTCTCTTGTACTTAGATAAATAGAAAATTAAATTATTATACGGAGGTCGGTCAGCTCACCCTTCGCGAGTTTTCTTGCCAGTTCTTTCTCCGAAGGGCCTCCCCATTTGTGAACTGGTGGTCGAGTCAGTAGTTTGCCTTGATTTAAAATAACTATTAATCTAGTTCTTTTCAAATAAATCTAAATATCAAACAGATAATTTTCCTTGCCTCAGTAAAGTCATAACTTAAAAAAAGTAAATACCGTATCCTGATTCCAAACAAAATAATAAAATTTAAAATCTGAGGGTCGGAAGGATCTGAAATCAGACGGAAAGAGACATAAAATAAAAAAAAAATATATAAAAAAAAAACATACAGTGAAATGCTAAAAATAAGTGATACTAAAACGCTCGCAGAAATCTGAGATGTGCATAGGTAGGTACATTTACATTGTAAATTATTATTTTAACTATTATCATGTTTTTATAAATTTTGTTGAGATTATACTTCATATACTGTGATTATAATGCCAAATGTTGTATTTATATTCCTTTAAAATAGTATTCTGTAAAAATAAAGAAACTGACTAGGTACTTGTTACATACAGTGCACCAGGAGGTAGCACTATGTCGGATGGCCGAATGTTGTATTTCAAAAAAGTAATGATAAAAATAATTAACATTATTGTAGTACAAATTGTAATTATGACTGGCAACACTTTTAAGTTTAAATTGAGAGAAAGCGCCGCCATGGCGCCACTGTGTTTTGAACGGGGATAGACAAAATGGTGGAAATCTACCCGTAGGCGGACAGTCAATTGTGTTCGAGTTGTCGAGTCGAAAGGACGTTGACCAGTGATTGTACGAAGGAAGCAAGAATAAATGGATGCCTATACTGCTGAGTTATTATTTCATCACACTAGGCTTTCTAGTTTTGCTAAGTGATTGTTTTATTTTTATTTTTATCGGAGCTTATGTTTTTTATTTTCTTTCAGCGAGAACCTAACACGGCACACCAAGTGACACGACATAATAACATGATCCCTTTGTTTATTCAATTAGCTATGTCTTGGGTTCGAGTCCCATCGGAGCTGGTTGTGAGACGGGTCGATTTTTTCTAAATACCTACTTCCTTTTTTTAATTTTTCAATACTAAAAATTGCATTGTGTTTTTTTTTTTTTTTTTTTTTTTTTTTTTATGTATAATGGGCTTGCTCTTGGCCTCACACTGAACCTTAGGGTTGAGAAGAAGCCTAAGATGGAGCGAGCTTACCCAGAAGCAGCCTATTCACTCTAGCTTTAAAAATTTTAGGGTTGTAGTCATTCGGGAATATAGACGCAGGCAGGGTATTCCATTCCTTGGCGGTGCGCATCACAAAGGATGAAGAAAAGCGCTTGGTACGCATTCGCGGGATGTTGACCAAGTAAGGATGATAGCCCGCTGTGCGTCTAGATTCTCGGTGGTAGAACGGGGATGGTGGAATGAGCTCATGCAGCTCAGAAGCACACTCACCGAAGTACAGCCTGTAAAATACCGATAAGCAAGCCACTTTACGTCGATGGGTTAGACTATGAAGCTTGGCTTGAACCAGCTTATCGTCTCCGATTAGTTTCCTCGCTCTGCGTTCCACTGAGTCAAGTGCTGCTAACTGGTATTTCGCTGAACCATCCCAGAGGTGAGAGCAATACTCCATGCATGACCGGACTTGCGCTTTGTAAAGAGTTAAAAGCTGTCCCGGCGTGAAGTATCGCTTAACCTTATTCAGGATTCCCAGCTTTTTGGCAGCAGTTTGAGCTTTACACTCAATGTTGTCGCCGAAGTTAAGGTCCGATGTTAACTTCATGCTAAGAAGATCTAAGTTGTCGGTAACTGATACAGCTGTACCACGGAAAGAAGGAGTTAAGGTAAAAGGACTTCTTTTTGCGGTAAAAAGACACGCCTGTGTTTTGGTGGCATTAAAATTGACCATATTATCGTCACCCCATTGAGCAACATGGCTTAAAGTCAAGTTTGTTTGCTCTACCATGGCCTCTCTCAAAGAACGGACTTCCTCACTGCTGGCTTTTGCGCTTGAATGATAGCTCTCTGTGACGGTGCTGTCGTCAGCATACCCAACGATTCCGGGCAGAAGCAGATCGTTGATGTGCAGCAAAAAGAGGGTCGCAGAGAGAACGGATCCCTGAGGAACTCCGGCATCGATAGCCATCAGGTCAGAACAACAGCCGTCGATGACGACTCTGATCGACCGCTCACTCAGGAAATCTGAAATCCAGCCACAAAAGTCAGCAGAAATACCGTACGCTGGAAGTTTGCTGAGCAAACCAGCGTGCCAGACCTGGTCGAAGGCTTTCGAAATGTCAAGCGAAACAGCAAGTGCCTCACCATGTTTTTCAATTGCCTCGCCCCAGCAATGCGTAACGTACACCAGAAGATCTCCAGTTGACCGACCACGGCGAAAACCATATTGGTGGTCACTGAGTAGGTCGTTGGTTTCAAGGTACGATAGCAGCTTATTATTAAGAACCCTTTCCATTACCTTACAGAGTATGGAGGTGATAGCTATCGGTCTGTAGTTGGAGGGGTCGGCACGGTCACCCTTCTTGGGCACAGGTTGGACATTCGCAACTTTCCACGACTTGGGAACCGATTTTTTATGCAGGGAAAGGCGGTACAGGCGTGTCAAAACCGGAGACAGCTCAGGCGCACAGAGTTTCAGCACTCTAGCTGGAATTCCATCGGGGCCGCTGGCCTTATTCACGTCCAAGTTTAGCATGGCTCTTCTGACCTCTTTCGTGTGAATGGTGATCCTCGGCATGGAGGTGTCACAGTGAGGGATATTAGGTGGATTTTTAGAGCCAGCATCAAGGCGTGAGTTGCTCGCGAAATGAGAGGCAAATAAATTTGCCTTTTCTGCCGCGGTATGGGCCAGCGAGTCGTCAGGTCGCAGCATGGGAGGCAAAGAGGAGCGGCAGAAATTTGATTCGACCGATTTAGACAGGGACCAGAACTGCTTACTACCAGCTGGATACGATGCTAGTTTGGTTCCTATGCGGCTTACGTGGTCGAATCGAGCCTTACGAATCACTCGTTTGCATAACTTGGCTGCGGAATTGAAAGCTTTCTTCTTCGCACGAACCCTCTGTGCACGTGCTTTTTGGTCGCGAACTTGTACCCATGCTTGATATGCGGAATCTTTACGCGCTTCTGCGCGAGCACAGTCCGCATTAAACCAAGGTCGGGCATTGTGTCCGAGCGGGATGTCGGAAAAAGGAGTAAAGTATTCCATTCCCTGCCGTATCACATCCACGACCGCATCAGCACAGACAGAGGGGTCACACGAGGAGAAGCATACTCGCTGCCAAGGATACGATGCAAAGAAGTGTCGCATTTCGTCCCAATCCGCTGACTTGTATCGCCAAACTCGCCGCATGCCCCTAGGGCTAACATCGAGAGGCGAGGTGACAGACAGATTTTACCACACAATGATCTGATGATCCCAGCGGTGCTGAGACCGAAACAGAGTACCTGTTAGGGTTTGTAGTCAGCAGGAGGTCTAGGCAGTTAGGCGTATGGCCTGCAATATCTGGTACGCGTGTTGCTTCGTTGACCAGCTGCGTGAGATCTAAAGATAAGGCAAACTTGCGCATCTCACGACCAGCGTGGTCAGTTTTCTCGAACGGGAATAACCATTCTCGATGGTGAGCATTGAAATCCCCAAGAAAGTTAAGTTCCGCCGTGGGGTACCTTTGCATAGCCAGATCTGCCGTCTCAGTTAAATACTCTATAAGCCTGGTGGTCTCCTGATCACCGCTGTGCGGTCGATACACACCGACGTAAAGATGTTTCTCTACTCCGGTGTCGACCATAAGCCAGACGGTGGAGAACCCTGGTTTTTCAAAGCCACGGAGACGCATACAGCAGATGTCATCGCGTACATACACACAGACCCCAGCCCACCTTCTGAACTTATGTTCAAGAGTGTAGCCCGGGTAGTTGAGGTATGACACGTCCGACGGAGTTGCTATCTGCGTCTCCGTTAGAAAAAATAGGTGCGGCTTTTCGGTCTCAAGGAAGTGGTGGACCGATTCGAGGTTGGAGTGCAATCCTCGGATGTTTGCGAGGTGCACTTTAATTGGGAGGAAGTGCAGCCGTTGTTTAAACCTTTTCTTTCTTGTTTTGCTTTTTTTCATTTAAGTTGAGTGATGTAGGGGAAATAAGCGACAGTCGAGGCACTGTTTGGTAGAAACAACCGGTGCACTTCAGCTAAACCGAAACGTTTAGAAAACTCAATTTGGAGACCGCGGGGACGCCCGAACCCCCCCGTGAATGTCCACCGGGTCCTCCCGATCAGTCGCCAACTGGCACGGTGGCGCATTCCGGGATTTTTCGCAAGCTGGCGGGGCAGCCTTTCGCACGTGGCTAGCGCACTACTTGGGCCCCCTACTAACTGCGGTCGGCCAACGGCAGGACCGTGCTTCGGATCCCGCTGGTCTCCAAAATGAGCTCTCTGAATGGTGTCGCTGAGAGACCAGTACCGTTTTTACGCACAGCGCAACTGACCGGTCGCTAATTTCCCTATGGCACTGGAAGTCCCGCGCTCCGACGGAACGCGGCATAAAAGCCGCTTGGCGTCGGGCTCCGGCGGGATGGTGGTCGCGAGCCAGGCGGTCCCTTGCGGGGCCTACCACCGCAGGAGGAATCGATCAGCCGCCCACCACATACCGTTATGGGCTGTGGAGACGTTGCCCGGGGTGGACCACTAGGAGGTTGATCCCACCCACCCCAATATATAGTATACGAAAAAGTAAAAATTTAATTAACTTGCAATAGCAATAGCATTAGTAATTTCATCTAGCGATTAGAGCAATCTGTAATATTGCACCTGACGTATCTCGTGAACGGTTTTTTTTTTTTTTTTTATCCACAACGGGGTAGCACTTAGCCTTCATCACACCTGATGTTAAGTGGTGATAAGGCTGAAGATGGAAGCGCACTACTCCCGGAATCCTCAATCACTGAGGAACTGGCTATCTTATCTCTCACTGCCGGAACACAATAATGCTGAAAACATCATTGTTATGGCGTCAGACTTAGATAAGATGGTGGTAGCTAGCCAGGCGGACTAAGAACAAGTCCTACCACCAACCAAACCGAATACAATATGTACCCCCACTGGGAATCGAACCCGGGACCTCTTGGTCTGAAATCGGTGGTGTGAACCACTAGACCACAGAGACGGTACTTTAAATCACTCCGTATATTAACATTACCATCTCTTTATATTTTGGAGATTGCGCTCTTTGTCAAACAAAATGGCGGTAAGTTTATAAAAATGAGTGATGTATCACAAAGAACAATGCGATATCCCAATACTCGCACTCGTACTCCAACTAGTCCCTAAAACTACGAGATTCTTAAATAATAGTTATGCTATGTGTAGGACCATCTATAATAGAATACCAAGTCGTTTTAAGGAGCTTCCTCTAAATAGGTTCAAGAATTTGTTGCGGAATCGGTTAATAGAGAAAGCGTTTTATTCAATAGATGATTTTCTAAAACATAAAGACGTAGTATAAAATGTTTGAGATGCATCAATTTGTAATCTTGACATTTAATTTTTATGACTTGCACTAGATTTTAATAAAATATTATTTTGTCATTTAGGTACATTGAATACTCTGTTAATCTTGACATTTTAATTTTCATGACATGCAATTTAAGATATAATTAAATGTTATTAATTTGTAAGACATTATAATAATTGAATATTAATTTGACATTTGATTTTTCTTTTTATTAGGCACATACACTATAAGTTAGGCATGCATTATTATTATTATAATTAAAATCTTATTAGTTGCAATATTGTAATTTGTCAGAATTGTTAATAATGTATTATTTGAACTGTATCCTTAAGGTTAAATTTGCATGCTATTAGACATGGTTAAATAGGTCTTATGCACTAACTTATTATTTTTTAACATCACTAATGTACCCTATTTAACGCAAATAAATATTTGATTGATTGATTGATTGATTGTCAAATATCTGGAAAGGTATATCTTTCGAGGGTGAGGGTAGTAATATCTTCACATTGATGAAAATAACGCTGGCTATACAGCGCGTAAGAAGTATTGGATAAATTCGACGCTTCTCGTAACGACTCCGTAGCTCAGTGGTTAGAGCAGTCGCCCGGATAGCGAAAGGTCGTGGGTTCGAGTCCCATCGGAACTGGTTGTTATTGTGAGATGGGTCGATTTTTTCTAAATAGGTACTTCATTTTAAATTTTTCTACATTATTATTATTAAAAACATTTCTCATCTACAATACATTCACAGTTAAATCTTTATCAATGCCATGTCCCAATAAGGACGTGTCGAAATATTCCCGATACAGCCCGGATTCGACACAAAGCGATCCTTTATGCCGGGCATTATCGGATTACGGGAATCCCCGGATTAGGTCGTTGTAAGGAGGCTCTTACTTTTCAGCGAATTTTTTTCGGGTTTTTTTTTATCTGAAGACGGATGCGTTTTTGATGTGAATGGAAATGTGGTGGAGGAATTGAGTGATTAACTTGTTATTAATTGTAAGGTATGGTAATTTTGTGTTTTTTTGTTATGGCTTTATTAATTTACTTAATGGTTTGTGTAATTTTTCACTCCTTTGTTTAAACTTACTTCGAAAAGACAAATAGACAAAAATTTAAACGACTGCTAACCTGTATAAGAAAAATGAGATAGTAAGAAACCACGAGCTCTATAAGTAGCTTTCAGAAGGGATTCGAACCCGCGCCTCCGGGGATCCGGCCCGATTCTCTGACCAACTAAGCTACCACGACGTGTCGAATTTTGCTATCACTTTTTTAACGCTGTAGGCCAGCGTTGCTTCATCAATGTGAGGAAACCCTCGCATGCGAAGTTGGTCAGTCAGAGCATCGGGCCGGATTCCCGGAGGCACGGGTTCGAATCCCGCCTGAAAGCTACTTATAGGGCTCGTGGTTTTATACTTTCACATGTTTAACCGAATTCAAAAAAGGAGGGGATTTCCAGTTTGGTTGAATTTTTCCTATACTTACAGAAATGCATTGTGAATTCATAAAAATAATTTAAAATCTCGACTCTGGCCTGGCATTGATAGTTATTAATATATTTTATGTACCTACCTCCCACTATTTCACAGAGGTAAGCTATCGGTTTCAGATACTTAGATTCGGATATCTGAAAATTTCGACTCTAATGCAGCTCTATAACATTCCTGCCTGCCAATAACTGTAATAACCATCTAAATTTCAATGACCTTTTATCCAAACTTCAAATAAACCTAACCTAACACCAACAAACCGAATTACCCCAACCTCGGGTCGTAAACATCCAGATTGAATTCTCACCAATCCACCCGAGTTCCGACGTTGGCAAACAGTGTTGGACGCGTCGACGCGGGGAGCTATATCACGGAGCGTATCTTGCAAGCTGTTACTGTGTGACTGTCGGTCACACCGAAACGAGTTTTTTTTTTTATCCACAACGGGGTAGCACTTAGCCTTCATCACACCTGATGATAAGTGGTCCTCCCGGAATCCTCAATCACTGAGGAACTGGCTATCTTATCTCTAACTGCCGGAACACAATAATGCTGAAAACATCATTGTTATGGCGTCAGACTTAGATAAGATGGTGGTAGCTAGCCAGGCGGACTAAGAACAAGTCCTACCACCAACCAAACCGAATACAAAATGTACCCCCACTGGGAATCGAACCCGGGACCTCTTGGTCTGAAATCGGTGGTGTGAACCACTAGACCACAGAGGCGGTTGAGCTTATTCTAATACAGGCCGCTACAGTACTAGAATGATATTCAGTGGGTTACGTTTCGCTGTCGACATCCGCACCCTACCCAGCGCCATCATAGAGCAACCTGTAGAATACCTACTGTGGTTACAGCTCAAAATATTTTTACACACAGAACTGGCTTTGTAACTAGTTAAATATTTCGGCCTACATTTTCGGACTACAAACAACTAACATCAGCAGATCCAGATTAAATTCTCGCCAATTCACCCGAGTGCCGTCGTTGGCAAACAGTGTTGGAGGCGTCGACGCGAGAAGCTGTACCTATCACGGAGCGTATATCTTGCAAGCTGTTACTGTGTGGCTGACGGTCACACAGAAACGAGCTTATTCTAATACAGGCCGCTACAGTACTAGAATGATATTCAGTGGGTTACGTTTCGCTGTCGACATCCGCACCCTACCCAGCGCCATCATAGAGCAACCTGTAGAATACCTACTGTGTTTTTTTTTTTTTTTTAGTTTTTTGCATTCACAATGCAATTTTTATTACTGAAAAATGGAAAATTAAGTATTTATAAAAAATCTACCCGTCTCACAACTAGCTCCGATGGGACCACACCGCACCTACTGTGGTTACAGCTCAAAATGTTTTTACACACAGAACTTTGTAACAAAATGTTTCGGCCTCCATTTTCGGACTACAAACAAACTAACATCAGCAGATCCAGATTGAATACCCACTAATTCACCCGAGTTCCGGCGTTCGCAAACAGTGTTGGAGGCGTCGACGCGGGGAGCTGTATCACGGAGCGTATACCTTGCAAGCTGTTACTGTGTAACCGACGGTCACACAGAAACGAGCTTATTCTAATGCGTAACACAGACCGCTACAGTAGTGCTACTACAATGATATTTAGAGGGTTACGTTTCGCTGTCGTCATCCACACCCTACCCAGCGCCGTCATAAAGCAACCTGTAGAATACCTACTGTGGTTACAGCTCAAAATATTTGACAGATCTGGCTTTTATTATTTAATCAGATTCGATAGACCAGACCTACTGTTTCAGACTACAAACAAACTAACATCAGCAGATCCAGATTGAATTCCAACTAATTCACCCGAGTTCCGGCGTTGGCAAACAGTGTTGGAAGCGTCGACGCGGGGAGCTGTATCACGGAGCGTATATCTTGTGAGCAGACTGTGTGACTGACGGTCACACAGAAACGAGCTTATTCTAATACAGGCCGCTACAGTACTAGAATGATATTCAGTGGGTTTACCTTTCGATGTCGACATCCGCACCCTACCCAGCGCCATCATAGAGCAACTGTAAAATACCTACTGCGGTTACAGCTCAAAATATTTTTACACACAGAACTGGCTTTGTAACTAGTTAAATTTTTTGGCCTACATTTTCGGACTACAAACAAACTAACATCAGCAGATCCAGATTGAATTCTCGTCAATTCACTCGAGTGCCGTCGTTGGCAAACAGTGTTGGAAGCGTCGACGCGAGAAGTTGTATCACGGAGCGTATCTTGCGAGCTGTGACTGTCAGTCACACAGAAACGAGCTTATTCTAATGCGTAACACAGGCCGCTACAACCAATGTTATTTAATAAGGTAAAATTTCGATTTCGCTGTCGTCAGCCGCCTTACCTTCCGCCTACCGCCTTCCGCCTACCGTACCGTACTCAGCGCCATCATAGAGTAACTGTAAAATGGTTAGGTACTGTGGTTACAGCTCAAAATATTTGACAGATCTGGCTTTTATTATTTATCCAGATTCGATTAGTTACCTCAGTTTCAGCCTACAAACAAACTAAAATCAGCAAACCCAGATTGAATTCTCGCTAATTTACCCAAGTTCCATCCGAGTGACGCTGGCTACCAGTGTTGGAGGCGTCGACGCGGGGAGCTGTAGCACGGAGCGTATATCTTGCAAGCTGTTACTGTGTGACTGACGGTCACACAGAAACGAGCTTATTCATACCGCTACAGTACTAGAATGATATTCAGTGGGTTACGTTTAGCTGTCGACATCCGCACCCTACCCATCGCCATCATAGAGCAACTGTAGAATATCTACTGTGGTTACAGCTCAAAGTATTTTACATACAGATCTGGCTATGTAACTAAATTTTATTATTTAACCAGATTCGATTAACTACAGTCTCGGACTATAAATAAACTAAAATCAGTAGACCCAGTCTGAGTTCTCGCCACGAACGTTGACAAACAGTATTGGAGGCGTCGACGCGAGAAGCTGTATATCTCGGAGCGTACCCTATAACTTGCGAGCTGTTACTGTTTGACTGTCGGTCACACCGAATTAAGCACTTATTCTAAAGCTGGAATATTGACCACTATGACAAGAGTGTCTGACTACGATGTCATTAAATTTACCTCCCAAATTTAGGCACCAAAATCCGTAACGCAGCACCCAGCGGTACCTATCATAAGATATACTTTTAAAATATCTACTTTGGCTTCAGCTTAAAATACGTACATTCCTGCCAATACGCGTATTAACGTCTGTACTTTAAACTGTTTTAATGACCCGTTATAAAAGAATCTACAATAAACTAACACCAGCAGACCCAGATTGCATTCCCGCCAATTCACTCGAATTTCGTCGTTGGTAAACAGTGTTAGAGGCGTCGAAACGGGGATCTGTGTACAGTGTGACTGAAGGTCACACCGAACGGAGGATTTTTTTCTAAGCTCAATTTCTATTATGAAAATCAACTGATTTATCGCAAACTTTTCAATATCTTGTCTTGTTTCGAAGTTAGGACGGAAGAGCTTTGTGGCCTTAATAACGAAAGGTCACTGTTTTGTTTTTTTAATAATATTAAACCTAGGGCATTAAATTATCGTATAATTCATTTTAATAATTAATTTGACTAACACTTTATTTCTGTCAGTTTAGGTTTTAAGGCGCTACTCGGAAAAAGTATGGACTCTTTGATATAAAACTATAGGACGGTTAGTGTTCAGTACACCCCTGCCTAGACCCGCGGAACCGGCATAGCGCAGTGGAAGCGTATCACTAGTATAGACTCCGGACAAAACTTGATTTCAGCCGGGATGTAGCTGAACAATATGAACTGCGATACGCAGCGACTTAATGTGAATTAAGGTGATTTTACATACGGGTCTGTGGTGTCGAAAGTCTCCTGGGCAGCGGAAGGAGGGGGGCGCCCCCTCTGATGTGTTCCGTGTTCTTCTGCAGACCTTACCAGTTCGTCACCTTACTCACAAAACCCATACCACACACGGTCCCAAGACACTGGGCATCCCAACAATACACAATAACACACGCGGGGCTTGCTTATTAAGATATATCGTCCCGACAACAGCGCGTGCGATCGGACTAGTTATTTCAAAGCGCCGCGACCGTGCCACTCGTCAAGATGGCGTCAAAATCTTGGTCGTACAAAACGGGATCAAATCGATTGTTCGCGCCGCGCTGCGAGCAGTCCGTTGTCATTGTCAAGGTCACGAGACAATGCGCTCGGCCGGCCGGTGTAGGATCGCCAGTCCGCCGCACGCAGCCGTGAGGCAAGTTTGTGTGTTTCTGTAGCGACGTGCCGCGCCAGTTACCTACCCGTTTTGTGACCGAGGTTTCGTTTTGCGCCTACTAGGGCTCCGGTCGGGGTACGGACTTGTGACCCGTGTGTGTTCGCCTTGAAAGGCGCCGGGAAAGTTTTAGCTGTCTATTAGGACATTGTGTAATTATAAGAGTGTTAGCTGTAAGAGTTTCCCATCGGGGGTTGCGTGAAGATCGTTTTGCCAGGCGCGCGCCGGCGAGACAGCGATCCGCCCCCCTGGATTACGGACAGTATTCTCTAAGTTAAGGTAGGCCTAGCTTTTAAGTAACTTAATTTTGCATGAGAAACCTTCGTTTCAATAAACTGTGGAACACAGTAGATGGTCACCACATTTGTGCGTGATCATATTTTTGGTAGCAGAGCTTAGTTGATATAATTAATTTTCATATTAAAATTAACTACATAAAATTTCATAGTAAAAATAAAAAGCGTACCTAAAAAGCGTACCTAAAAATTATTTTTTTTTTTGTTGAAATCTCGAGGGTATTTGAAGATCCCGAGACGATTTGAAGTACTAAGAAATTGTTCTAGTAAATTCTCGAAGCGAATGTTTCTCACTTGGTGGATCCGATAATAGATAGACACTTATATAATTGTTGTCACATACTAGTGATTTGATACGAGTTTACTCGCCTAGATGTGTATATTTTTTTTGTGTGTCCGGATTTATTTGACGAATAGTTCGTTCGAAAGTGTGTTTATTAGTACCACATACTAGTGATTTGATACGAGTTTACTCGCCTAGATGTGTATATTTTTTTTGTGTGTCCGGATTTATTTGACGAATAGTTTCGTTCGAAAGTGTTGTTTATTAGTACCACATACTAGTGTTTGTTCCGAGTCCGCTTGCCTAGTTAAAAAAGTGGAACTAGTTTTAATTATTAGTAGTATTAAATTACGAGTATTATTATTAAAAATAGTTTTGTTTTTGTTTGTTGATAACGGTTTAGAAGTTGATTTGCGAGGTATGCCATACCGTTAATCCTATACGTTTTGTTTATACCGTTATATTGTTAGCCCTTGAAATTGGTAAGTTGCTAATAATTTATGAAAATAGTAGGGTCCGTGTATGTCGTCCGAATTTTAATTGTGTTTTATATTATCGTGACGCGACCTATTTCTATTGTTTTTTTTTGTTGATGTTTGCCACCTTTATATTTCTTTGTTTGCTTTGTTTATTAAACGGAATATAAATGGCTCCTACGAATCCGACCGCCGTATCCAGGGCTGGCATCCAAGGAGCTTTGCGTTGGCTTGCTTGTGCGGTCACATTAATAGACCGAGCCGACCGGGTAGGTGCGTTGCTAGCTCGGTATGGCGGGCTGGCAGCTCGGCTGCAAGACCTGGAGCGCCACGCCATGGAGTGTCGCGCGTATTATTTAGAGAACCCCCCAGCTGATGATGCCGTGTCGGAACAGCTGGAGCAGGATGTAGCCCAGGCCTATGAGCTGGCTGACCAGCTCACGGAGGCGGCTGAGAGGGCCCTGGCTGTTCGGAAGGGGGAGCCGGTTTTGAGCGGGGAGGTCAAACCTACCCCGACGGCGTTGCTAGGCCGATTGCCTACCTTGGAGATTCCCACTTTTAATGGGGATCTGTCAGCCTGGATGGGCTTCATTAATTTGTTTGACAGTTTGGTGGATTCACGACGGGACTTATCCCCTAGCGAGAAGTTGGCCTATTTGCGCTCCTCCCTGCGAGGAGAGGCCAGCGCGGTAATCCACCACCTGCTCATCAGCGACGACAACTACCAGGTGGCCCGCCAGCTTCTGGTTAGCAGGTACCAGAATGTCCGGTTACTGGCGGACACCCACGTGGCCACGATTTTGGCCCTCCCGCGAATCACGCGGGTACACCTGTTACGGAGGGAGTTGCTGAACCCGCTACTGTCAGCGGTCAACTCCCTAAGGCGATTGGACCTGCCGGTGGATCAGTGGTCCTTTATACTGCTGCACATAGTCCTCGCCAAATGACCCGCTGAAATGAAGGGGCGTTTCGAGCAGAGGTACGGAGGCGACAGCGCCTCGTATCTCCCGCCCTTCGCGGACCTCCTTCGTTTTTTGGAGGACGAATGTAGGGTGACGGACCACCTGGAGCCCGCCCCGGTTCCAGGTGTTCGTCGTATGGTGGCGGCGAGGGAACAGCCCCGTCGCCCGACCAATCGCTATGCTGCCTTCCAGCAGTCCCCTCCCCCCGCACCGAGTGAGCGGTGCAGGTATTGCAGGGGAGATAGGCATGTGGTGCACGAATGTGCCAAATTTAGAGGCCTCCGCCCAGAGGGACGGAGGGCCGTTGCGAAACAGCGCCAATGGTGCTATAGGTGTTTGGGGGGACACATGCAGTCGGCGTGTCCCCAGACCGAGGATTGTCGTCTTTGCGGAGGGAGGCATCACCCCCTCCTTTGTTTGGACCGCAAGGACGCCGGGAGCGACCGGGGTTCGAATTCCTCGCGCACGGGCGGGGGCCCGGCAGCCCGGAACCGGTCCCCTAGAGATTCGGCGGGGCTTAGCCCCCCGTTCAGTCCCCCCCGGAGAGGGGGAACTATAGGAGAGACGCCCCCGCCACGGGCGGGGGTAGGGGGGTACCACAAGAGTACGCCACGGTGGCGATGGGCACGGGCCCTATTTGCTACTCCCCCCCCCTAATGGAGAGGCCTCGATTGGGGTACTATGTACCGAGGCACGCCCCACACGGGTATTACCCTGCACCTAGGAGTGCTGTTGGTCGGGGCCAGTATGTACCCGATTGGGACCCGCTCGCCCGGTACGAGCGTCCCACATTTGGCGCGCCGACTCAGGCGCGAGGGGGACAAGTACCCCCCCAAAATTTTTAATGGCGCCCCTGTCGGACCCAACCACCCCTCCGGAGCTTGTGCT
Source organism: Crambus lathoniellus (assembly GCA_949710035.1). Classification (NCBI taxonomy): domain Eukaryota; kingdom Metazoa; phylum Arthropoda; class Insecta; order Lepidoptera; family Crambidae; genus Crambus; species Crambus lathoniellus. The sequence continues at coordinate 26,930,936 of OX453313.1, read as the reverse complement.
GTTGCCAACAGCCTCCGTGAATGTTTGGGGACCTAAGGGCAATGTTGTCACGGTGCGTGCCCTTTTGGACTCAGGTGCCCAGGGGTGCATAATGTCCAGGTGGCTTGTTCGACAGCTGGGTCTTTTGCTTGTGCCGCATCACGAAGCGGTACGGGGGGTGGGAGACTCGCGGATCCCTGATCCGATTGGTCGAGTTGAGTTCTCCTTCTCCCCCCACTTCACGCCAAGGCCGAAGATCGGTGCTTCGGCGATAGTTTTTGATAAGGTGGTTGGACCACTCCCGCAAGTGCGAGTGCCGCCATCCACGATTGAGCTGACGTCTGGACTGGCTTTGGCTGATCCTTCCTTCCACCGACCGGGCCCAATACACTTGTTGATTGGTGCGGATGTCCTCGGTCGTGTACTGTGTGGAAGCAAGCGAGTTTTGCAGACAGCCGACCTTGTCGCCTTGTCCTCGTCGCTGGGTCATGTGGTGATGGGAAAGGTACCACAGACACCAGAGACCCCGTCGGTAGACCGCCAGACCATTGTCGGTTCTACTTTGTCCGACGTTCTCCAAAAGTTTTGGGAGGTGGAGGAACCTCCCACTGCCAAGCGGTTGGATCCGTTAGCCGAGGAGTGCGAATTGTTCTACCAGAACAACACTGGGCGCCTCCTCTCGGGTCGCTTGATTACCCGCTTGCCCTTCTTGGCGGCTCGCCCTCCTTTAGGGAGCTCCCGACCGATGGCCGAGAAGAGATTGTTGTCCATGGAGCGTAGGATGGCCAGGGATCCCGCATTCAAGGAGAAGTATATAGACTTCATGCGGGAGTATTTGGACCTTGGGCACATGTCCATCTCGCAGTTGGACTGGCGTAATGTGGAACATTACTTCCTGCCACACCACGCTGTTTTGAAGACTTCCAATGGGAAGATCCGCGTGGTCTTTGATGGTTCAGCGCCCACGTCAACCGGAGTGTCGTTGAATCAGTGTCTGCATGCGGGGCCGAAGTTGCATCACGATGTCTGTGATGTTTTGACCAACTTCCGCCGGCACGCTGTCGTCTTTGTGGCCGATATCCGCATGATGTTCAGACAGACCGTGATTCACCCGGAGGATAGACGATACCAGCTCATCCTATGGCGTGAGGATCCCCAGGATCCGATGTTGGCTTACGAGCTGAACACCAACACTTATGGTTTGCGGTCGAGCCCCTTTGTGGCGATCCGTTCGCTTTTGGAGCTCGCAGAGCGCGAACGGCTACGCTATCCCCGGGCATCTGCTCTTATTGAGGGGGGGGCCTTATTTGTCGACGATATCTGCACGGGGGCCTCGAGCTTAGATGAGGCTCTCGTCTTACGTGATGAGCTGATTGCGCTCTTGAGGGCTGGTGGCTATGAGTTGCGGAAGTGGCTGTCTAACTCACCGGACCTATTGGCAGATTTGCCTAAGGACCACCAGCAAGAGCCGCTCCTCTTTGAAAATCCGGAGACTCCAGACATGCTGTCTGTTTTGGGAGTCCAGTATCGACCAGTCCCGGATTTGTTCACATATAGATTGGAACTGCCAGACCCAAAGGTCTGGACTAAACGCACGGTGCTGTCTACTGTAGCCCGTACCTTTGATCCGAACGGTTGGCTCAGCCCTGTAGTGTTTTCGATGAAGTGCTTCCTACAGGAGCTCTGGGCTGCGGAATTGTCATGGGATGAGCCCCTCTCTGGTAGCCTCCTACGAGAGTGGGTGAGGTTCGTGTCATCCCTACCCGACGTCAATCGGGTTTGTATACCGAGGCAAATGCTGCCTTCGGGAAAGTTTAAAGCCTCCCTGCACGGCTTTTGTGACGCGTCCGAAAGCGGATACGCGGCAGCCGTTTACATCCGAACGGTGGATGCAGCAGGCGTTGTCGCCGTACACTTAGTTACGGCCAAGAGTAAGGTCGCCCCCCTTCGGACTAGGCTAACCATTCCGAAGTTGGAGTTGTCCGGCGCCACTCTCTTAGTACGGCTACTCAATCATGTTGCCGACACCTTGGGAAACGGTGTCGACTTGGGGTCGATATTTGCGTGGTCTGACAGCCAGGTCGTCCTTTGTTGGCTGAAGAGTTCAGTCCACACCCTTGAGGTTTTTGTGGCCAACCGGGTCTCACAAATTCAGACTTCAAAGGCCCCGTTGATTTGGCGCCACGTACCGGGCGAGTTGAACCCCGCAGATTGTGCCTCCCGCGGCTGCGAGGCGCCTGAGTTAGTGGACCACCACCTATGGTGGAGTCCATCATGGTTGTTACGGCCTGAGCGCTCATGGCCTGCCACCCCGGCTGTGGCCAGAGTCCCAGACCTAGGCATGCGTGTTCACGCCGTGGAGACGGTGGCGGCTCCGCAGATGGAGTTTTTGTTAGACCGCTACAGTTCTCTTGATAAGTTGCTCGGCGTGACTGCTTGGATGAGGCGCTTTGTGCGAAATTGTCGCCAGCCTCAGGAGAAATCGTTGTCTCCGGTCCTCGCCCCACAAGAGCGGCAAGACGCTCTGTTGCATTGGTTGCGAGTGACGCAACAGCGAGAGGTTGAACCGGAGCTGAAAGCCCTGCGCTCAAGTAAGTCCAAGTTGAAGGGACCCTTGGTGCGGTTGAATCCCTTCTTGGACAGTACCGGATTGCTGCGTGTCGGAGGTAGGCTCAGACATGCCAACCTGCCGTACGGATCACGCCACCCTTTGTTGCTCCCCAAGGATGGACCGTTAGTTAGACTGTTGATTACAGACCGACATGTAAAGAATGCTCATGCCGGTTGTAATGCTTTGACCGCGCTCCTCCAACGAGAGTTCTGGATTTTGTCAGCGCGGAGAATAATCCGATCCGTTATTTTTCGTTGTCTCCCGTGTTATCGTTTGCGCGCCGATACGATGCAGCCCCAGATGGGTGATTTGCCTGCCGATCGAGTGAACGAATCGATGCCCTTCTCAGGAGTTGGAACGGATTTTGCGGGGCCATTTACCGTTAAGACATCGCGGCTTCGTAATGCTAGAACGGAAAAGGCTTACTTGTGTGTATTTGTTTGTTTGGCCACTAAAGCGGTCCACCTGGAGGTGGTTAGTGCCCTCACCACAGAAGCCTTTGTAGCCACGTTAAATCGTTTTGTGTCTCGCCGCGGAATGCCGTCGTTAATCAGGTCCGATTGTGGAACCAATTTCAAGGGCACCGATAGGTATTTAAAGGAAGTTTGTGAATTTTTGGATAGGAATAATTTTGAGATCGGATCCACACTCTCTCGCAGAGGGGTACGATGGCAGTACTCCCCGCCATCCTGCCCCCACTGGGGAGGGATTTTTGAAGCAACTGTAAAGGCCGCTAAAACTCACCTTCGTCGCGTTATTGGGGAGACGGTCCTCACGTTTGAGGAACTCGCGACCGTATTTTGTAAGGTTGAGGCGGTCCTCAACTCGCGTCCGTTGTGTCCGTTGTCTTCGGACGCGAATGATTTAGAGGCCCTTACGCCGGGCCATTTTTTGATTGGCAGACCGCTTAACGCCTTGCCGGAATATCCTTATTCCGAAGTGCCCTCCGGACGGCTCTCGCGATTTGAATTGCTCCAGCAGCTTACGCAGAGTTTTTGGCGCCGTTGGCATCTGGAGTATTTGCACATTTTGCAGCAACGCGTTAAGTGGTCGGATAGGACGACCCCACCCAAGACTGGAGACCTCGTGTTGGTAAAGGATCCAAACCTGCCGCCCCTCCGCTGGCGTTTAGGACGCATTGTTCAGCTTCATCCGGGGTCGGATGGTGTGCCCAGGTTTGCCGAGGTCCTGGTGGGGGACTCTGTTTTGAAGCGAGCGATCGCTACCCTCTCTCGCCTACCCTTAGATTGAGTTGGCGGACAGTTTGCTACTGTCCGGGACGGGGGGATGTTCGCGCCGCGCTGCGAGCAGTCCGTTGTCATTGTCAAGGTCACGAGACAATGCGCTCGGCCGGCCGGTGTAGGATCGCCAGTCCGCCGCACGCAGCCGTGAGGCAAGTTTGTGTGTTTCTGTAGCGACGTGCCGCGCCAGTTACCTACCCGTTTTGTGACCGAGGTTTCGTTTTGCGCCTACTAGGGCTCCGGTCGGGGTACGGACTTGTGACCCGTGTGTGTTCGCCTTGAAAGGCGCCGGGAAAGTTTTAGCTGTCTATTAGGACATTGTGTAATTATAAGAGTGTTAGCTGTAAGAGTTTCCCATCGGGGGTTGCGTGAAGATCGTTTTGCCAGGCGCGCGCCGGCGAGACAGCGATCCGCCCCCCTGGATTACGGACAGAATTCTCTAAGTTAAGGTAGGCCTAGCTTTTAAGTAACTTAATTTTGCATGAGAAACCTTCGTTTCAATAAACTGTGGAACACAGTAGATGGTCACCACATTTGTGCCAGGGACCGGAACCGCTTACCCTAACCCGGGTTTTTATAGGGTATTTTAAAGACTTGTTTCTACAAACCCTTTCAAATTGATAAGCATATCATCGACTTACCGTATTGACAGGGTAACCAAATGAATCAAGTTAATTCGGGTAAGCGCTTACCATAAACGAAAAACCCTTTTAAGTCTTACCCTGCGACAGGGTTTTGAAGCGTCAAAGCAATTTAAACTTCTGCGCGCACTACATTAGACTTATTATTGTATAACAATTTCAAGTGTGATCGCGGCATCGACAAAATCTTCGCTACGTCAGATAATAACGAATCATGCGTCGTTCACGCTAAAGGTCATTTTCGCGTGATCCGTCGGTCGCCGCCGCTCGCTATTGTTTATCCGAGTGGCCGCGGCGCCCGGCATTTAAAAACGGAAGGAAGGAACTTGTTTAATATGACCGCTACATTACACGTGTTTGTTTGTTTTTGTTACTGACGATCGTTTTTAATTATTTGTAAGCAGTGAATTCTTTATATATATAACTCTTCTGTGCGTGTGTATGTAACTGAAGTCCTCCTAAACAGTTTCGATTTCAATGATTTTTTTTGCGTCTTCAGGCGGATTCCAGAAAGATTTAGATTTACAATTGGACCCGGTAGGTGGTGTGCTGTCGATAAGGCGGTACAAATTTCGCCGATCGAGCAGCTAGTAGCTTTTTTTTATTTTTTTTTATTTATTACAGAACCATGAACAAGTTTACAATTTGCTTAGGTCTAGTAAATTACAAAATTTTAACAAATTATAATAAGTTATTGTAAACTCAACAATATGGCTACATTTTAAGTTAATAATGTATAGTTACAATACAAGACTCGAAGTAGGTACCTATAAAACTTATAAATTTAAATATTGTACAAAAACTCTAGCGTGAGAAATAGTAAGCTTTATAAAATAGCTTTATAAAAAAAGTAATATTTGATATAATGCTACTTTGTAGAAACGTTTTTCATATAAATTTAACTGGCTATGGCTTCTGAGGCCTGCAACGTTATTAGTCATTTGAAACAAAAATTATCAAAAAGAAATAAAAAATCACTTAATTTTTTGGATTCGCCTATTTTTGTTAATCTACGTAAGTACTAATAGTATTTAGCCTTCTTTAACATGTGATGCAATCTCGACGCAAACTAATATTTTTTCATACAAAAAAACTAGTTTTTTTCTCAATAACTGCGCATTTGTCAGTTTTTTCATATAAAAATTGTTAGGAAATTCATTATCTGTCATGAAAAAAAAAACAGTTCGATACAGCGATTTTGGTGGACTTTGGTGGCCATGCACGGTGTTTCCAAAACCCGTAAAATCGGACATCCCCCTTTTTTTCAATAATTGAAAAGAGTTAAGCCACAAAGTAACTACGCGGGCGGGCGGTCGCCCTTTATTTTGTGGTTAAGCTTTACAAATGCAAGTGTAGAACTCCCGTGTTTCAATTCCACTTGGTTACCGAGTAATAAATTTTTGAAAATGGGCATTTTTTAACACCGGTAAATCGAAACGGTAAGTTATTAAAAAGGTACGCGCTAGAAATTTGATTATTTGAAAAGTTCGTTTTCAATATTTAGCCGACCGAGGATCGAACCCGGGACCTCTAGAGATAGCGGCACCTTGAAAACCGTTGCGTTACTCCGCCACGGAAGTCGTCAAATGTCGTCAAAGTAAAAAAAATAAAAATCCAAGATGGCGGCCAACTTTTTTGTTTGTGGGCAGATTTTGATGAAACTCGATTTTTAGTACTATTTTTACAAGAAAACTGTAACACAATGTTAAAAAAAATATAAACCAAGATGGCGGTCAACTTTTTTGTTTGTGGGCTGATTTCGATGAAACTCGGTTTTTGGTACTATTTCGTCAAGAAAAGAGTAACGCAATGTTAAAAAAATAAAAAATCCAAGATGGCGGGCAACTTTTTGTTTGTGGCCCGATTTTGATGAAACTTGATTTCTAGTACTATTTTGACAAGAAAACAACAACGCACTGTTAAAAAATATTAAAAAATCTAAGATGGCGGCCAACTTTTTTGTTTGTGGGCTGATTTCGATGAAACTCGGTTTTTGGTACTATTTCGTCAAGAAAAGAGTAACGCAATGTTAAAAAATAATCCAAGATGGCGGCCAACTTTTTTGTTTGTGGGCCGATTTTGATGAAACTCGATTTCTAGTACTATTTTGACAAGAAAACAACAACGCACTGTTAAAAATATAAAATATCCAAGATGGCGGCCAACTTTTTTGTTTGTGGGCTGATTTCGATGAAACTTGGTTTTTGGTATTATTTCGTCAAGAAAAGAGTAACGCAATGTAAAAAAAATTTAAAATCCAAGATGGCGGCCACCTTTTTTTCTTGTCGGCCGATTTTGATGAAACTCGATTTCTAGTACTCTTTTGACAAGAAAACAACAACGCACTGTTAAAAATATAAAAAATGCAAGTTGGCGGCCAACTTTTTTTTTTTGTGGGCTGGGCTGATTTCGATGAAACTCTGTTTTTGGTACTATTTCGTCAAGAAAACAGTAACGCAATGTAAAAAAAAAATCAAAATCCAAGATGGCGGCCACCTTTTTTTCTTGTCGGCCGATTTTGATGAAACTCGATTTCTAGTACTCTTTTGACAAGAAAACAACAACGCACTGTTAAAAATATAAAAAATCCAAGTTGGCGGCCAACTTTTTTGTTTGTGGGCTGGGCTGATTTCGATGAAACTCGGTTTTTGGTACTACGCACTGTTAAAAATATACATTATTTTTTAACATTGCGTTGCTGTTTTCTTGCCAAAATAGTACCAAAAACCAAGTTTCATAAAAATCGACCCACAAACAAAAAAGTTGGCAGCCATCTTGGACTTTTTTATTTTTAAAAGTGCGTTGTTGTTTTCTTGTCAAAATAGTACTAGAAATCGAGTTTCATCAAAATTGGCCCACAAACAAAAAAATTTGCTGCAATCTTGAATTTTTATTTTTTTGAACATTGCGTTACTCTTTTCTTGACGAAATAGTACCAAAAACCGAGTTTCATCGAAATCAGCCTACAAACAAAAAAGTTGGCCGCCATCTTGGATTTTTTATTTTTAACAGGGCGTTGTTGTTTTCTTGTCAAAATTGTACTAGAAATCGAGTTTCATCAAAATCGGCCCATAAACAAAGAAGTTGGCCGCCATCTTGGACTTTTTTATTTTATAAGTGCGTTGTTATTTTCTTGTCAAAATAGTACTATAAATTGAGTTTCATCAAAATCGGCCCACAAACAAAAAAGTTGGCCGCCATCTTGGATTTTTTTATATTTTTAACATTGCGTTGCTGTTTTCTTGTCAAAATAGTACTAGAAATCGAGTTTCATTGAAATCGGCCAACAATCAAAAAATTTGGCCGCCATCTTGGTTTTTTTATCATTTTTGACATTGCGTTGCTATTTTCCTGTCAAAATAGTACCAAAATACGAGTTTCATCAAAATCGGCCCACAAACAAAAAAGTTGGCCGCCATCTTGGATTTTTTTTATTTTTAACAGTGCATTGTTGTTTTCTTGTCAAAATAGTACTAGAAATCGAGTTTTATCAAAATCGGCCCACAAACAAAAAAGTTGGCCGCCATCTTGGATTTTTTTTTAACATTGCGTTACTCTTTTCTTGACGAAATAGTACCAAAAACCGAGTTTCATCGAAATCAGCCCACAAACAAAAAGTTGGCTGCCATCTTGGATTTTTTTTTATTTTTAAAAGTGCGTTGTTGTTTTTGATCAGGCACAGTTGTGATGACCATCTACTGTGTTCCACAGTTTATTGAAACGGATGTTTCTCATGCAAAATTAAGTTACTTAAGCTAGTCCTACCTTCACTTAGAAGATACTGTCCGTAATCCAGGGGGGCTGATCGCTGTCTCGCCGGCGCGCGCGCCTGGCAAACCGATCTTCACCCAACCCCCGATGGGAAACTCTTATAGCTAACACTCTTATAACTAAACAATGCCCTAATAGACAGCTAAAACTTTCCCGGCGCTTTTCAAAGCGAACACACACGGGTCACAAGTGGCGAACTGAGCGCGATGTTGCGCGGACGGTGGTTGGCGGCGAACTTACGAATGAATCCTACACGCGGCCCGAGCGCATTGTCCCGTGACCTTGACAATGACAACTGCCCGCTCGCAAGCGCGCGTGAACATCCCCCCGTCCCGGACAGTAGCAAACTGTCCGCCAACTCAATCTAAGGGCAGGCGAGAGAGGGTAGCGATCGCTCGCTTCAAAACAGAGTCCCCCACCAGGACCTCGGCAAACCTGGGCACACCATCCGACCCCGGATGAAGCTGAACAATGCGTCCTAAACGCCAGCGGAGGGGCGGCAGGTTTGGATCCTTTACCAACACGAGGTCTCCTGTCTTGGGTGGGGTCGTTCTATCCGACCACTTAACGCGTTGCTGCAAAATGTGCAAATACTCCAGATGCCAACGGCGCCAAAAACTCTGCGTAAGCTGCTGGAGCAATTCAAATCGCGAGAGCCGTCCGGAGGGCACTTCGGAATAAGGATATTCCGGCAAGGCGTTAAGCGGTCTGCCAATCAAAAAATGGCCCGGCGTAAGGGCCTCTAAATCATTCGCGTCCGAAGACAACGGACACAACGGACGCGAGTTGAGGACCGCCTCAACCTTACAAAATACGGTCGCGAGTTCCTCAAACGTGAGGACCGTCTCCCCAATAACGCGACGAAGGTGCGTTTTAGCGGCCTTTACAGTTGCTTCAAAAATCCCTCCCCAGTGGGGGCAGGATGGCGGGGAGTACTGCCATCGTACCCCTCTGCGAGAGAGTGTGGATCCGATCTCAAAATTATTCCTATCCAAAAATTCACAAACTTCCTTTAAATACCTATCGGTGCCCTTGAAATTGGTTCCACAATCGGACCTGATTAACGACGGCATTCCGCGGCGAGACACAAAACGATTCAACGTGGCTACAAAGGCTTCTGTGGTGAGGGCACTAACCACCTCCAGGTGGACCGCTTTAGTGGCCAAACAAACAAATACACACAAGTAAGCCTTTTCCGTTCTAGCATTACGAAGCCGCGATGTCTTAACGGTAAATGGCCCCGCAAAATCCGTTCCAACTCCTGAGAAGGGCATCGATTCGTTCACTCGATCGGCAGGCAAATCACCCATCTGGGGCTGCATCGTATCGGCGCGCAAACGATAACACGGGAGACAACGAAAAATAACGGATCGGATTATTCTCCGCGCTGACAAAATCCAGAACTCTCGTTGGAGGAGCGCGGTCAAAGCATTACAACCGGCATGAGCATTCTTTACATGTCGGTCTGTAATCAACAGTCTAACTAACGGTCCATCCTTGGGGAGCAACAAAGGGTGGCGTGATCCGTACGGCAGGTTGGCATGTCTGAGCCTACCTCCGACACGCAGCAATCCGGTACTGTCCAAGAAGGGATTCAACCGCACCAAGGGTCCCTTCAACTTGGACTTACTTGAGCGCAGGGCTTTCAGCTCCGGTTCAAACTCTCGCTGTTGCGTCACTCGCAACCAATGCAACAGAGCGTCTTGCCGCTCTTGTGGGGCGAGGACCGGAGACAACGATTTCTCCTGAGGCTGGCGACAATTTCGCACAAAGCGCCTCATCCAAGCAGTCACGCCGAGCAACTTATCAAGAGAACTGTAGCGGTCTAACAAAAACTCCATCTGCGGAGCCGCCACCGTCTCCACGGCGTGAACACGCATGCCTAGGTCTGGGACTCTGGCCACAGCCGGGGTGGCAGGCCATGAGCGCTCAGGCCGTAACAACCATGATGGACTCCACCATAGGTGGTGGTCCACTAACTCAGGCGCCTCGCAGCCGCGGGAGGCACAATCTGCGGGGTTCAATTCGCCCGGTACGTGGCGCCAAATCAACGGGGCCTTTGAAGTCTGAATTTGTGAGACCCGGTTGGCCACAAAAACCTCAAGGGTGTGGACTGAACTCTTCAGCCAACAAAGGACGACCTGGCTGTCAGACCACGCAAATATCGACTCCAAGTCGACACCGTTTCCCAAGGTGTCGGCAACATGATTGAGTAGCCGTACTAAGAGAGTGGCGCCGGACAACTCCAACTTCGGAATGGTTAGCCTAGTCCGAAGGGGGGCGACCTTACTCTTGGCCGTAACTAAGTGTACGGCGACAACGCCTGCTGCATCCACCGTTCGGATGTAAACGGCTGCCGCGTATCCGCTTTAGGACGCGTCACAAAAGCCGTGCAGGGAGGCTTTAAACTTTCCCGAAGGCAGCATTTGCCTCGGTATACAAACCCGATTGACGTCGGGTAGGGATGACACGAACCTCACCCACTCTCGTAGGAGGCTACCAGAGAGGGGCTCATCCCATGACAATTCCGCAGCCCAGAGCTCCTGTAGGAAGCACTTCATCGAAAACACTACAGGGCTGAGCCAACCGTTCGGATCAAAGGTACGGGCTACAGTAGACAGCACCGTGCGTTTAGTCCAGACCTTTGGGTCTGGCAGTTCTAATCTATATGTGAACAAATCCGGGACTGGTCGATACTGGACTCCCAAAACAGACAGCATGTCTGGAGTCTCCGGATTTTCAAAGAGGAGCGGCTCTTGCTGGTGGTCCTTAGGCAAATCTGCCAATAGGTCCGGTGAGTTAGACAGCCACTTCCGCAACTCATAGCCACCAGCCCTCAAGAGCGCAATCAGCTCATCACGTAAGACGAGAGCCTCATCTAAGCTCGAGGCCCCCGTGCAGATATCGTCGACAAATAAGGCCCCCCTCTCAATAAGAGCAGATGCCCGGGGATAGCGTAGCCGTTCGCGCTCTGCGAGCTCCAAAAGCGAACGGATCGCCACAAAGGGGCTCGACCGCAAACCATAAGTGTTAGTGTTCAGCTCGTAAGCCAACATCGGATCCTGGGGATCCTCACGCCAAAGGATGAGCTGGTATCGTCTATCCTCCGGGTGAATCACGGTCTGTCTGAACATCATGCGGATATCGGCCACAAAGACGACAGCGTGCCGGCGGAAGTTGGTCAAAACATCACAGACATCGTGATGCAACTTCGGCCCCGCATGCAGACACTGATTCAACGACACTCCGGTTGACGTGGGCGCTGAACCATCAAAGACCACGCGGATCTTCCCATTGGAAGTCTTCAAAACAGCGTGGTGTGGCAGGAAGTAATGTTCCACATTACGCCAGTCCAACTGCGAGATGGACATGTGCCCAAGGTCCAAATACTCCCGCATGAAGTCTATATACTTCTCCTTGAATGCGGGATCCCTGGCCATCCTACGCTCCATGGACAACAATCTCTTCTCGGCCATCGGTCGGGAGCTCCCTAAAGGAGGGCGAACAGCCAAGAAGGGCAAGCGGGTAATCAAGCGACCCGAGAGGAGGCGCCCAGTGTTGTTCTGGTAGAACAATTCGCACTCCTCGGCTAACGGATCCAACCGCTTGGCAGTGGGAGGTTCCTCCACCTCCCAAAACTTTTGGAGAACGTCGGACAAAGTAGAACCGACAATGGTCTGGCGGTCTACCGACGGGGTCTCTGGTGTCTGTGGTACCTTTCCCATCACCACATGACCCAGCGACGAGGACAAGGCGACAAGATCGGCTGTCTGCAAAACTCGCTTGCTTCCACACAGTACACGACCGAGGACATCCGCACCAATCAACAAGTGTATTGGGCCCGGTCGGTGGAAGGAAGGATCAGCCAAAGCCAGTCCAGACGTCAGCTCAATCGTGGATGGCGGCACTCGCACTTGCGGGAGTGGTCCAACCACCTTATCAAAAACTATCGCCGAAGCACCGATCTTCGGCCTTGGCGTGAAGTGGGGGGAGAAGGAGAACTCAACTCGACCAATCGGATCAGGGATCCGCGAGTCTCCCACCCCCCGTACCGCTTCGTGATGCGGCACAAGCAAAAGACCCAGCTGTCGGACAAGCCACCTGGACATTATGCACCCCTGGGCACCTGAGTCCAAAAGGGCACGCACCGTGACAACATTGCCCTTAGGTCCCCAAACATTCACGGAGGCTGTTGGCAACAGCACAAGCTCCGGAGGGGTGGTTGGGTCCGACAGGGGCGCCATTAAAAATTTTGGGGGGGTACTTGTCCCCCTCGCGCCTGAGTCGGCGCGCCAAATGTGGGACGCTCGTACCGGGCGAGCGGGTCCCAATCGGGTACATACTGGCCCCGACCAACAGCACTCCTAGGTGCAGGGTAATACCCGTGTGGGGCGTGCCTCGGTACATAGTACCCCAATCGAGGCCTCTCCATTAGGGGGGGGGGAGTAGCAAATAGGGCCCGTGCCCATCGCCACCGTGGCGTACTCTTGTGGTACCCCCCTACCCCCGCCCGTGGCGGGGGCGTCTCTCCTATAGTTCCCCCTCTCCGGGGGGGACTGAACGGGGGGGCTAAGCCCCGCCGAATCTCTAGGGCACCGGTTCCGGGCTGCCGGGCCCCCGCCCGTGCGCGAGGAATTCGAACCCCGGTCGCTCCCGGCGTCCTTGCGGTCCAAACAAAGGAGGGGGTGATGCCTCCCTCCGCAAAGACGACAATCCTCTGTCTGGGGACACGCCGACTGCATGTGTCCCCCCAAACACCTATAGCACCATTGGCGCTGTCTCGCAACGGCCCTCCGTCCCTCTGGGCGGAGGCCTCTAAATTTGGCACATTCGTGCACCACGTGCCTATCTCCCCTGCAATACCTGCACCGCTCACTCGGTGCGGGGGGAGGGGACTGCTGGAAGGCAGCATACCGGTTGGTCGGGCGACGGGGCTGTTCCCTCGCCGCCACCATACGACCAACACCTGGAACCGGGGCGGGCTCCAGGTGGTCCGTCACCCTACATTCGTCCTCCAAAAAACGAAGGAGGTCCGCGAAGGGCGGGAGATACGAGGCGCTGTCGCCTCCGTACCTCTGCTCGAAACGCCCCTTCATTTCAGCGGGCAATTTGGCGAGGACTAATAGGTCTTTACATATGAAATTGCCGTTTTTTTCTTTTGTACATATAACTTAACAACTTTTATAATATTAGAAATATATAATTTCTTTAATATTGCGTTACATTAAGACCGTATCGAGCAACTTTTGATAATTTAATAACCACGATATTTGATTATTTACATAGAAAAAACTTATTCCGAAAGTTAGGACTATTTTTGTTTCCAGAATTTCGTACTTTATTAGTTGTAACTTAGTGAAAAAAAAATTTTTTTCTCTTAACGAATGTGTCATTTAGTAGTTAAAATGTCCATAAATACGTGTGTAAAATTTTGTAAAATTACATAATATTAGTCGTTAAATAATAACAAAAACGTTAGTATGGAAAAAAAATAATTACAGAAATCTCCATACAAAACGGCAATTTCATAGGTAAAGACCTATTATGTGCAGCAGTACAAAGGACCACTGATCCACCGGCAGGTCCAATCGCCTTAGGGAGTTGACCGCTGACAGTAGCGGGTTCAGCAACTCCCTCCGTAACAGGTGTACCCGCGTGATTCGCGGGAGGGCCAAAATCGTGGCCACGTGGGTGTCCGCCAGTAACCGGACATTCTGGTACCTGCTAACCAGAAGCTGGCGAGCCACCTGGTAGTTGTCGTCGCTGATGAGCAGGTGCTGGATTACCGCGCTGGCCTCTCCTCGCAGGGAGGAGCGCAAATAGGCCAACTTCTCACTAGGGGATAAGTCCCGTCGTGAATCCACTAAGCTGTCAAACAGGTTAATGAAGCCCATCCAGGCTGACAGATCCCATTAAAAGTGGGAATCTCCAAGGTAGGCAATCGGCCTAGCAACGCCGTCGGGGTAGGTTTGATTTCCCCGCTCAAAACCGGCTCCCCCTTCCGAACAGCCAGGGCCCTCTCAGCCGCCTCCGTGAACTGGTCAGCCAGCTAATAGGCCTGGGCTACATCCTGCTCCAGCTGTTCCGACACGGCATCATCAGCTGGGGGGTTCTCCATATAATACGCGCGACACTCCATGGCGTGGCGCTCCAGGTCTTGCAGCCGAGCTGCCAGCCCGCCATACCGAGCTAGCAACGCGCCTACCCGGTCGGCTCGGTCTATTAATGTGACCGCACAAGCAAGCCAACGCAAAACTCCTTGGATGCCAGCCCTGGATACGGCGAGCGGATTCGTAGGAGCCATTTATAATCCGTTTAATAAACAAAGCAAACAAAGAAATATAAAAGTGGTAAACATCAACAAAAAAAAAAAAAAACAATAGAAATAGGTCGCGTCACGATAATATAAAACACAATTAAAATTCGGACGACATACACGGACCCTACTATTTTCATAAATTATTAACAACTTACCAATTTCAAGGGCTAACAATATAACGGTATAAACAAAACGGTATAGGATTAACGGTATGGCATACACGGCACGGCCAGGTCAACCTCGCAAATCAACTACTAAACCGTTATCAACAAACAAAAACAAATCTATTTTTAATAATAATACTCGTAATTTAATACTACTAATAATTAAAACTAGTTCCACTTTTTTAACTAGGCAAGCGGACTCGGAACAAACACTAGTATGTGGTACTAATAAACAACACTTTCGAACGAAACTATTCGTCAAAATAATCCGGACACACAAAAAAAATATACACATCTAGGCGAGTAAACTCGTATCAAATCACTAGTATGTGACAACAATTATATAAGTGTCTATCTATTATCGGATCCACCAAGTGAGAAACATTCGCTTCGAGAATTTACTAGAACAATTTCTTAGTACTTCTCGTCTCGGATCGGATCGGATCGGAAATCGGATCGGAAATCGTCTCGGAATACCCTCGAGATTTTAACAAAAAAAAATAATTTTATTTTTACTATGAAATTTTATGTAGTTAATTTTAATATGAAAATTAATTATATCAACTAACTACGCTCTGCTACCAAAAGATGATCAGGCACAGTTGTGATGACCATCTACTGTGTTCCACAGTTTATTGAAACGGATGTTTCTCATGCAAAATTAAGTTACTTAAGCTAGTCCTACCTTCACTTAGAAGATACTGTCCGTAATCCAGGGGGGCTGATCGCTGTCTCGCCGGCGCGCGCGCCTGGCAAACCGATCTTCACCCAACCCCCGATGGGAAACTCTTATAGCTAACACTCTTATAACTACACAATGCCCTAATAGACAGCTAAAACTTTCCCGGCGCTTTTCAAAGCGAACACACACGGGTCACAAGTGGCGAACTGAGCGCGATGTTGCGCGGACGGTGGTTGGCGGCGAACTAACGAATGAATCCTACACGCGGCCCGAGCGCATTGTCCCGTGACCTTGACAATGACAACTGCCCGCTCGCAAGCGCGCGTGAACAGTTTTCTTGTCAAAATAATACTAAAAACCGTGTTTTATCAAAATCGGCCCCCAAAATAAAAAATCATAAAAACTACCTCCACGTGGTGATGGCGAAGTAAGCTAAAACTTGAAGTTTTTGTCTGTGTGTCTGTCAGTTATCCGAGCCTCTGAAATATAGCGGTTGCCGATTGGCAGTAGAAAATAGAGACCTTATTTCTATAGAAATAAGGCAGCATTTAGTTGGCATCAGGGGCGTGCATCAGTTTTCCAGCGCAGTAGGCACTGTAGATGTAACTAGTGGTAGTTGCACTTATCATTTTAAAATTCGTAATATTTAGGCCGAGCGACGGCGACGTGACGCGGACAAAGTCGCGAGCGGAAGGCTATGTTGGATATAAATTCGCTTACCATATATTTTCCCGCTTTCTTCAGACTGTAACTAATGTTCTGTATGTTATGTGAACTTACTTCCTAGTGAACTTGCTCTGCTCTTATCCTTTGGCACCTGGCGGTCGTGTGCGGTGGAGCGAATTTTTAACCACCACAGATATCTCAAAAATGCATGAATATAACATGACTCGTAAAGAATCACACATGTCATTTGAGCGATAGCCGTAGTGGCTTTTAGAAAAGCCGTTGTATTTGTTTTATGTCACTTCACATCACTCACGATCACGAATACCGGGTTTAATTAATTAATAAACGAGTAATAACACACACATATTGAGAGGTATTTAAATTTAACTAGATTTAATAAAATTTAGAAATAATGCGAGTAAAAAAGATATTGCTGCAGTTTGTGTCGATCGTACGTACTTTTTCGGTTTGTATTATAATTGTATTTCTAAAAATTATTTATATACAAGATCAACTCGTCTGTCTTTTTGTAAATAAATATCTAACACGTCTTTATGGAAAGTTCCTGATCGTTTCAAACTCGTCAAAAGATTTTTTTCTATAGAAATTTGTGAGAGATCAGTGAGACGATTTTGCCCTTGTGTATTACGCAAATACGTATGAATACGCTTTAAACAAGAAAAAGATCGCTCGGCCGATGCACTACTAACCGGTATTGTCACTATTAGTTTTGCTAAACGAATGACTTGAGGGAAAGTTGATACATATTATTTTGATACAAATGGTCTATTATTTCTAAAGGATTCAATTGTCTAAATTCGTCATTATTATAAATGCATTTAAGTTCGTTGTGCAAACGATCAAAATTAAAATTAAATGACCCGTAACGACTTTTTAAATCGTTAAAAGCAATTTCCGGAAAATCTGCAGAATATTTTGCAAAATTTTCCTTGGAAAGTAACTGAAAAAATACTAACTTTTTGATGTCGCTATATCTATTGCGCGACTCCATCGAAATGTTATCGATTATAGCTATTAAAATCCGCCTGTAATGGATTTTAACATCGTCAACATTTCGTTTTCGTTTAGGAGGGCCACTCAACCTTTTTGTATTTTGGAAAATCGTATTAAATTCCTCAATAAAGTGACTCAAAAAATTTTCGAAAGCATTTATTTGTTTAAGACAAGAAGCAATATCAGACGTTTGCTTTTGCAAAGAATTGTAAAGTAAATCAGTTTTTTCAAATATTTCGCTGAATATTTGTAATAGAAAAATAAATTCAAAATCTTTTAAAGTCACTAAAAAAGTGTTTGCCTGTGTTAAGGTTTCACCGTCCCACGAGTCGGGATTATCTATAATTTGTTCAAAAACGTGTATTAAAAGGTCTAGCTCATTTTTAATCACGTTTACTGTACGAGAATTATAAGTCCAACGCGTGGGAGCACAACGGGGGATTTTTTTCGCACCCGGTTGTTCGTTATAAAAAGCCAGTCGTTTAGTACTGTTACTGAAAAAGTTACTTATTGTTTTTATAACGTTGAAAAATCGTTTCGTCTCACTAATTCTTTCACAAGATTTGGAAAGGACTAGATTTAAAACATGAGCCGAGCACCATACATATAACGCGTGAGGGCAGTGCTTGCGCACTAATCCTTGGACTCCGTTCTCCCCGGACATAACATTAGCCCCATCATATGTTTGAGCAACTAATTTAGAAATACAATCATATTCTTTAAGACACTCTATAACAGTCTTGCTAAGAAACTGAGCTGTTCGATCCGAACTGACATCGATAAAACCAACAAATCTGTCTACGATTTCATTATTATCGAAATATCTCAAAATAAGAACTAACTGTTCTTTTCCACTAACATCCGGCGTTTCATCTATCATTACTGCAACGAAATCAGTTTTACTAATTTGAATTTTAATATCACGTAACATATACGTGGCAATTGAAGAAATCAATTCATTTTGTGTTCTATTCGAAAGACCAGTGAAAGCATTCGAATAATTATGAAGATGATTTTCTAAAAGCCCGTCGTATTTAGCCAAAAGTTCAACGGTTTCTATAAAATTACCTTTATTTAAAGAAGATTCTGTTTCGTTATGTGCTCTAAAAGGTAGCTCCTGTTTTGCCAAAAAACAAGTTATATCAATTAAACGAAAAAAAATATTCCTATTGCGGTCGACTTTCGCGTTATGGCGCTCAATGTCGCCTTTTAATTGCGCACTAATACCTAATTCAACGCGATTTTTTCCAAAAGAAAGCATAGACAGACATGCTTGAATATGTTTGTCGGATTGATCGTGTTTCTTAGCAAGATTTGTTAAATTATTCAAATCACCGTAACCAGTATCATTCCACACGGTCTTCGCTGTAGAAAACAAAAGACACGGAAAGCAAAATAATAAATTCGTATGGCGGCAACCAGCTAACCAAGTATAACTGTCGTAATATTTGGTATTAAAATGTCTGAAATTTTTACCTTTCTGTTGAGTTAAACTAATATTTGGCATAGGTCTATTGAATGAAACAATTTTTGTTTTATCTATGAACGAAAACTGTGCGAAAGGATACGTACGTAATTTCTGTAAGCAAATCGAATCCGGACAATCGGCACATTCTAATTTCTCCATTATATTTTAATTATTGATTACCTATATTAAGCACAAACACACACAGCAATTTCTTTTTATCACAGTACAAACACTCGATCACTCAACAGTAATTATCTAATTAGTTCTCGCGCGCGTGTGATGCCAAGAAGACAAAAACGAACTAAAAACAAAATGGCAGGAACTTTCGTTGTTGCAAATTACATCCGTAATTATTAATAATTCTATAACTCAATCACGGGTGCGGGCGGTTAACAATCACTCTTAAAATCAGCGCAATAAGGTTGAAACTCGTTGAACGAACACGCACTGCAGCGCGCGGAACTAGAAAGAGACGGGTCGGAAACCATCGGTTCATTTCGCGACAGTTCGTCTAAGTAAGCTGAACTACCTAACCCGGTTAAATTGAGAACATATGCATGTCCTTAGGACGACGCACATTTTCGGTAAACATTATACGCGGTTCTATTACCTTGACCAGTACTTTTTCTAATTTATGTTGTATGAAAGGCTGCTTGCATCGAATAGGCGATTCGGAGTCTGCCTACCTTAGAGTTAGGTACCTAAGTATTTAGTATTTAGCGAGGAAAAACTTATTGGGTGAGGTGTTGAATAGACGTTTTATTATAGAATATCTGAACCATATTAAACTAAATTAACTTTAAGTATATAATTAAATTAGTGGAAAATTAGTAGCATGTTATTTAGGTTTTTAATGAGGTAGGCACAGCCTAATTGCCTATATGGTATGCACGCCCCTGGTTGGCATGTCGGGTGCCTCGAGGCCCCCGCCGATGCTTCACAGGTACTGCAATGAGTGAAAGTTAACATTATGTTATGACGTCACACGTGCTCAAGTGTGTTCGGGAGCTGTTTTGGCGTGTCTTCGGTTCGATTTAAATACAAATTTTTATTTTGATATAACTTTTGAATTATTGCAAAAAAAAACAAAAATAGTTTATTAGAAAACTTATATTATGATCTTTTGATTTATCACAAGAAAAAAAAAATCACATCCCTAATTTGAGCTTTTCTAATATGGTACTTACGGGACTTTACTTTATACATAACTAGCGGCCGCCCGCGGTTTCACCCCCGTAGTACCCGTTCCCGTGGGAATATCGGGATAAAATATAGCCTATGTCACTCGGGAAGACTGTAGCTTTCTAACGGTGAAAGAATTTTCTAAATCGGTCCAGTACTTTTTGAGTTTATTCGTTACATACAAAAATACAAATCTTTCCTCCTAATAATATTAGTATAGATAGATATACCACAAAAAAAACCAAATGCGCTTTAAAAAATATTAGTATCCACAACACACAACACAACATAATTATAACCGAGACGGACGCCCACCACCCCGAGATACGGTATGCAGAATGCGCGGAAAAGAGACAGGAGACCATTGATGCGATGCAGGAGACAATAGGGTAACCCAATTATGTGGTAAGTGCTTAATTCAAAACCCTTTCGATACGGTAAGCCCATTGGAAAGAAGTTAAGTTAATTCGAAAGGGTTACCCTTTCTTGAGTCTTACACTATCGATAGGGTAACCCTATAATACGGTTACCCTTTAACAGGGTTTCCCTAATAATAAGCTTAATCAAAAACAGGGGTTTTCCGGTCCCTGATTTGTGCGTGATCATCGATAATTTAAGATTCAATTCAAGCTCGATATGCCAGGCACATTCAACGCGAGCGTTTTTCCACAATTCCGCAAAATTTATCCGACATTTTTGTACAAGGGATTCAATCCAGATAAGAACTGTCAACTTCAAGTGACAGCTAATGTCAATTTGACGTGACATTAGAGATGCGTTCAGAAATGTCGATCTTTTCCGAACATCCCCCCGCCCCGGACCGTTAAGAACGGTACGTCAATCTACGGGTAATCGGGAGAGCCCACTAACTGCTCTCTTCAAAACCGAATCTCGAACCAAAACCTCAGCAAAACGAGGAACTCCGTCAGTTCCGGGGTAGAGTTTAACAATGCGCCCCCTTCGCCAACATAGGGGCGGCAGGTTAGCATCCTTAATCAACACGAGGTCGCCAGTCTGGGGTGGGGTGGTTTTATCTGTCCACTTCACGCGCTGTTGTAGGATATGCAAATACTCCATCGACCAACGTGCCCAGAAGTTTTGGGACATCTGTTTCAAAAGTTGGTATCGCGACAAACGATGGGATCCTACATCCTGAATCGGATATTCAGGCAAAGCCAAAAGGGGCTGTCCGATCAAGAAATGACCGGGGGTCAACGCTTCCAGGTCATTCGGGTCCGAAGACAACGGGCACAAGGGTCGCGAGTTGAGGACGGCCTCAATTTTACAAAATACCGTATCAAGTTCCTCAAACGTGAGAATAGTTTCTCCAATCACGCGACGCAAGTGTGTCTTGGCAGCCTTTACACAAGCTTCAAAAATTCCTCCCCAGGTCGGACAAGCTGGAGGGCTAAACTTCCAGATTATCCCACGCCGGGAGAGGGTGGTTCCAATGTCTATTTTATTATCAACAAAAAACTTAACTACTTCCTTAAGATAATTACACGTTCCCTTATAATTAGTACCACAATCGGAACGTATCAATGTCGGCAGTCCTCTACGGGAAACAAATCTGCTCAAGGCGGCGACAAAGGCTTCGGTAGACAATTCCGAGACAATTTCCAAATGGACAGCCTTGGTGGACAAACACACAAACACGCACAAGTACGCCTTATAGGTTTTAGCATTACGCAGTCTCGAAGCCTTTACAGTAAAGGGACCGGCGAAGTCGGTGGCGACTCCGGCAAAAGCTCTACATTCCGTGACGCGATCAGCAGGCAAATCACCCATCTGGGGCTGCATGGTCGCGGCCTTCAATCGATAACAAGGCAGGCAACGGAAAACCACAGTGCGAATGGCTCGACGAGCAGACAAAATCCAAAATTCACGCTGCAAAATGGCCAACAAAGCATTACAGCCAGCATGTTGAGCATTCACATGGCGATCTGTTATTATCAGTTGAGTCAAATGTCCGGCTTTAGGTAACAAAAGGGGGTGACGAGCTCCATACGGCAGGTTCGCATTTCGAAGTCTTCCGCCGACTCGCAAAAGCCCACTCTCGTCCAGGAAGGGATTCAATCGCGATACCGCGCCCTTCAACTTGCGACGGCCTAAACGCAAAATTTCAATCTCGGGCTCAAAACTATCAGCTTGTACTCTCCGGACCCAAAACAAGAGCGCGTCCCTACGCTCGTCCGGAGTGAGAACCGACGAATCACGCCTCGCGCGTGGGTTTCTGCAATTGTACACAAAACGTCTGATCCAAGCGGTAACACCAAGCAGCTTCTGTAAGGAGCTGTACCGATCCAACAACAAATCCTTTTCCCCGGCGGGGTTAGTCTCCAGGACGCATGCCCGCATATCAGGAACGGCTACGTTCGACAACGCTGGAGAGGGCGGCCACTCCGACTCAGGCCGCATCAACCACTGTGGGCCCCACCAGAGGGGGTGGTTAATTAGGGTTGGGGCTACACAACCCCGAGACGCACAATCCGCGGGATTCATGGTTCCCGGCACGTGTCTCCAAATCAACTCGATGTCGGAATTACAAATCTGCGACACTCGATTGGCCACAAACACGTCCAAGGTGTGCGCCGGAGCCTTCAACCAACAAAGGACGACCTGACTGTCCGTCCAAGCATAAACCTCTTGTATCTTAATAGATCGACCTAATGTGAGCCATACGTGGTTCAACAAACGCATTAGGAGGGCAGCTCCACACAATTCCAACCTCGGGATCGTATGACGAGTCCGAAGGGGAGCGACTTTGCTTTTCGCTATCACCAGATGCACAGCAACAACTCCGTCAACAGTAACGGTGCGGAGGTACACGGCCGCAGCAAATCCACGTTCGGAGGCATCGGAAAAGCCGTGAAGAGTAACTTTACAATTTTCAGAAGGGAGGAATAGCCTCGGCAAATGCACTTCATTAATCTCGGGGAGGGATGAAACGAAGCTCGACCAATCTCGGAGTAACTCGTCCGAGAGGGGTTCATCCCACGACACACCCGAAGCCCATAACCGTTGCAAGAAACACTTGGCCATAAACAGCACGGGGCAAATCCACCCATTGGGGTCAAAGGTACGTGCGACAGTAGACAATACTAAACGCTTGGTCCAGACTTTCGGTGGTCGTAAATCCACACAATAAGTGAAAGTGTCAGAGACCGGTTTGTACTGTACGCCAAGGACGGTCACCACATGGGGATTATCCACATTTTCGAATAGGTGGGGGTCCTGCTGGTGCTCTTCGGGCAAACCTACCAGTACATCAGGCGAGTTGGATATCCATTTCCTCAACTCGTAACCTCCCGACTTCAAAAGGGCGGTGAGTTCGTCTCTCAGGACAATCGCCTCTGAGACAGATGAGGCGCCCGTGCAAATGTCATCCACATAGACGTCACTGGCCAAAATGGCGGAGGCGCGAGGGTATCTCAAGCGCTCCTTCTCGGCCAACTCCAACAAAGAACGAATCGCAACAAACGGGCTCGAAGCCAAACCGTACGTATTCGTATTCAATTCATAAATCAACAAGGGGTCCCTAGGACTCTCTCTCCACAAAATCAATTGGTACCTCCTATCCTCTGGATAGATGACCGTTTGTCTGAACATCATCCGGATGTCAGTCATAAATACAATTTGATGCCGCCGGAAGTTGGTCAAAATGTCTGAGATCTCCGTGTGCAGCTTGGGACCTACATGCAGACACTGGTTCAAGGACGCTCCAGTAGAGGTGGGAGCCGAACCGTCAAAGACCACCCGAATCTTTCCGGATTTCAAAACGGCGTGGTGCGGCAGAAAGAAGTGCTCAACGGAGCGCCAATCCAAATCGCTCACGGACATGTGCCCTAACTCCTCATACTCCCGCATGAATTCAACATACTTCTGGCGGAAGACCGGATCCTTGCTCATGCGACGCTCCATCGCCACTAGCCTACGTTCCGCTAGCGGTCGGGATTCGCCCAGAGGAGGTCGGCCGGCACGAAAGGGGAGACGGGTGATCAAACGACCAGAGCGGAGGCGACCAGTGTTATTCTGGTAATACAACTCGCATTCATCCGCTACTGGGTCGACCCGCGGGGCTGGTGGAGGTTCCTCAACCTCCCAAAACTTCTGCACCACTTCGGAGAGAGACACATTAAAAACAAGACCGCGATCCTCATCAAGGGAATCCAAAACGCGGCGAGCAGGGCCCATCACAACTGTACCGAGTGTCGTCTGCAGAGCTACCAAGCCATCTGGCTGCAAAACTCGCTTCCCCGTCAACAAAACTCGCCCCAGGACATCGGCTCCAAGGAGAGCATCAATCGGGCCTGGGCGGAAGAAATTTGGATCGGCGAGTGGGGAATCAGACACCAAAGACAACATACTCGGTCCCAAGTCAACTGAAGGTTGACGGCCAACAACTGTGTCCAACACAATCGCCGAGGTCTTAATGCCTGGCGTGGACTTATTACGTGATGTAAATGTGAAGTCAACATGCCCTAACAACCCGGGGACTTTCACATCGCCAACACCTCTCACGCCTTCCGTGTGGGGGTGCACCTTGAGGCCCAACCGCCTAACTAACCAAGATGACACAACACACCCCTGAGCACCGGAATCCAACAAGGCGCGAACTTCCACAAGGTCGCCATTCAATCCCCTGACAAGCACAGAGGCCGTGGGCAACAAAACGGTCTCTGGAGGGGTGGCTACAATCGACCGTAAACACGTTGATTGCTAGTATGTGGGGTCCCCAGACGTCCCCCCATGGTAAGGGGGTCGCTCATAGCGATCCAGTGGGTCCCATTCTCCCACATACTGCCTACGTCCAATTCGCCCGGTATCAGGTGGGTTATATCTCCCGGCCCCTTGAAGACGGGGCGGGCGCCGGTCCAAACGCGGGTATTCGGCGAGCGGCGGCGAGAATCGGTGCCTAGCACCCACCGTGTACGTCGCCCCATAGTCGCGGGGGCACGG
Organism: Crambus lathoniellus; assembly: GCA_949710035.1. NCBI lineage: Eukaryota > Metazoa > Arthropoda > Insecta > Lepidoptera > Crambidae > Crambus > Crambus lathoniellus. Next base: position 26,906,236 of record OX453313.1, on the reverse strand, counting down.
TGACCGATTTTCAGAAGGGGGGTCCCGGGGACCCCCGGCTGTGCGAGGCTCAACACGTTGCGGGGGGCTTCTACGACCTCCAGCAACGCTCGCAAAATCGAACCCCCTAGTTGGGGACCGATTTCCCATGGGGGGGTCCGTGGGACCCCCGCCCGTTTGAGGCTCCAAACGTGGCGGAGAGCGTCTGGGGCCACTCTGGTGGCCACTAGAACTGCTGCGGGATGCAAACACCGCGGGGGGTCCGAGACCCCCACCCATACGAGGTGATCCTGCAGCGACGCGCTGCGGCGCTCCGCCGCCCTCTGGGCTGTTCATGCAGAGGAGGGGATGGTGGTTGCCCTTACAAAAGCGGCATGGGTGCGCTTGGGTACATTCGCGCTGCATGTGCAGGCCCAAGCACGAGTAGCACCATGTCCGTTGTCGCGCGATCGCTCGACGGCCTTGGACGCGCTGGTCGAGGAACTTATACCCGGTTCCCGACAGTACAAGCAGCGGGCGGTCTCCTGGACGGCGGCATAGCGGCCGGGCGCGCGAGGGGCCATACGCCCTCTACGGGGGGGTCCGGTGGGGGACCTACTCTGTGGCACAGGTCGTTCGGGTCCCATAGGACCGGCCAGAGAGGAATTATCTGCCAGTCTACTCTCTCCTTCCAGGAACGTCAAGAGGTCCGAGAAGGGTGGCAGATAAGTCGCACTATCCCCACCATACTGCTGCTCAAAACGGACCTTAACAGAGTCCGGCAACTTTCCCAGGACAATGTGCAGTAACAAAAACGACCACTGCTCCACTGGGAGTTTTAAGTTTTTTAATGCGTTGTAGGCAACCAACAGCGGATTCAACAAAGCCACTCTCAAGTGCATCACGCTGGCAACGCGGGGTAAATTCAAAATGGCGGCAACATGGTTGTCCGCCAGACGTCGTACGTTCTGGTACCGACGGGCAATCAAATCCCTAGCAATAGGGTAGTTTTCATCCGAGGGGGCCAAATGTTGAACCGATTCAAGGGCCTCCCCTTCCAACACGGATAACAAGTAAGCCAACTTCTGGCCCTGGGTCAAATCGTCCCGGGCATGTACGAGACTATCAAAAATATTAATAAAGCCCTCCCAGTCCTGTAGACGACCAGCAAAACGCCTTAAATCTAAGGGGGCCAATCTAGCAAATAGAGGGGGCATACTCTTAGATGTGACCGGGGACGGGCTCGGATCATTCTCTCTTGCCACTTGCAAAGGTCGAGCCACCTGGGTAATTCTGTCCGCAAAATCATAACACTGGTCCACATCAAAACCGACTTCTTGTCGCATTTCCACATCGGCCTCAACAGTCCTTTCCAAAAATAAGGCATACTGTTCATCAACAACAGCCAAACGTATGGGCAGATCTACGTATCTGTTCAACAAGGCCTCCGTCCTATCCGGTCGATCCAACAATGCAACTGCAGAAGCTAACCACCGTAACTCAGAACGTATTTTGGCTTTAGCAGAGGAGGCCGTCATTGTAACGTCACAAATTTATCAACAAACCCAACAAATTCAAAATATTCACTATAACACAAAATCTCCAATATTTGGAGGTTATTAATAACCACAAAATTCCAATATTACAACAACAAAGTATTTATAATGACACAAACTCTTAAATATTTGGAGGTTATCAGAAAACAACAACACTCAAGTATATAATTATAACTCTAACTCTCAAGAGGTTATAACTTAGACACAAACTAACTTTGACTTTATAAGTCAAAAGTTATTCAGTTCAAACAAATCACTGACTATTGAAATTCACTTGGATATCAACATACAACAAGTTAATTTTAATTATTTCAAAGCACAAGTTTCAAAAAGTTTCAATTTGTAAACAATGTCTCAAATCATTTAAGTTTCACTAAGTAGTTGTTTTTCACAACTCAAATTTGCTAACAAACTAAATAATTATTATTATGAACAAAGAAAGGCATCTGTTTACATTTTGGAACTTCAATACATGACAATTAATTACAAGACATGGAACCAATAACAAAAGGAATGCCCTTTACTTTTCAAATGCAAGTTAATTACCATTTACAAGTACAAATTAATCTAGTCCGGACCAGATGGTCATCAAAACGGCACTGATTAATAGACAAAGTTTTGGCGTGGGCCTGTCAGGCCTTCAAACTACGCTCTGCTACCAAGCAATGTTCAGTACACCCCTGCCTAGACCCGCGGAACCGGCATAGCGCAGTGGAAGCGTATCACTAGTATAGACTCCGGACAAAACTTGATTTCAGCCGGGATGTAGCTGAACAATATGAACTGCGATACGCAGCGACTTAATGTGAATTAAGGTGATTTTACATACGGGTCTGTGGTGTCGAAAGTCTCCTGGGCAGCGGAAGGAGGGGGGCGCCCCCTCTGATGTGTTCCGTGTTCTTCTGCAGACCTTACCAGTTCGTCACCTTACTCACAAAACCCATACCACACACGGTCCCAAGACACTGGGCATCCCAACAATACACAATAACACACGCGGGGCTTGCTTATTAAGATATATCGTCCCGACAACAGCGCGTGCGATCGGACTAGTTATTTCAAAGCGCCGCGACCGTGCCACTCGTCAAGATGGCGTCAAAATCTTGGTCGTACAAAACGGGATCTAATCGATAATTTAAGATTCAATTCAAGCTCGATATGCCAGGCACATTCAACGCGAGCGTTTTTCCACAATTCCGCAAAATTTATCCGACATTTTTGTACAAGGGATTCAATCCAGATAAGAACTGTCAACTTCAAGTGACAGCCAATGTCAATTTGACGTGACATTAGAGATGCGTTCAGAAATGTCGATCTTTTCCGAACATCCCCCCGCCCCGGACCGTTAAGAACGGTACGTCAATCTACGGGTAATCGGGAGAGCCCACTAACTGCTCTCTTCAAAACCGAATCTCGAACCAAAACCTCAGCAAAACGAGGAACTCCGTCAGTTCCGGGGTAGAGTTTAACAATGCGCCCCCTTCGCCAACATAGGGGCGGCAGGTTAGCATCCTTAATCAACACGAGGTCGCCAGTCTGGGGTGGGGTGGTTTTATCTGTCCACTTCACGCGCTGTTGTAGGATATGCAAATACTCCATCGACCAACGTGCCCAGAAGTTTTGGGACCTCTGTTTCAAAAGTTGGTATCGCGACAAACGATGGGATCCTACATCCTGAATCGGATATTCAGGCAAAGCCAAAAGGGGCTGTCCGATCAAGAAATGACCGGGGGTCAACGCTTCCAGGTCATAACACACGCGGGGCTTGCTTATTAAGATATATCGTCCCGACAACAGCGCGTGCGATCGGACTAGTTATTTCAAAGCGCCGCGACCGTGCCACTCGTCAAGATGGCGTCAAAATCTTGGTCGTACAAAACGGGATCAAATCGATAATTTAAGATTCAATTCAAGCTCGATATGCCAGGCACATTCAACGCGAGCGTTTTTCCACAATTCCGCAAAATTTATCCGACATTTTTGTACAAGGGATTCAATCCAGATAAGAACTGTCAACTTCAAGTGACAGCTAATGTCAATTTGACGTGACATTAGAGATGCGTTCAGAAATGTCGATCTTTTCCGAACAGTTAGAGTTGTTATAAATCTGGTAATAAGATATATATTTCTTCATACGTTTATCTAGAATCGTATAGTTTCAGAAACACGATTTTATGATTTTGGCTCGTCACTTTTTATTTTCGAAAATTCCTAAAAAAATAAGAAATATCAAGGTTATTCTTAAATGGGGATACATATACTATTGAAAATTGTTTTAATTAGTGGACACCAATAATGTTTAGGATGGTATAGAAGCATTTTTTAAAAATCGCTATAGTTTTTGAATACGAAGTGATTTTGTGTTTTTTTGCGTAATCGGCAAAATCGGTCTCGCTACCGCGCGCGTCGTTTTCTCATTGCTATCTCGCTTTAGCATAATTTTTCCGAGTATCGCCTTAACCCCGAACTATCGAAGTAACTGATAAGCAGTCAAGCTACATAAAGATAACTTTGATAGTACTAGCTTTCCGCCCGCGGCATCGCCCGCGTGGACTACACGACGTTATCCCGCGGGAATGTGATATTTTCCGGGATAAAAAGTAGCCTATGTTCCTCTCCAGGCTTCAAAGTGTATGTATCCCAAATTTCAGCCAAATCCGTTCAGCCGTTTTGGCGTGATTGAGTAACAAACATACAAACATCCAAACATCTAAACTTTCACATTTATAATATTAGTAGGATATTTTTATTTTTATATTAGTAGGATAGGATTTACTCCAGTTTAACCGTAAAATTGAATCTTGAAGCAGTCGTAAATAAGTATAAAAACTCATGTGACCATAAGTAATGTTTCACGCTAAAAGCGTGTGTTCGCGTCGGTGTAAATGCAATAAACAGATTTACTGCTCCTCGTAAACAAATGGGAAAGTACAAACAAACTGAGCATATTTCACCTCGCATGTAGGTAGGTACTTTAGAATCAACAATTGAAAGAAATTGCGTAACTGGACTTTGGAAGAATCGTAAATATTTTATTTTTGCTAGTAAAATAAATAGTAGGTATTGAGGTTGTGCATTGGTGTTTTTCTTGTTTAAAAACACGCATATTATTTTTCCTGGTGAATGATGCTTTTTTCCTTATTTATAAATTATTAGTTTTAGCCCGTGTCTTCGTTCGCTTGAAGTTCTAGTTTGGGTTGAGTGATAAAAAATAGGAGCCCGTGGCGCAGTGGATAGCGCGCTTGGCCTGCGATCGTTGAAGGAGATCATCTCGAGCTCCTCCGTGCTTCGGAAGGCACGTTAAGCCGTTGGTCACGGGATGGGTGACTAAATACTTTTCATCTCGAGCTCCTCCGTGCTTCGGAAGGCACGTTAAGCCGTTGGTCCCGGCTGCACTTGCAGTCGTTAATACCCACCAATCCGCACTGAGCCCGCGTGGTGGGTCATGGCTCATTCTCCTTATCCATCCATAAGGAAGGCCAGTGCCCCAGCAGTGGGGACATTAAATGGCTGATGATGATGATAAAAAATAGCTTTAGGAAAAATTTTAATAAAAAAACCACCAGCCCTGCAAATAGCTTTCAGGCGGGATTTTAAATATGTTTTTTTGCTATACTCGTACTTACAGATATTACATAGAATCGATAGCATTGTGAATGCATAAAAATAAGTTAAAATCCTCAAAATAGCTTTATTATTTTGCCTTAGGAGCCATTTCACATCATTTAGCCATTTTTCTCGCTCGCACAATGCAACTTTTTCATAGATTTCTAAAACACATTGTGTCCTAAGTATTGGTAAGAATTTGAAAGAAAATGTTCGATAACTTTAAGCCCATAATTCTATTATTATTGCAGTATAGACAATGTTGAAATATGTTTTAAAATCACTATCGATTGACAATGTTTAGAAAACCAAAACCAGTGTTATCAAGGAACAAGACTTCCAAGGCTTCTAATTAAAACAGTTTAAAAAAGTCCCAAGTCATTTGCAGTGCAGGATGCCTACCGTCAACTATAAGAAAGCGGTTCAAAACTGGTGCATTCCAGAATAGGTTCCTAAAATGAATTGGTTTAAATATCGTACCATGGCCTTCTAAAAACAGAATTGCAAATGAATTGCTGAATGTGAATGAACAAACGATTTGTGTCCTATTTCTTTTACCCGTCCCTTTACTCGATTCTGTCATGCCCGAAGGTGAGAGGGACGGGTATAACCTGCAGTTGTCATGTTAGCTCGACCGAGTTATAAGTCAAATAAGAGTTCATGACAGCTAAACAGCTGTGAAATGTCTCTGAATCGCTGGGGCCCGATTCTCAGGCATTCGAACTTTTTCAGTGTGGTAATTCGTATGTCGAACATTTTGTTTGTGGTTTCTATTGAAAAGTTAGAACGTTTCAAACAAACTAAGCTGTCTCACATGTCAACAAATTCATTTTGACAGCTAAGTTCGTATACGAACATCTATTGGTTTTTACCACTCGTAGCGTTCGACTGGTTTTCAATCGAACTTTTTCGATTGTGAAATTCTGACAATACAAAAACTGTGTTATATTTGAATTTCGAGCTATAAAGGTGAACTTTTCTCGATTGCCTAAGAATCGGCCCCCAGGTCATTGACGCAATAGAATCTCGATCACAATTTAAGCTGTCGTGGTACGATTAAGCGAGGCAGGTCAGTTTAGGTCCTAAACAAATCCGCAATAAGAGTTGATGCATCTAGGGTATTGGCACAGGAATCACGTACCTAGTGTCCGTGGCGCATAACGGAGCGCATGACAGTAACGACTGCGCGGGACGTAAAGCCAGGGCTGGCACAGTTCAGTACACCTGATAGTTTATCCCCTCGAGCGGGTGCCGGTGCAATGCGACAGACGTGTGTCGTCGTCGCATTGCGTCACCTTGAAAACCGGTGCATACATCGCTCGAAGGATAGCATAATTGAAGTGGCAGTGGGCGGGACACATAGCGCGGAGAACCGATGGCCGTTGGGGCGGAAAGGTTCTCGAATGGCGACCGCGTATCGGACGACGTTCCGTGGGCAGGCTCCCTATAAGGTGGACTGACGATCTGGTCAAGGTCGCAGGAAGCCGCTGGATGCGGGCAGCGCAGGACCGATCGTTGTGAAGATCCTTGGGGGAGACCTATGCCCAGCAGTGGGCGTCGCTCGGCTGACATGATGATGACTAATATCTGACAATATCGACGACGACCTCCGTGGCCGAGTGGTGTACGCACCGGTTTTCAAGTTGCCGCTATCTCTAGAGGTTCCGGGTTCAATCCCCGGAATTGAAAACGAACTTTTCAATATTTCCTCGGGTCTGGGTCTATCTAGTAATACCCGTCGTTGTTTCCAATTTCCATTAATTTGGTATTGGAACGAATGTATGTGATGGTGTCTAATATTTAATATCGGAAAATAACACACTCATTAATCTGTACCCCAAGCAGTAAGGTTTGTAAACTGACGTATAGCTTCTTTGAAATTTACAAGAGCTTTACAGACCTTGCTTGAATATATGACATTGAGTTTTGAAATTTGAATAAAGATAAGATTAAAAGATAAAAATATTCTTTATTCACTTAGACATAATAAATATGTACTTATGACTAGTGACAATAAATAGTGACGAAAGAACTGAATCTGCTGCTAGAACTGGCACTACCGAACCGAAATCGTGCCCCTCTTAATATTTTACGCTTACTTATCGCATTGATGTATGACAACCCTGTCTATGCACTACACAATGATGAATGACAATACGCTGCAACCGCACTGATGACATTAAGTCCCAAAGTCCCAAGCTAGCTGATGTTAGGATTTCCATCTTTATCAGTTTCATCCTAGAAGTCCTAGAACCCAAAAATAAAAACTTTTTCATAAATCGTACTTATTCTAAATAATACTAAAAGCAATAAACAGTTTTATCATTATCACTATCAATAAGAAAATTATAACGACTACTCTAGTGGTATTTGATAGAATCAACCATGACACAATTTGCACTTTCATCACTCACCCAGTGTCACACACTTACGTTACACTATCACATATCACTCTACAAGTGTTTCGTCTCCACGCGAAACATCCTCAAGAGTCATTTGATTGAATCAGGCGTCACTTGGCGGAAGTCCCTAACCATTATGAAAAATAAAAATATGTAGCTTTCTTCCGCAAATAATCACAAAAATTTGCACCCGGGGCATCTACAGGAGATGTTTGTCCTTATGCAATCCAGCACCGAATGACTGGGAAAACGCCCGCTGCGGGTTGGGGCGAAACACGTGTAGAGTAGTGTGATCGGTGAAAAAATTTTTGTGATTATTTGCGGAAGAAAGCTACATATTTTTATTTTTCATAATCCTCATAAGTTGTTAAACTGCATTTACCTATGCCAAGCTCGAGAGGAAAGTGCAAGTTTTACAAATATTATCGCGAACAAAAGTAATTGTAAGATTAATATCTAAATCGACCGCTGGGTGTAATCCCTATAAAACTACTTGAAATACCAGGCGAAAACTTGCTTGCCGGCTTGCCCAAAAAATTTGCCAAGAAAATTGTATCACGCCTAACAATTTCTCCAAACATTTCCTCTTCCCCAGAGAGAACTGAATGCAGTGGATTTCAAGGTGTCAGCTGACATGAAGTTCGTGCTACTCATCTCTGACGTCAGGCCGGGGTGGAGGCACGCGCGCCTGGCGCGGTACCACGTCTATGACGTCATCAACAGGTGAACTATTACCACTGGGGGGTTCCCGGCTAAAAAATATGGATATCGGCATGGGCTTCAAATGTCAAAGGAAGCCCATGCTCTTATCCATTATTTATTAGCCGGTAGCCCCCAGGTTTTCCACTCCTGCAATGGAGAGAAATGAGAAGGTAGAAAAAAACACAGTAGAATAAATCAACCGTCAGTCTTGGTAACTCAGAGATGTGATCAGCCCCTGGGGCCCGATTCTCAGGCATTCGAATTTTTTCAGTGTGGTAATTCGTATGCCGAACATTTTGTTTGTGGTTTCTATTTTTTTTTTTTTTTTTTTTTGTTTTTGGCTCCACCCGGTTTGGGTATTAGCCATGACAAAGGTAGGGAAACTAAACTATAACTTTATAAACTAATTTAGGTATATGTACAAGGAAATTTGGAATTGGATAGTAGGTAGGAAAAGAAAGAAGGATTATAAAATATATAAAGGATATGTAGGTGGAGTTTAAATTTGAATATTGTTAGAGGATATAAAAAGAGCAATACATTTATAAACATAAATATCATTGGAATATAATAGAAGTAATATAGAAGTAGGAAGAGGGATACTGAGGGAAATTAAAGTGTCATAAAAGGAAGTATGATCATATAGGGGACAGGAAAAAAATATATGATTGACATCGCCCAATCCGGTGCCACACTCACACAATGAATTTTCAATAATTCCTAGTCTGGACAAATGGGCAGGAGTACATGTATGGCCAAGCCGCATTCTTGTAATAATGGTAGAGGGTACTTTACCAAGCTTCATTTTACTAAACCAAGGTCTAGATGGAATGTCTGGTGTAATAAGTTTATAATAGCTGCCTTTGTATTTACTGGTTAAGTGCCATTGACTTTCCCATGATGTTTTGAGACAAACCCTTGCATAAGCGCATAGATCATAGCAATAATTTTTGTAAGGGAATAAATCCCCAGAAACTATTGCTTCCTTTGCTAGTTGGTCAGCTTTTTCGTTGCCTTGAATATTACTATGACTAGGCACCCATACAAAGTTTATCTCACAACCGGATGATGAACATTTATAAATTAACTTTCGGCATTCTATAATTATTTGATAGCATAAATTGCTTTTAAAAGGAAATTTTTGCAGAGCTTCTAGTGCGCTTCTTGAGTCAGAGAAAATAATTACTTACTTTAATTTATACAATAAGACATATTCTAATGATTTTAAAAGGCCAAGGCATTCACCAGTAAACACCGAAGACTCGGGCGGAAGTTTAACCATTTGAATAACTTGGTACTGTTTGTGAAATATCCCAACCCCAACATTGCTATCAGAGGATAGCTTGGAAGCATCACAATAAATATGATGATAATCCCGCCATACCTCTGACAGTAAAAAATTAAAGTGGTATTTACTGTTGATGTCATTTTTATGGAAATCAATGTTTAAATAAATATTTGGTAGTAAAATTAAACATTCGTAGTTTTGTGAAAAAATTGGAAGAAATGTTGACCTGTGAGTTGGAGCTTGAAAGGAGCAAAACTTGCTAAAACTTACAATAAGACAAGGTACTTGTTTGTGTGACCAGTATGAGGAGGATTCCACGAGTTGTAGAAGTTTAGAAAGTTTATTATAGAGTAGGTGGTTATACAATTGAAACGCTCGAAAAAGGTATCTATCACATAGGTACTGCCGTCTAAGCTTCAAAGGGGGATCAGAACACTCTACTTGAAGAGCATTTGTGGGACTTGACTTCATAGCGCCAGTAACAATGCGGAGGGCTTTCGACTGAATGATATCAAGTTTTTTCATGCCAAGCGCGCTGCAGGGTTCTAATAGGAATGTCCCGTAGTCTAAAATGCTTCTAACTATGGAGTTGTAAAGCTGTTTCAGGGAGGATGGATGAGATCCCCACCAGACACCAGATAAACATCTTAAAATGTTAAGAGTCCTTTCACATTTGGCAACAACCTGATAGCAATGCGTTAGACCTGTTAATTTACTGTCTAGGGTTATGCCTAAAAACTTGGCTTCATCACTAGTCGGTAATATGGAATTGTCTTAATAAACAGTGATGGGTGGTGGACATCGCATCCTAGAAAAAAGGACCACACTGCTCTTGGCACTCGAGAGCTCAAGGCCGTTATTATCAAGCCAGGTTTTCAATGAATTTAAAGAAGACGTAAGGCGGGAACATAGGTTTTCTATTGATTTCCCTGAACAGTATAACAGTAGGTCATCAGCGTATTGTAATGTATGGATGCTGTTGGGGAGAGAGCTATCTAAATCATATGTATAAATATTGTATAATAGTGGGCTCAATACAGAACCTTGTGGAAGCCCATTCCACACTAGCCGTGACTTCGTATTCTCGGGACCTTGTGAAATATGGATTGTTCTATTAGATAAAATATTTATGATGAAGTTAACTAATAATGTTGGAACTTGTAATTTAATAAGTTTATTTTGTAGGATGCTAAGAATAACATTATCATATGCAGATTTAATATCCAAAAACGCAGCCAAAAGCGATTGATTTAGAGAGAAAGCTATTCGTATATCAGTCATGAAGATGCCAATGCTGTCAATTGTGCTTTTATTTTTTCTAAAGCCAAACTGGCTGTCACTCAGTAAACCTCTACTTTCAATAAACCATTCTAAACGGATTTTGATTAGATGTTCGGCAATTTTAAGAAGAACTGAAGATAATGCGATAGGTCTATACGAAGAAACCTTATCGCTGGGTTTATTGGGTTTCAAAATCGGTATTATCTCTTGTATCTTCCATGAAGATGGGATGTCACCATGTAACATCATAGAGTTGATTAGATTTAATAGGTATAATAAGCTACTATCCCCCAAGTGACTGATAAAAGAATATGGGATATTGTCGTAGCCAGGAGCAGAGTCTTTGACATAAGACAGAACACCTTTGAGTTCAGCTAATGAAAAGGGAGAACCAAGACCTGTCAGTTCAGCTGAGGAAGGGATTTGCAGAAGTGTACTATCAAATGGAACATAAGGAGGGGCTAATCTATCTAGGAATTCTTCAGCCAGTTGTTCCGGAATATGTTTGGGAGTGGATTCTTTGTATGCTGAGCGAAAACGGCGAATATGAGACCAAACAAGAGAAACCGGAGTGTTAGGTGATATTGAAGCACAGAAATTTTTCCAACTTTCCCATTTCTTTTGTTTAAATAATTTCCGAGTACTATTAGTAAGGTCAGACAAGATATTAAAGTTTTCAGTAGTAGAATTTAGCTTATATTTTATTTCAGCCTCTTTCCTTTTGGTAACAGCTATAGTACACTCCTGATCCCACCAGGGAGGGGATGGAATTTTACTAGGTTGACCAGTTTTAGTAGGAAATACTTTATTGGCAGTGTTTATTAGCAAAGATGTTAAAGCAATTGCACAAGAAGCAATGTTATTCCTATCAATTTGTGGGAGTTCTTCTAAATCTTGCTCAACTTGTGACTTAAAAGTATTCCATTTATCCTTGACTAATTTATGTTTTAATCTTGGAGGATTTGTATTTGGTAGTTTTAGTGAGCTATTCAAGAAAGTAATTACAATTGGATAATGATCACTGCCATGTGTGGAACTAAGTGTAGTCCATGTTAAGGAAGAAGCAAGACTAGGGGAGACAATGGATAAGTCAGGAACACTTCTGCCCTCCTCTGGCTTGGTTCTGCGCGTGATTTTTCCTGTATTGAGTAGACATAAATTATTACTATGTAACAGATCTAACATTCTACTGCCATAGTGATTAGACGTAGAGCTACCCCATGAGCAGTGCTGCACATTAAAATCTCCCATAACCAGGAGGGGTTTAGGTAGTGATTTTATAATATTTTCAATTTCATCGTAAATATGTGAAACAGGATGGGGAATGTAGATTGAAACAAAACAAATATTATTTACAATAGCAGCAATGATTGAAAAATCATTACTATGATGTGGAATAGGTACATGTTTAAAAAGCAAAGTATGTTTTATTAACAAAGCTACACCACAACCAATAGTTGGGTCTAGCCCAAGCCGGTCTTCACGTATACATGAAAAGCCGGATAGTTTAAAATTAATGCCTGGTTTGAGCCAAGTTTCTTGGAGGGCAACAATAAAAGGATTATATTTATTAATTATGTGGATTAAATCAGATTTCTTGCTGATTGCACTTCTGCAATTCCACTGAATTACAGAGTTCATTGAGTTTATTTAAATTTACAAAGTTGTTATCAGGTTGTGCAGCGTTGGACGGTGAGGAAAAAATATTACTGTTAGACAAAGTTTGGATAAGAGTAATTATCAGGTCTCTAATAGGTAAGTTAGAAAGTGAGGAGGTCTCAGTGTTGTTATTACTCAGAGCACTCCCATTGGGGGAAGTAGGAATTCTGTATTCATTTAATACTGCTTCATGAGCAACTTTGTCATAACCTTTACTGAAGCTACGAGGAGATTTTGGTTTCATAAAAACAGTTTTTTTGTATGATGTTCTATTTGTTGTATCACTTAAGTTGTTATTGGCACTAGTAGGGTATACAAAATTGGAAAGAAGAGGTGAAGGAGGAGAAGAAGCAAGAACATCTGCGTAAGATTTATAAGAGGCAGGATGGAGTTTCAATGCCTCAGCATAAGATATGCAATTTTTGGCCATGCTTTCTTTTATAGACTTCTGCCTAAAGAATTCAGGGCAATTTTTGCTAATGGCAGTATGCAAACCAGCACATAAGCAGCATCTCACTTCTTCTTCATCCACAGAGCAATTATCTCCGGAGTGTCCCGATCCGCACTTGAAACACCTAGAGACAGACCTACATTGAGCCTTAATATGACCATATCTACAACATTTATAACATTGGACGGTAGGGTATATATACAAATTTACAGGTAGAGAATTATAACATAAGTAAACTCTTTTTGGAAGGACCTGACCATCAAAGGTTAATACTACCGTTTCAATAGGTGTGAAATCAATTTTACCATTATTTGTTATCTTTTTCTTAATGCGTCTTATTCTGAGAATGTTCCCACAACCTACAGGCACTGAGATGTTGTTAGTTATGTCCTCCTCTGACCAATCAGCGGGGACACCTCTCACTACACCCATCCGGGTTATATTATGGGTGGGAATGAATGCCTTGTATTTGTTTTCTTTCAGGTAGCTGCTATTAATAAAGTTATTAGCATCTTGATAATTGGAAAAGGAGATAGAAGCTTTATTTCTTCCGATTTTTTTTAAGCTACCATTGACAATATTGTTAAAAGTGTGCTTTTTCAAAAAACGCCCTAAAGCCACTGGGTGAATAATCGTATTGTCGTCAGGAGATGATTGTTCGCGTTGAATGTAAATAATGTAAGGTGACGCATCTGAAGCTTGATAAAGCAGCCTAGCTATTGGGGTATGAGGAGCTGGAATTTCAGTGTTTTGGGTTGTATGAGTTTGTACAGGTTGGGAGGGTTCGATCATATTCTTATTATTTGGCAAAAGTTTTACACTATCTGTTGTAACATCACAGTGACAGTCTATTTCTGTAAATTCATTTATTTCAGAATGTTTTTGATGACTTTTCCTTTTCCTTTTGTGACAGTGTCGACAAATTTTTCGAGCGGATGACCTCTTACGTTTGGGATTTTGATTTTCGGAATTGTCCGTATCTAATAAGGATCCCTCTGTATCCATTTCAGCATCATTAGTGGCATTAGTTATCGTAACATAATGAGAAGCCTCCGGCGCCGGAGGGGGAGACCCCCCCGGGTCGTCGGGGGGTTTATTCATGCAAAAATTATATTATAGACTTACCAAAACAGCTATATACACTAAACTAATATATATATACAAAATACACTTAAATAATGAATATTTACACCTACTATCCAAAGTATTAGATAAATTTAACAAAAAGCCAGAAAAACACAACCGCCTTTCTCAAAGTTTCCCGCGCTTTTCGTGGTTTCTATTGAAAAGATAGAACGTTTCAAACAAAGTATAGTGCGACAAGCTTTTCTGTTCCGGTGATTATCTTTGGAACCAAAACAGTTTTCATACGACAGTCCATTTTGACAGATATTTCGTATTGCAAGTGGCTCCTCTGTCACGGCTGTCACCGGAACAGAAAAGCCTGTGGCACTATAAGTTGTCCCACATGTATGACGTATTGTCAGAATTTCACAATCGAAAAAGTTCGATCAAAAACCAGTCGAACGCTACGAGTGGTAAAAACCAATAGATGTTCTTAAACGAACTTAGCTGTCAAAATGAATTTGTTGACATGTGGGACAGCTTACAGTGCCACAACCTTTTCTGTGCCGGTGACAGCGGCGCTACGTACGTTTTTCTTTTTTTTGTAGTAATTTAACCGGCCCTGACTTCTAAGAACTTCAGCCGCCAGCAGCGCTATGGTTGGACATCAACTTGACAGCAAAATGACATTTAAAAAAATCACGTTAGTTTCACATTTTGGCCACCGGCACAGCAAAGTTTGTGGCACTGTAGTTTGTTTGAAACATTCTAACTTTTCAATAGAAACCACAAACAAAATGTTCGACATACGAATTACCACACTGAAAAAGTTCGAATGCCTGAGAATCGGGCCCCTGATTCATAACCGTTCGGAAAGGGAATCGAATTCGAATTCTGTGCTTTGTCTTTGTCTAATCTGAATTGAGTGACAGTGACAATGCATATAATAAGTTAGTAATTCAAATAGCATTGCGAGCGTAATCACGCCACATCAACTTCGGTCTCAAGTGTTCGGCATGGTGTGTTTACACAATTACTCTCAAAGTAAGGAATCGCTCACTGAAAAAACCACTCAAACGCGTTTTGGTCCCAGTAAAATAACCTCATCGCGAAATTCGTGTCGTGTCTGTTACGTTATACGACTACAACGCATTTTGGTGGGTGCGTAATGAATGATATAATTTCATTTGGTATAATTTCATTTCAATAACGTTCATATGACATAATAAACGTTTGTCATAACAACACTTCAACTAATTTCATTTTGCATAATGTTTATTTCATATAATCATTATTTTATATAATATCATTTGACATAACGCTCATTTTATATAAAAATATTTTATATAAAACACATTTGCTATAACGGTCATTTGATATAATTTTGTTTCATATAATCATCATATGTAATAATTTCATTTGATATAATTTTGTATTGTATAATCATCAATTAGTCAATTAAATGTATAGGGTAGGCAAAGGAGCAGGGGGCACTGGGGGTACAGTGCGCTCGAAAGGGGGGCTCGGGGGGTGAAGCCCCCCGCCATAAAAAGCCACAACGGTGACAAAACAATTGATAATAGGTTAGGTTAGGTTAGAACTGTGAACAAAACAGCGCGAGCCGAGCGAACGAAGCGAGCGTGCCGCGGCAGCGACCGGCGAAGCGCCAGAAATAGTTATTCGTTGATACTAAATGAACGTTATATGAAATGTTGTTATGTTATATAACCATTATGTGTTTTAAATATTATACAATGTAAGTGTTATAGTAAATGTTTGTTATATGAAACGTTTTTTATCAAATGTTCATTATACGATTTAAAATTATATATTTTGAATTTATATCATTCGTTGATTATACAAAATGAACGTTATATGAAATGATTTTATGTAATGTGTTGTTATATTTTGTGACTATTATACAAAATGTTGTTATATCATATATTACACACCCCATTTTGGCAATATAGAAAATCTATGACGCGTAACAAAGTGTTTTATTCGTCATGATTTCAGAAACAAAATCTCCATATCCCCCGTGGAGGAGGATCGCTCGGCGCCGCTGCTGCAGTACGCCGAGTGGTCGCCCGCGGGCGCGGGGTTGGTGTTCGTGCACGACAACGATATCTACTACAAGCCGAGGGTACTCAAGACTCTCGTCTGCAGGATCACTAAGACTGGTAACTTGCATAATACTTACTCCTGTGGCTCAGCGATCCGAAGTATGCCTTGACATCTAACTCGATCAACTGACTCGCTCAAAACTCGAAACTTACCCAAATTCTTTGGTATTCTTGATAAGGCAAAGGGTTTCTTCAGTAGTCTTGCAACGGAATTACGATCACGCCCCAGACCTCTGCTTCTCAACTGTACCACCCATCTACACTACATCATAGGCTGTTCCTCCAACCCATACTACACACCTGCATCTACCTACCATATCTCTCTCTTCTTAGCAATGTATACCACATGATGGGAGGCGGTTAGCTTTTCTTGTCATTCTTCTCCACTTCGCTCTATCTACGACATCAGAACCTTCCATATAAACTCAAATATCCACGATTCTGGTTAACACTGCTACTGCAGTACGCTTGAGTGGTCGCCCGAGGGCGCGGGGCTGGTGTTCGTGCACGACAATGACATCTACTAAAAGCCGAGGGTACTCAAGACGCTCGTCTGCAGGATCACTAAGACTGGTAACTTGCATACTACTTACTCCGATGTCTCAGCGATCTGAAGTATGCCTTGACTTGACCTGCGAGACGAAAGCTCGCCGTCTCCTAGCAATGTATACCACATGATGGGAGGGGGTTAGCTTTTCTTGCCACTCTTCTCCACTTCGCTATATCTACGACATCAGAAGTTCTGATTCAGAACCTACCATATGAACCCAAATATCCATGATTCTGGTTGACACTGCTGCTGCAGTACGTTGAATGGTCGCCCGGTGGTGCAGAGCTGGTGTTTATGCACGAAAAGGACATCTCTTACAACTTAAGACGCTTGTCTGCAGGACCACCAAAACAGGTAATTTTGGTCTCTATTTCTCTGGTCTTCAAAGTCTTCAGTAGATTTCTAACGGAACTATTGATAAGGCAAATTCTTCAGAAGTCTTCCAACGGAACTATGATAGCTGATCGTGGTCTTTCCTGTACTCTAGATCTCTGCTTCTCAAATTTAACACCCGTCTTACTATTACTATACCATCAGTCTGACCAATACCACACACCTGCAACTACCAGCTCTCTTTCTCTATGTTCCTATGTCTAGAACATGACATGATGGTGGGGTCAGCTTTTCTTGTCATTCTATTAAGGGTTCGGGTCCGTGACTCTTGATACAGGACACCTGTCTCTTTACACAGGTCACCTGACTCTTGATATTGGTCTCGTGACTTTTGACACGGGTTGCGGGACTCTTGGCTCTTGTCAGTTGACGAGACGGCCGAGTTCTAGTCATCACATCAAATCTCTCTCTCATTACAGGGATCCCAGGCGTAATCTTCAACGGAGTGCCAGACTTCCTGTACGAGACTGAGGTGCTCCGCCTCGACCGGGCGCTGTGGTTCAGTGCCGACGGGCAGACGCTCATGTACGCGACGTACAATGACAGCCAAGTGCAGCAGCACAAGTACACTTGGTACGGGCTCGACCAGCCCGAGCCGCCCGCCTACCCGAGCATACGCACCTTGAGGTATCCTAAGGTAAATCAGTATTTTTTCCTTGCTTACGTGGGGTTGATATGAATTTAATGACTGCTGGGAGCTTGGACGACCACTGAACTAGAGTTCTAGGGTCACCACCTGCTGTAGCAAGAAATTCGAGTACACCAGCTAAACACCAGATGTATCGCTCTCTCCGGGCGCGGTTCGATAGCTGTGGGTCTCTGGTGGAAGTCTCCACACGCAACTGCCCCGTTCATAATCAGCCATGTAATGTCTCCACTAGCTGGAGCACAGGTTTTCCTTATGGATAAAGAATCTGCCATGCCAGACTTCGTATACGAGTCCCGATGGCCAAACCATTTGGTTTTCATAAAAACATACAATATCGATAACACTTTTTCGGACTTGTGCTTGGGGTATATTCGTAAGTCAGCCTACTGACCTTTTTGGCCGGTTCTTTTGTCGTTAAAAGAACATTAATGATTCACAATAGTCGGTTTTAGCAACTTGATGAATGATACCTACTAAGCATTTATTTCAGAATTACATCTAAATAGGTACAAATATAAATCTTATTGATATTCGCAAGTGCCTAGAATTTTAATTTGGGCTCTCTCTTTAGATAATCAATTGCTTTTGCTTACAGGTGAACACCAACAATCCGGTGGTGACAATCTACGTGGTCAGTTTGAAAACACCAAAATTTTTATTTCCACACGCCATACAGCTCAGTTCGCAAGTCGATAAATGTAAGTTCTCATCATAAACTTATTTATACTATGGTTCTAATACATCTAACTTACATTTGTTTGTTGCCTGTACATAACATTTACAACAAAAAAAAATGAAATATGATTTTTGTCTTAAATAAAATATTGGATCAACAGAAGTCAACACAATGAAATGTTTCAAATTATAACTTTAATTTTTTTATTTACTTTTGTAAAGTTGAAATTTGTTGAAATAAGTTGGTCGAAGTTGACCTTTGTCAAGAGAGACCTTTGCCGAAGTCGACTTTTGTCAAATTGACCTTTGGCGAAGTTGACCATTGTCGAAGTTGACCTTTGCCGACGTTTTCTATTAACTAATTTGACGTTTGTGAAAGTCGACCTTTGTCAATGTTGACAAGTGTCGAAGTTAAAAATTGACAAAGTTGACCTTTTAGAACTATAATTTGCGAATTTTACTAACGTTTTTCACTGATGTCTCGATGGCTTGTCTGTTCCAGCGTGGTACGTGCGGTGGAGCGGGTGGGTGTCGGAGCGACAGGTGGCAGTGCTGATGCTGAACCGGCCGCAGAACGTGTCCATCGTCGCCATATGCAGTGCTACACACTACAATTGTCAAGATGTAAGCAATTCTGTTATGAGATCATTAAGGGGCAATTCCCACTGAAAGAACAGCGGCGAGTATTGGCCGGAAAATAGCGCAAGTAATAATGATACTAAAACCAGGCAAACCAGCTCAAGATGTGGCATCCTACAGACCTATAAGTCTCCTTCCTGTGGTCGGAAAGCTTCTGGAAAAGATAATACTAAAACGAATGCGAGAACATCTAGCAGAGATAATACCACCTCATCAGTTTGGCTTTAGAGAAGGACACGGCACCATCGAACAGGTTCATCGCTTGGCTGACGCCATTGGTAGAGTGCTAGAAAATAAACAATACTGCTGCGCAGCCTTTCTAGACATTAGCCAAGCATTTGACAAGATATGGCATGATGGACTCCTCTTCAAAATTAAAAAATCACTACCACATTCTTTTCTCCCATTATTAAAATCTTACCTCGAAAATAGATGCTACGAAGTAAAATACAATTCCGACACATCTCAAATGCTCGAAATTAAGTCAGGAGTACCACAGGGAAGCATCCTGGGACCAGTTCTATATCAAATATTCGCGGCAGATATACCCACTCATGCTTTTACCACTACAGCGACCTACGCAGATGATACCGCAATCCTCTCGATACACGAAAATCACGAAACCGCATCCGAAAGGCTCCAACTACATCTGACCCTGATTGAAGCATGGCTCGAGCAGTGGCGTATTAAAGCCAATACCGATAAGTCGGTTCAAGTAACCTTCACTCTCAAAAGGAAAACCTGCCCACCCGTGAAACTCTATGGCACTGAGATTCCACAATCAGAAGAAGCAAAATATTTAGGTATACATCTAGACCGACGCCTCACATGGCGAAAACACATATGGACCAAAAGGAAACAATTGGATTGCAAACTCCGAAGCATGTACTGGCTTATAGGTCGCAAGTCACAGTTGTCAGACGTTAGTAAAATGGCTATCTATAAAACTATACTGAAGCCTATATGGACGTATGGCATACAGCTATGGGGAACAGCCAGCCACAGTAACATTGAAATACTGGAAAGGTTTCAAAGCAAAACAATGAGAGCCATGTTTAACATTCCTCCGTACATAAGCAACCAATATGTGAACCTAGATTTGAACCTGCGAACAGTGAAGCAAGAAATAGAGTCATACAGCAAAAATTATCAAACTAGATTAGGCCATCACATTAACCAGCTTGCTTCTGAACTGCAGGGAGTGGGCAGTTTGAGATTTTCTCGTCTCAAGAGGAATAGTATACCAGACCTGGCAACAAGATTTGCAGACAGAAGATGAGAATGGTACCAGTGGGTGCACTACTCGGCTGATGACAATCTACCGATGAAAATCTGACAGCATATTAGATTATTGTTTCCGGGAAACAGATCGCTAAGTATTGGCCGAAAGAGCAAATGTCTGTGAGCTTTTGACTAGTCGCTAGGGAATCGATCCCGAGACTCCAGAGATAGCGGCACATTCACAACGATGCGTACACCACTCCATTACATAGGTCGTCAAATGGTTGACACTGTGTTATTGATAATGTATAGTTGATTTATCTCACAAGCGCGAGTGAGCTATACTTGTATTTGTAATGCGTAGAAGACAGACACGCACTCCTATGTGCGTCGGCTTGTGACTAAACGTTCCGAAACAAAACCAGTGTGCATTTACATTTACACACATAAGCCTGGCTCCTCGCACTCGTGAAGTAAATAAATAAATGGTTTATCCAGTACTCCATACTACAAAGTTCTCTTTAAATAAAATAATTTTAATAATTCGCTGAAAACTTAATAGGCAGTCGTTGACAGCTATGGAAGGGTGAGGCCGCTGCCCTACCCTATAGACACTTTCTTTAGGACTGAAATAAAATATCTGTACTAGACCTTGATTGCATCTTTACAGATATACCGTGAGGAAACGGATGGCACGCGGTGGTCGGGGCTGGGGGCAGATCCCACTGAGGATGAATGCGGCTGGTGCGGGGGCGCCGCGCTACTGGGCGCCAGGTGACTAAACAGTTTATAGTATATTTCATTATAAGTGCGGAAAGCCTGTCATTGCAAAGAGTTTCGACAAATGTCTACCCGAGCCGAGGCGCAGCCGAAGGTGACGGTTGACAGTCGGAACAAGTTGCAATGACGGTTCCGCACGTGTACTGAACAACTATTTTTAATACAGTTGCGAAAAAATTAAGCAATAATAAAATAATAAAACACAATAAACTCAACTAACTATTGTAATCGTAAAAGAATATAAGCAGAGACTTTTTTTTTGTTTTCTTCACCCATTCTGGGTTGGCAAAGGAAACTATGATCATACAGCCAAGGCTTCAGTTGATTTTTTTTATTAATATGAAATGAAAATAAAATTAAATGAGATGAAATGAAATGAAACCTAACAAAAGCAATCCGAATCCTACGGAGCGCCTTTCCTTATTTCTCTCTTTTACCACATCGTTTTCCATTAATTAAAGCCACATTATTGCTCTAATTCCACCATACTAAGTACCTACCACAATAAAAACCAGAAAAAACTAATTTAGAAAATTAAGAAATAAGGTCCCTCATTTTCTTTTCACTTACTTGCGCAAACTCCTATAAGCAGATACTATGGTAAATAGTGCACGTCATACCATATTTAGTAATCTGTGGTCATACAGCGAATTTTATATATTTTTTATATTCATAAATTTAATTTGGCCGATACTAATATTAATTTAATGTATAATTAAAATTACTTTTAAATCTGATATTGAAACAAATTAGTAGCTTCTTTTTAGAAATATTTGCATGAATCATAATGAAATCATAATGAATCATATGATTTTTTTTTAGTAAAAACTTCGTGGTTGGTTTTTTCTTTTTAATAGACAATATTTTGACAGTTGGGAAAGAAAACGCACGAGTTCGGGAAAGGTAAAGAAAAAGTTCGAGTGTGTAATAGCCCACATCCCGAACGCTATACGTCCCTGCAATACGCCACTTTTTAAGCAACTGTATTAAAAAATAATATTCCTATGACACAGGATATTATTCCAATTTATCTACATATTTAGGGTCTGCCTAGTCCGTCCTTGTTTCCAATTTCACCCTGTACAACCCGTCATATCACACTTTGCGTAAAAATAAAACCTCACCAAAGATTTTTTGCGTTAAAAGAAAGTTCTGGCTTCTTTTTACGCAAAAAGTCTTTCCATCTTTTTTGCTATCAACTGTTTTTCAAATTTCTTTTAGCAATTAAAGCTTACTATCTGTCCCTTCATATAACATGTCCTCAAGGACCTCAAGGATAGGGTTAGTAACCCATACAAATTTCTCTCTACAGTGCCACCAACTTGCCTGTAGAACGGCCAAAAGCGGACCTACTGACGCCATTTTGAAAACGTCATTTTGCTGTTGTCGGTCGATGTAGTCTGTGCTGTTTATTCGATGCGACTCGAGGGTTCTTGTTTTTCCAAATATTTTCAAGATTTTTTTGTGAAAATCATGCCGAAAGCGATCAAAATTGGATCAAAATTCGATCGTGGCGCCTCGCTTCATTCCACAGATAAGTTGGTGGCATTGTACACACTTTACACCTGTATGGCGAAACTTGCAGTTTAAAGTAGAATTGTCTTTTGTTTTTAACTAATATTAAAGCTTTAAGTAGAGTTCCTAAGTAATTGAAAATTGTTCACCGCTATGATCATTAGTTCGCCTAAACTTAACTGTATTTATCATAACCCATTGTGTAATTGTGATGGAAACTGACCTTAGTCATACCATGTTAAGGTCATTTTTCAATTTGACGACTGTGTATGAAATAAAACAGGGAGAAAAAAAACAACCCTTGGAGTTTCTTGCCGGTTCTTCTCCAAGGCCTCCCGCTGTAGGGTTTGCGAACCGATGGCGTAGCTTCTATGACGTACACAAGTATTGTAAATATAATTGTAAATATCAATCTAAATTGAATAAACAAATTTGAATCGTGAATCTTGAATCTTTATTTTATACATAAGTAATTGATTTATTCTGTTCACTTCACTACCTATATTAATAAACAATATTAACTAAGATACAACATATTCACTAAGTAGCAATAAGATATGAAACACTTTAAACCACGTTCATCTAATGAGACTTACGTTACCAGGGACGGCGTGTTCACGTCGATGCCAGTGTCGGACAGCGGCGGCACGTGGCGGCATGCCGTGCGCCTGGCGGCCGACGCGCGCGCCACGCTCACGCACGGACACTTCGAGGTCACGCAGCTGCTCGCCTGGGACGATAGGAGGAAGCTGCTGTGAGTACCTAGACTCGAACCGCCTTATTACAAAACGTGGACTAAAATAGTCTTGGTTTAAAATTGGTACTAAACTGGTGCTGTCACTTTCATTTTCCAAATGAAAGACAGAATTAGCCTAACTTTAGTCTACGTTTTGTAGTAAGGGGGTAAGTGTACGGCCAGAGTGCCCGCTCTGGTTGAGCGTCGGGCGGGCGGGGCGGGCAGCGTTCATCATGCGTTAGCATTTGTTTAACATAAACGCTGCCCGCCCCGCCCCGCCCGACGCTCCACCAGAGCGGGCACTCTGGCCGTACACTAGTCATGCCGCTGGCACACGACGCGCGCCACGCTCACGCACGGACACTTCGAGGTCACGCAGCTGCTCGCCTGGGACGACCGCAGGAAGCTGCTGTGAGTACCTTGTGGCGACATCTAGATGATGCGCACATAATCAAAACGGCACGGAGCTTCAGCAGTATAACGATTGTAAAAATTTGTCCCTCGGATGTGCTTAATAAATGTTTTTGATTTGATTTGATTTGATAAGCGGCGCTGTGAAGAACCTACATCTCGCCTATAGATACCAAAACGATACTACCCAGACGAAAATAGATACAACATGATATGGCATTATAAAACACAAATCTTTCATAATTGAAATGACGCAACACGATAAAGGTCACAGCAGACATATCAACTCGTAAACGTATCAACTAGAGCGGTTCAGTATTCTTTGTATGAAACCCCCTACTGCAAAGCACACTAATCGGAATCGTAACGTAATCGCCTCGCCTCGGGACCAGCTCACGAACCGCTTTGCGGGTCGCTCAACTTGCTATCCCCGCGCTTACCGCTAGTCGTCCACGCGCTCACGTCTCTCCGTACCCGAGCTTACGGCTCTACGCACAGTGGTCTGAAAATGACAATGAACATCACATTTTTTTTATCATTTTTTTCTCATTTTTTTTTTAAATCATTTTTTTTTTATTTTTTTTTCGATATGGAACCACTGTGCGGCGAGCCGTAAGCGCGGCGTCGCCTAGCCGTAAGCGCGACGTCGCCTAGCCGTAGCCGAGCCGACGTACCGACGCTGATCCGGTTTGGTTACGTGCTTGCGTTAGGTTGACGGCGAGCGAAAGGCGATACGGTGTCGATCCCTTTCCGAGTTGATGTATCTGCTGTGACCTCTCGACGCGACATAACGACACAATCCGTGATACGAGTCCACTCATGGCCCGCTATTATTTCCCGGCTGCTTTCGTTAAAACGAGCAACATAGAAGATGGCTTTGGTCCATTTCTAACGATAAGTATTCATCATCATCATCATTTCAACCGTACGACGCCCACTGCTGGGCATAGGCCTCCCCCAAGGATCTCCACAACGATCGGTCCTGCGCTGCCCGCATCCAGCGGCTTCCCGCGACCTTGACCAGATCGTCGGTCCACCTTGTAGGGGGCCTGCCCACGGAACGTCGTCCGGTTCGCGGTCGCCATTCGAGAACCTTTCCGCCCCATAAGTAAGTATTAGACAACCCCCCGATAAGTATTAGACAACAGAAAAGAGCCAACAAAACAGCAATACTTACATGCCCCATTGATACATCCCCTCAAATAACGATGATTCCCCGTGCAGGTACGTGATGGGCACGGCGCCGGAGCGCGCGGGCGAGCGCCACCTGTACCGGGTGTCGGTGCCGTCGGAGCCGGGCGCCTGGCCGCCGCCGCCCACCTGCCTCACCTGTCCGGGCGCCCGCGCCGACGATGACAACGCCAGTCCCGACGCGGTAACTATCTTCTAAGACCACCAAACAGGCGGACTTACGCTGCCTACACACTTGTCTAGCGCAGTGTTTTGACGCGCGGTACGACGTGTATCGATTTCATACCATTTAAGTAGTATGGTCGGTCACAGAATACTAAATAGTACGTATGGTTAGAAACACACATATGCAGTGTGGTGCGACTCTCTCTGTCTCTGTTGTGTCCATACTAAGAGTATGAAACAGACATTCTGGCGCCACACCACAGAAGTGTGTTTCCGACTTTAAGGACGTCGCACATGGGACAACCGTAGTGATCGCATGAAACTAGATTCGGCCTTCACTTTTCCAGATGTATAATCATCATGTCTTGTCTTGTACTTTTGTACGTTCTTCTTCGTCGGTACATTCTTGGCAGAATGGTCATGGTTGGTCCCAATTCACAATTTTCGCTTTACAATTTTCCGCTTTTCCTCCATAGTGGCCGTCCTCTTTTCAGTCGTATCGTAGTCAACATGAAAATTGGCTTCATTTCTTAAAAAAATCTGCTCAATTGAAGTAGTAGTAGGACACAGCTAGGAAGACCGGAGTTAGAAAGGTTCTGGAATAACAATCGCGCGCCAGTCAAAACTACCTATACTTAAGCAGTTAGCTAGAGCCCTTTTTTTAGGGACAATGAGGTAACGCTCAGCCTTCATCACACCTGATGAGCCATAGGCCATAGGGTCATAGGGCTATGGGCTAGAAGTTAGCCCCCCCTTAGACAGTGGGCTGCCGACGTCCTTCACATTAAAATTTACAATCTCAAATTATCTTTTGGGCTAGTTTCACCGCTGTTCGGGTCTCCATGGACGACTCTGTAAAAGGATATTCTAGCGCTTCACGTTTACTGAAAGGAATACATAAAAATTCGACCAAAAAGACACACATGAATATATGTCTGTTCCGGGAGCGGCCAGGTACAGGCCATCCGGACAACTATGAAACCAGCCATAGTTAGAATCTTCATTGATCTGATATCCATTTGATTGAAAAAACTATATATATGTAGCTTACTTCCGCAAAAAACACAACATGCAAGATGCACCGCCTTTCACATACACACCACGTAAATACCAGTGCACAATACCTGCATTTAGCAAGACAGCAATACACCTTGCACCTTCACCGATAAGACTACTCTACACGTGTTTCGCCCCAGCCCGGGGCGTCCTCAGGAGATAGTTCGTGCGAAAAGGTGCTGGTTTTTGCACACAACTATGATTTTTGGCTTGCATCTTGCATTTTGTGTTTTTTGCGAAAGTAAGCTACATATATTTCGTTTTTTTTTCAAAATAGTTAGGGACTTGACGTGACAAGTGACACCTGATTTAATCAAATGGATATAAGTAAGGAAGTAAGCTACCATATACAATGGCGGTCACATAATTAAAGACACCAGTCTATTCTCATACAAACGAGGTAACTTTGAAGCCTTGGTTCTCCGCCAGAGATTGACCTAGCTGTGATCAGACGATTGCACTCTAGAGAGTGATTGGAGGAGATTCAGATCGCTATACACACCCAACTGTTCTAATCAGCATTCTAAAAGATATAAGGATATGTTATATGATATGAAAATTTGCATAAAATTGTATGGAAATCCAGAAACTGAAAACTCTGATTCTTATATCTCTTAGAACGCTGATCAGATCAGTTGTTTGTGTATAGCGATCTGAATCTCTTCCATTCACTCCCTGGATGGCCATCATCAGATCACAGCTAAGTCAATGCTTGGCGGAGAAACGAGGCTTCAAAGATACCTCGTTTGTATGATAATAGGAGCGTTTTACCTACCATTAAAACGCATATTGTGTCCGGAGCCTTATTCGAAGCCTAGGTAAACATATTTTGAGAAAGCCCTTTCCGTTTCCGTTCGACATCAATTTTCCTATTGGTCAATTTTACCCACGTGACGTCACTTCCGTAACGTCATCATAAGTCACGTGATACGAGTTCACCTTTTAGCAACGGCGGAGGATTTGTGTCATTGTAGTCTCAAAATCTGAAACACTTGACAACCATTAAGGATAAAATCTACACCAGGCAGGTCTTAAAGCTAGGCTTCGAATAAGGCTCCGGACACAATATGCGTTTTAATGGTAGGTAAAACGCTCCTATTGTGTCCTTTCGCCGTTATTCGAAGCCTAGGTAAACATATTTTGAGACCTTGTTTGTTATCGCCTGGTGAACGAGGACGCCAATGTGACATGTATCAGCAATTATGACATTAATCTTATACCTTTTGACAAATTCGACAGGTACTAGGGGTACAAGAATTAATTGTTTAACTTTATAACTCAACATCACAAATTAATACTGATATCAGAAACATTATGCTATTACTATCAAACATTCAAGTATGTCATACAATAGTACGTAAGTACCTATATAATGAAAATATGAGCACGGACTGAACACGATTGAAAAGAAAATAAAATGTATACTTATGCTCAATCTATCAAACCTTATTCATAAATATGTAAACTATGTTACATAAATCATTTACATATTCTTGAAATATTCAAAAACTGAAAAGAAACAAACATTACATTAACACAACTTGTGCTATCCCTTATATATTTTTGAAGCAAAAACATCTGAAAATCTTTTGGCTAAGTCTCTTCTGATATAACATCGATACAATATGATCTGAAAACACATAATAAAGCAAAATATAAGTACAATATAATAATTGTAAAAACTTTCGGCACAAGAAACCATAAGCACAAGACTCTTATCTTCCCTAACTGTAAAATCATGTTGCTTTAAATTATTATGTTATACCTACTAGTGACACGCTAAACTCCCGAGCACTAGCATTGTTACGAAGCTGACGACTGTTTCTCAGTATATCCTTTACCGCTATAGGGAAATTATTATTCATAGGAAATATACTAAAATAAATAATTTGGGGAATTTTAATATACCACTGTGTAGCCCCAATCTAAGCAAAGCTTGTCCTATGGCCAAGATGCCCAAGTCGTAATTCTTATGGTTCTGTAGGGTGCGAAGCATTAAGTCCACCTATGTACTGTAATTAGTGCATGAAGAATTAAATAAATAAATAGACATGTATTTTGTAAATACATGGTTGTGTTACATACAAAACACTTCGATCAATTAAACATAATATTATACTTAAAATATCGAACCCACGACGTTATTTTTGGCAGTTATACTGTTGACTCACTACCTACACCAAATTCAAGAGAAAAGACATTATTTAAAGCTCTGTGCTAGAGAAGAAGTCAACTATTGCTATGTTTGTGCAGTGCAAGATGCATTAAAGTTTGATTGCAAAAATTAACGTTAACATTATTCGAATAAATAGGATCGCAGATCGCAGGATGTTATATGTATAACATCCTAAACTACTTGTGCCGGCTTGTCTTACTGGTCTGGCAAAAAGAGCGATCATGTATAAAGGTCAAGTAAATTTCTGAAAATAATGTAAGCACATGCCTTATTTTACAAGATCAAAACAAAAGTAGTTCGTATATTAACTTTAAAGCATCTGCTATTTTGTAACAAATATCCTTTGCATACAAATCGGATTAATGTAACTCTAAAAGATAAATTGCAAAAGATTTGCAATATTTTGTCATAACTTTATCTACTACTTATATCTATCAATCAATAAAATATTGATTTATTCACATAGACATATAATAAGCATGTAGGTACTTATGAATCGTCAATATTTTCCTACCACCCATTCAAGACTTTTTAACTGTAACTTTACATATAAATATAATAATGACAACGAAAATGACTGGTAATGGTCGATAATGACAGTTTCACTTCATATATTTTACCGACACGGTCCCAAGTTGCATTGCAGGACACAATTTTTTATATAGACTGCCATTCTAAAGACGCGTTTCTCTTATTATTAATTACTATCGAACCAATGAAAAACTCCCGTTAATTACTGTCAATTTAGCTACACGGAACATCTTAAACAGTTATATCCAATCTAGCAAAGAAACATGAATATACAAAATTAAAAAATTTCATTGAGTTATGGCTCATTATACCCATCCATTTAGTAAAAATGGGTTAACCGGGCACATTATATAACTTCGTAATGAATACAAACAATTCTAACATAATGAACTAAATATATATATATATATATATATATTAAAACTCACCAAAGACATTGTTTATCAGAAACATAAGAGACTTCTTTTCCTCATCAACGAAAAACCGAGCAACTTCTTTTAGTTGCCCTAATGCTTGCCCTAAGGGCATAATTTTGCTATTGTACAAGACAGTGTTCTTGTGGAGCGACTGTCAATCTGAAAACTCATAAATTATTATCAATGATCTGATCTACTAATTTTACATTTGTATGGGTCCGTGTCCTTGCGAAATCAATCTCAGAAACCCATTTTTACTTATTCTTTCCAAAAAATTCATAATTTATCCAATTTTTATGATAATGATTCATTAAAGGTTCATAAAAAGATGTCTTTGTAGACAATATCATTGTTGTAGACCCTGTCAATCTCCAAACTGCATTCATTCTAGCCTGGAAAGGCGTAATTTTTCAATTTTTTAAGACAGTCAAAATCATTTACGTACAAGTACTTTTGACTGAATACATGAATAGTTTATATCATGATAACAAAAGGTTTACATTTTCAACATCATTACATACACAATTACATGAGTTACATGAGCACAGGAAAAATAATATCGGTAACGTTGACTGCTATTTGCCCGTTGTAGGTTGATCTGTATTACAGGCAACAAAATATGGTATATATACCTACCTAGTTTTGCCATTTTAAAAGACCGTGATCGTCAGAATTCGTCTCACAATATAAATCTACGGTGCCATGGAGCCGCCTGCCATGTTTATACATGACGATGAGTAAGCATAAACAATTCCTGTATCAGATGACTTCACTCTTCTAGACGGCTAAAATAACTATTGCCTATAAATTTTCTAAAACATTCTACTGATGAAATAAAGTAAAGTAATAATTTATTCGGTGTTCTGCATTAACAATAGGTACACATTTACTTAATCTAAACTAAATTTAGGTATGAAACAGTCGAAAGGGCAGACCCGATCGGCTCGTGCTGTTCCTTACAGCTATGTCAGACTGTCAGGCTCTTTCAGATACGCAAAACGCCAGTCACGCATTATCAGAAATCGCAGAATGTCAGATTACACTAAAAGTCAGAATCGCAATATCCCAACTGGCTTTATAGCATAATTACTTTGACTGCATAGCTTCTAGTCAGTAGGTACCTATTATTCGTTAAAATACTAATTATTGCTATCACTGGTGCCCATAGGGAGCCACCGCAGTATTTCAATCAATATATGAACTATTAGTGCCAAGCACAGCTTCCAGCGTGCCTAATACTAGCGGGGCTTGTTCGCATATAAACATGAAAGGTATGTGTAGTCGATATACCTATACCCCCCCCCCCCCCCACCCCTTTTTACTAATATTTATTTGAATATACAGTTTCTACTTTCAATCATAATTATGGCATTGACGGCACTAATAATATCTCGTATTCCAAAAAAAATAAAAAGATTATAATGCTTATTGTCAAAAACATTGCACCCTGATACTTGCGTAAGCAGGAAATGCCGCCCGTTACTTGCGTAAGCAGGCTAATTTAATTAATTTTAAAAATAAAAAGATTCATAATGCTTATTGTCAAAAACATTGCACCCTGATACTTGCGTAAGCAGGAAATGCCGCCCGCTACTTGCGTAAGCAGGCTATGTTTTTTTTTTTTTTTTTTTTTTTTTTTTTAAATTGTAACTACAGCTTAAAATCTGCATTGAATATCATATAAAAAATGTCAGGGATAATGAATCCAATTACGTATCCATTAATAAAACATTGTCGAACCAATGGTAGGGGTGTTCGGGGGGGCTGAGCACCCCATTTTTCAATATCAAATCATTTGCTCCATGCTACATTACACGACCCACATAAACACTCCCTAAAAGGGGCAAGGGTCAACTGTAGAAAGTATTTAGAATAGACTTTTGCAACAACAGTATGTACTTTTAAAATCATTAAATTAAATACACTATTCCCTTTAAAATATTATTTGCCTTGCACTTGTTGGTTAGTCAATACATACATAGCGACGCTTGTTCCCATTTTTAATGCAGGTAGCACTCACATACAGACATGGGAGTAATAAAAGTATAACAGTAATCACACACTATGTGCCGGTATAGATACATGATCAAAAACAAAACGTTGAAACAAAAGCAACTTAACAAAATTAGTGCTATACCACTCGACTATACTGACATTATTTTCGAACTGCAATGATACTTTTCCAATGGACATGATAACCATTAAAGAAAATGTAGGTACTTAAAAATGCTTTCGTAACAATAAATCGCCACAAGAAGTCGGTACAAATTGTAAAATAGGATTTATAAACTAAACAAGAGAAAAGTGTGTCAAGGTCAAGCACGGGCGACGACGGGAGCCGAGACCCACTGTATACTTCCCGATCCTTTCAAAATCCCTAAATCACATTGTATCATTATTAAAAGGAAATCTATTTGACATAAATGATTATGATTATGATATAATCTCTCAGCGCAGATCGCAAAATCTCGCTACTAACTATCACATGAACAGATTTTTCATGGTGAGAAAATCTAAAATTTCTTACTTGCTTGTGGGTAAAAAAATAAAAATCAAAACTTTCACTGACCTGGCGAGGTGTTAAATTACCTCAATTCCTATGTGCCAATAAACCTGATACTCCATCTCGTCGTCCTAAATGCGTTGGATTTCCACGATAGGTACTTTGAAATTAACAGGTGGACCTCGAGCCCGACCCGCCATGTTTTCGCGCGCTCACTCACAGGCACGCTCTTTTAAAATTCGAACAATATTCATAAATAATAATATTACTTTATCCGAGAAAGTAAAATAAAAGAACCACTCGTTCAAATTTTTAAATTTTTAAATTTCGAACGCTAACAGCGTTTATGACTAGATGTGAACGGTTGCGAAAAATGGACGCCAATGACACAAATCCTCCGCCGTTGCTAAAAGGTGAACTCGTATCACGTGACTTATGATGACGTTACGGAAGTGACGTCACGTGGGTAAAATTGACCAATAGGAAAATTGATGTCGAACGGAAACGGAAAGGGCTTTCTCAAAATATGTTTACCTAGGCTTCGAATAACGGCGAAAGGACACAATCAACTGTTGTCTTAAATTATCTGACCGCCACTGTATTTCGTTCTTTCACAATAATCTGATATCCCTTATCCAGGAGTACGAGAACACGACGTCATCATTACCCGCGTGGCCGACCTCGACGGTGCTGCCGCACGTCACCGACGAGAACGACTCGCTGCCCACCGAGTGCCTCTACAACCGGATCATGTTCAGCAAAAACTACTCCTACTACGTTCAGGTGAGAACTAGCGTCATAAGAGTCATAAGCATAGAAGAAAACCTGTCAAGATTTATTAATTGAGAATGTGTTCAAAGAGCGGTCTCGATGGCACAGCGGACGCGGGCCAGCCGAAATAGCATCTTGGCCGTGGTCGCAGAACGCCATGCTGGTCCCTTTTTAGGGCATTGGCAGTCACTGCACAGACCAGGGGGGCACCCCTTTGTAAGATCTCTTTGAATAGCTTTATTATGGACCATAATTTTTCATGTTTCCTTTTTTTTAATCTAATAGTTTTAAGTCATACTAACACCACTCTGTACTAATTAATGGATCAAGTCATCTGAAATAAATGATTAATAATAATGACTTCCGAACGCCTTCCTACTCAGGCAGGGTATGCCTTTTTTTAGGGTTCCGTAATCAACAAGGAACCCTTATTTTTTTATTAGAGTGAGGGCAAATACAAACTTTACGTATAGCATTGAAAATTTGGCATGCTGGACTCGGTCAGCGCACAGGAAGCCGTATGTCCCGATTATACTGGGACTCCTGGGCTGTCTCTCGCCGACCCCAGCGCCCCGTGGCGCCTGAATAGTATTTGTATTTATTTATTTTCACACTTAGCGTAAGCCCGCACAGCGATTAAAATTCGCGCGATTAAAAATCGCGATTTTGTAACACATGGAATTGTATGTAGGTACACGCAATCGCGATTTAAAAATCGCGCGAATAAAAAATCGCTGTTTGCTGTGAAATAATCGCGCGTCATAACCCGGCGGGAGGCGTGCCAATTTCTAAAATATATTCTGTCGCTACCGGGTAAAAGTTATAATACAGGAGTGTTTTTTTTTTTCATTTTTAAATATCAACTATCTGTATATTTAAACTTTGAAGTAAATAAGTAAAAATTAAAGTTTACTTATTTTATTATATTTTTTTATGTTTATCATTTTAACTTTTACAAAATATAAAACTCTTGCGTTACGGCTGACTGACAGACAACGCACAGCAGAAACTACTGGGCGCAAGAACCTGAAATTCGACATGTATTTTCCTTGTGGAGTGTAAGAAGAAGATTTTTGGAAATTCCTGCTCTAATGAGGTAAAAAAGGGGTCCACGCAGATGAAGTCGCGTATGGCTAGTATTTTTTCAACTGACATTTCAACTTCAATTACAAAATGACATACAGGTCTCGGCCTCACTTTTTGCAAACTTAGGGCTTAGTATCTGAAGTCGAAAAGCATTGAAGTGTCAAGCCCTGAATCGTATCGACTTGATATTAATGGTAGGTATGTACAGTCACGAGCAATAATATGTATACAACATAGGACTGTGTCATATTACTAAGAATTTTGCGAAAAACCGGATATAGTATAGACATAGATTATGACATTTCTCAATCTTACTTAATAAAGGGTAAATAGGGTTTAGGGTATTAAATCATTGTGTAACTATCCGTGTTTTTGCAAAATCTAGTATTTTCACAAAAATCGATTAATCCATTCATCCTACGACAATATTAAAGGCAACAACCGTTACTGACTGATCTATCGACGCAAAGCTCAAGTCACTGAATGGATTGCGTTGAAGTTTGGCATGCAGATAGTTATTATACCTAGGCATCTGCTAAGAATGTATTTCTCGAAATTCGAGATCGAGGGAAACGGGGTCAAACGTTTGTATAGAGAAATAGGAAAGAATATCCATACTAATATTATAAAGAGAAAAGATATAGGAAAAATGTGATAGTAAAAAACCAGGAGCCCTATAAGTAGCTTTCAGGCGGAATATACTTATAGGGCTCCTGGTTTTTTACTATCACATTTTTCCTATACTTACAGAAATTGCATTGTGAATGCATAAAATAATTTAAAATCTCAAAGAGAAAAGATTTGTATTTTTGTTTGTAACGAATAAATTCAAATACTGGACCGATTTTGAAAATTCTTTCACCAGTAGAACGCTACATTCTTCCCGAGTGACATAAGCTATATTTTATCCAGATATCCCACGGAAACGAGTACTATGCGGGTAAAACCGCAAAGAAGCCACTAGTTGTTGATAAAAAAAGATCTAACGAGTGAACTCCGTTACTCCGAGTCTAACTCGAGTGAGTGAAGCCGCGGGTGAAATATAGCTTTAAAATAAAGTATGTTTTTTACTTTCAAGTTTAATTCTTAATAGTTTGGAAACTATTTTATTCTTACATAGGGACTCCACGGTGTTTTACGTGGTACCCATTTTCGTAGGAATATCGTGTTAAAATATATTCATGTCAATCAGAAATAATAAAGCCTTGAAAATCAGTCCAGTAGGTTTATTGAGTTTAGGCATTACAAACAAACAAAAAATCTAACTCGTACTCGTAGTTTACTCTGAAAGATCTAATCTTATCTTAATTAAGACCTCTCTTTTTAGTATGCTAAGAACTTATTAAAAAATTTCTTAAAGCGTATTAAAACACAAAAATATAATAGTAATTATTATGTCAAACTTATTATAAAATCTTCAACTAAATCATTCCGTCCGCCGCCGCTGCTGGGTTAATTTGACGTCCCGCTCATCATACGCATGCGTACTATAGATATTCAGAGTGAACTACGAGTACCAGTATTCTATTTTCATATAGAGGTAACGCGACGGTATACTTCTGATTCTGACTCATCGTCTGGCCAACGACACGTCGGTACAATAACGCGTATTAACGTTCGGTACCAGTCAGCCGCAGTTTTAAACGGTCAAACGCTGTTTTGACGAACAGAAAATATCTACGTCATTAATGTACCTACTTTATATTGTGTTGTTTTGATGTCTAAATCGATGTAAAAAAGGTACATCGAGGTGCTGAGGTACTTATACCAAAACGCCACGATGTCAGTCCGATTACAAAATCAGAGCTCTAATCCTATCCAACT
The DNA here is from genome assembly GCA_949710035.1 of Crambus lathoniellus. Lineage (NCBI taxonomy): Eukaryota > Metazoa > Arthropoda > Insecta > Lepidoptera > Crambidae > Crambus > Crambus lathoniellus. The sequence goes on along the minus strand of OX453313.1, from coordinate 26,870,857 downwards.
ACAGCGAGGTGTGAGACAGGGAGACGTCATCTCTCCGAAACTGTTCACAGCTGCGTTGGAGGATATTTTTAAGCTTCTGGACTGGAAAGGATGCGGCATCAATGGCGAGTACCTAACACACCTACGGTTTGCCGATGATGTAGTTCTTATGGCTGAGACCTTGGAAGACCTGAACACAATGCTCGAAGATCTCAGTAATGCTTCTCAAAGAGTGGGTCTTAAGATGAACATGGATAAGACGAAAATTATGTCCAATGCCCATGTTGCACCTGCTCCAGTTAATGTTGGGAACATTACACTCGAAGTTGTCGACCACTATGTTTTCCTGGGACAGACGGTCCAGTTAGGTAAGTCCAACTTTGAGAAAGAGATCTCTCGTCGAATCCAGCTCGGATGGGCAGCGTTCGGGAAGTTCCGGCATATTTTTGCGTCCGAAATACCTCAATGTCTCAAGACGAAAGTCTTTTACCAGTGTGTGTTACCAGTAATGACCTATGGAAGTAAAACGTGGTCTTTTACTATGGGTCTCACAAGAAGGTTCAAAGTCACCCAGCGAGCAATGGAGAGAGCGATGCTTGGTATTTCCCTGCTCGATCGAATCAGAAATAATGAGATCCGCAGGAGAACTAAAACAGCCGACATCGCTCGAAGGATTGCATCATTGAAGTGGCAGTGGGCGGGACACATAGCGCGGAGAACCGATGGTCGTTGGGGCGGAAATGTTCTCGAATGGCGACCGCGTACCGGACGACGTTCCGTGAGCAGGCCCCCTACAAGGTGGACCGACGATCTGGTCAAGGTCGCGGGAAGCCGCTGGATGCGGGCAGCGCAGGACCGATCGTTGTGGAGATCCTTGGGAGAGGCCTATGCCCAGCAGTGGACATCGTTCGGCTGACATGATGATGCTGATGGATGTCTAAATTGTCATAAAACGCACCCAACATAACATTTTTTGAAATAACAATAAAAGAACTCCAAACAAGCTCGAAAACTAATCTACAAAAACACAAAGTGTATCTTTATGTTATTAAAATTTTTATTTCTTTGCATTCACAGTGCAATTTTTATTATTGAAAGATGTCGTTTAACGACTCCGTAGCTCAGTGGTTAGAGCAGTCGCCCGGATAGCGAAAGGTCGTGGGTTCGACTCCCATCGGAGCTGGTTGTGAGACGGGTCGATTTTTTCTAAATACTTCATTTTCCATTTTTCAATGTATCTTTATCTCAAGACAAAGGTTTTCAATCAATGTGTCTTGCCTTCTTCACCTATCGGATGGAGACAACCACCCTGACGGAGAAATCTGCCGAAAAGCTCCATGTCGCACTATGGCTATGAAGCGCTATTCTACTGCTTCTTATTATCCTGTGACTATAGTATACTAGTTAGTATACTACGCACACATGCACGCATGATACGCACACATACACAAAACAGCCAGTCAGCCCAGTGATGCCAGAATGAGGAGATTGTTTCTAAATTTTGGAATTTTAATATTTCTAGTGAGCAATTATTTTATCAAAAAGATTTAAAAAAATATTATTTTCTATGTTAGGAAAAGTATTTATTGATTGATTACTGTATTAATTGATTGATTACTCGGGGTTTTAAATTTAAGCCGGTATTGGTCGAAGCGTGGATTTTATCAGTCGCGATCTTTCAAGCTTGACGTTGATATTCAATGTGCCTCTGACCATGCGGTGATCGCTTCCTGTCTTAACAGCGTTGATCACAATGACATCATTGAATATGTACTTCTTTGTCGAAATCGATCTCGACTTTACCGTCGGGACTAATCCAGGTCCATTTGCGGCTTACGGGCTTTGTTACAGAAGGAGTTCTCCCTCTCCATGAAGTCTGCCAGCATCTGGCCTCTTTTGTTCCGTTGCCCAAATCCAAATTGCCCCACTCTCAACTCATCACCGCAGCGTTGCCCCAGCTTTGCATTAAAATCCCCCATCATAACCGTGTTAATTTAATGGCTTTATAGTTATGCATGGCTTTAGAGATCTCCTCATACATAGCCTCCACTTCGACATCGTCGTGTATCGAATCGAGGTCGGAGCGTAGACCTGGATGACATTCAGATAATAACGTTTCGATTTTCTGAGTATCAGGTATGCTACCCTGCTCGAGACACTTCCGATGGTGATCACGTTGTTGACAAGGAACTTGTGGACGATGAACCCGACACCACCTAGGGACTGTTGGTCGCCCTCCCGGTGGTATAGTAAGTTACCGGATTGCAGGATAATCGAGTCCTACCCCTTTCTTCGGACTTGAGATAACCCAATGATATCCCAATGTAACTTACTAGTTGCCTCTTCCAACTCTATTAGCTTCGCGTCGAGCCTTAGTGTACGCGTGTTGTAGGTTGCCAGGTCAAATCGTCGGTGTTGGTAGCCGGATCTTACCCCGGGGATTATCGCAGTATGGCCTGGTGTTTCAGGAGGCGCTGCTGCCCGTCTCCTAGAGAGTTATTGCTACTAAATGATTATAGGTAAAATGGTTATTAGTAAAAATAAGAATAGTGCGAACGAATATTAAGACCAAGGATAAATGCAAATGAAAAAAGGGTATTACAAGGAATATTAAAATGAAAAACAAGACAATACCTTTTTTATACTAGTATTTTGGGGGATTTCAGAGAGATCTGGGGGAAAGCCAGACGTTCGTAATCTGGCAACACTATAGTTCGTGTATTTCGCGATTTTTTTATCGCAGTGCGTGGTAGCAAAAAATTCACGATTAAAAAATCGCGCGAATTTTTAATCGCACGATTTATGAAAAAATCGCAGTGCGTCCTTAGCCTTACATCTATCATTACAGGATTAACCCAATACAATAGAGTAACTATTAATAAATAGTAGGCTCGTCGGTGGAGCTGGGGAGTTCTAACCTCTCCACAGAGAGGGGAGTTCTAACCTTTCCACAGACCCAGCCCGTTATAGAATAAAAGACGATGGATGAAAGAGTAGTATGCAGAATGAAAGTGCGAGAAGCAAACATGTGAGAACTGGTATGAAAGAATTAACAGCTAAATCAGACTCCGATTATGTTGGAGGTTAGGTTAGGCTAAAAAAAGCCTTGCCACAGACAGGGGAACGGGAGAGAGCCTCCTCACGATCTCCCCATAAGGTTATACCCACTCAAGGTGGGCTGACCAGATGGGGAGGTCGAGAGCAGGCACCACTACCAGCTAAACCAGGCAGTGTATACCTGTCTGTGATGCTGTTTACGGATGTTACAACAATGTTCGTAACACAGACAGACAATAGAATGGCCACAGCGAATAAGCCTTCAATATTTAAACAACCAATAAAAATAATATAAAGCGTCTTCCCGATGATACGATATGCCCTGTAACCAAAGAACAGAGAAGAAAATCTTTCCGTAACCACACAATTTGGAATTTTGTTGACGCGTCAACCAACGTCTGCCAACCATAGTCTTCCGCGCACAACTAAATCGCGTTGGTGCTAAAACTGTCATTTTAGCACCATCGTTTGAGAACATATTTCATTGAACCGTTGGGCGGGTCCTTACTTTTTATGTCAATGCCTTCAATTCATTTTGGACATATGTGAATTGGTGATTGAATTTTAGAGCATCTAAATACTGCCCTGCTCTGGTAAAGTACGGTCGCGGAGCACGAAGAATCTCTTACAGTGACTTGTATTACCTGTCCCTGTCGCTCCTGCGTAAATACAACACAACGCAACCAGCGTTCCGCTCGCACAGATGTGATGACGGCCGTCTAAAGGGATCTGTGCAAGATCATTTTACGAGATTCTTTGTGTTCCACGACCGTAGCTTATTGCACTCTAGACTTTGTTTACATAAAAATGTAAAATATAAAACACTTATGACAAACCTTTTGTCTTAAGTGGAAATTCTGGTCCCATGCTACTTACCTGCAGCATAGCAGATAATGACATAGTAAAACCAAATAAGTACGCCGACTCAAGCCCCGAGCGAGCGATAATAGCCTAAACTTGTAGGGCTGTCGCTTCGTCAAAATGCATAGTCAATCTCTATACAAAACATTTTTTTCCCTGTAGGATAAGCAGCAAGGATCTATAATACAAATATTTTTAATTATTTTTTGCACATAGAGAGCATTACATACATATACCTAGGTTATCTTATCTGTTTAGTGATTTGAGAAATTACAATGATAATGATGTCCGCAGGAGTGCCTCGGGCCGGAGCCGCCGGTGTCGTGGGTGTGTGCACGCGGGGGGGCGCGGCGCGCTCTGCTGTGGGACGGAGCGCCCGCGCGGAAACACTTCGCCGCGCTCGCGCATCCACAGCATAAGGTGTTCAGGGTGGAGGTATCTTATGTTGCTGGCTTGATCACATAAAAGGACGTTGAAGTAATGGATGGATAGGCCCTTTGCTCGAAACAACAAACAAACCCTCCATAAGTCTATAGCATAGCAATTTAATTTGTTTTCGATCCACATTTCATTCATAACCAAATGCCTGATATTATGCTCCTTATTACCTCTATCTTGCATTCTGTGACCATGCGAGTACCTACCTGACATGACATGACATAACCAAATTGTTTCTCTAGTCATGGACTAACTTTTAGAAGCACTCAGTACATTTTTTATTGTACTCTCTGTTACTCTGTTACAGGTGCAAACTAATAGAGAGGCACGCGTGCGTCTCCTCCTACCACCAGGGTTCAGAGAAACAGATGATCTTCCACTTCCATTAGTATTACAAATGTGAGTTCAATTCTTGACATACTATAATTTATATGTGTTGCATCAATTACTTATTTCTTAGAATCATATTACTGAATTCCATAAAATTCTAATTCTTCAACCTGACTTGCTTTTTTTAATGTTACCAGCTTTTTCAATGTTTTGATTTAGAAAGAACCTACTAGAAATGACGAGTCTTTACAATCTTGGAAGGCTTTGCCCAGAGCCTGAAGATGAAGTGACCAAGTGTCGATAACTTAACCTGTCAATCAAAAATCATGGGCTTGAACTCTGACTGAGCCAGGTCAAGATAATGCAATACAAGCAATGGTCGTGTTTTTGGTAGGTTCGAGGGTCCCACGCCCGGTGGGGTAAATGATAACCCGCCTCTCCCTGTTTTCAGCTTTCAGGGGACTTAGGGAACTGGCTGAAATGGTCCCGACCTAGGTGACTGATCACCCGTCCGGCTTCGCTGGCGTCCCCACTATAAATAATAATGGTCGTGTTTATGATGGGTGTGCAGATCAGCGGAGCCCGGGGGGCAACTGGTGACGGAGCGGTGGCGGCCCACCTGGGGCTGGTACCTGGCCGCCGCGCGGAACTTCATCGTCGCCGAGATCGACGCGAGAGGCTCTGGGGGACAGGTTAGTGTAGAACTGTAGAACCAAGGACGTACCCAGGATTTTTTGTCGGAGGGGTTAGATCTTTGTTGATGGGGGGGTCCAGACCCCCCCCCCCGAAAGTGTCCATTGATCCGCGGGTGGGGCGTAAACTACACGACGTTATCCCGCGGGAATGTGATATTTTTCCAGAATAAAAAGAAGCTTATGTTCCAGTCCAGGCTACAAAGTATCTGTGTCCCAAATTTCAGCCAAATCCGTTCAGCCGTTTTAGCATGATTGAGCAACAAACATCCAAACATCTAAACCCCCTAAAATTTTGCTCCAAAATGAGTTCTTTGAGATACACCAAAACTTTATTACAAGTTCTAAAAATATAAAAAAGATTACGGTATCTAGAAAATTCACCTTCAGCCTTATCACCACTTAACATCAGGTGTGATGAAGGCTAAGTAGGTAACTCGTTGTGGATAATAAAAAACTCGACAAAAATAGTGAAATCACAATATTCTTTGGAGACTTTTTGGAAATTAAAATATTGTGTTCTTACAGGGAGAAGAAATGAGAACTGAAATATACAACAAACTCCTAACAGTGGATGTAGAAGACCAAATTGCAGTGTTATCGTAAGTATTAAATGATATACACGGTAACTTTTATTATCATCGCGGATAATGTCAGGGGTTATTCTACTCATGAAAACAAACAACTTTTATTATGGGACCAAAACTGAAATCGCAAAAAAAAATCAGCTGTTCCATACAAAAGTGCAAAAATATGTTATCAAAATGTATGAAACAGCTGATTTTTTTTTCGCGATTTCGGTTCTGGTTACTGACCAGAAAAATAAAAAACTTCGCCATGTTGCGGAAATGTGACGAACTAAATTTTTCTAAAGAATCTGATATTTGTAACAATGAAGAGGCGAAAGTATCGCCTCAAGCCAGTTTTTTTATTTTTCTGGTCAAGCTTTAGGTACTTGTTTTATTTCTGTTTCTTTTTGTCATGTGTTTTATTATATTAGATTGGATTACAAGGGAGCAAAATAATATATTTAAAGCGAGGGCGCTATTTTGAATCCAGAGTGCAGCGAGGGATTCAATATACGTAGCCCGAGGTGAAAATAATTTTGCGGCCGAGTAATACACTCTGCTTTTCATCCCCCTCTATAAGAAAAGCAATGAGTCTTTCTTTGGCTTTCGGATACATCATAGCGCTAGTCGGACAAAGGCTACACCTTTTTGAAAAAAAATTAAGGTATCGAAATAACATTTTTTTAAATGTTCCAGTATAAACAATGTAATTAAAAAGTATATAATATTAGGAGTTATTCAGTGGCGATGGGTTAATATACACAATTTACATGTGGGTCGTTTAAAAGAACCCGATTTGGTTTTTAAAGTGACCACTCGCACTATTTGATCTAAACCAGGATGGACAGCAATCACTCTGCCGTAGAGCCAACGGCATGGAGGTATGTTATCTTCTTTTATGACTACTATGTCGCCGACCTTTGGTTGTTGCGTGTTTGTCGACTTTGGGCTATACCGTTGTAAAAATTTGGTAAGGTTCTCTTGCGACCATTGACGCCAGAACGATTGGAATAACAGTTGAGTGTGCTGCCATCTTCTCAACGAACTGACATTCCCGGTTTCAAAGTTATGATCAGGCACTGTCAAGAGAGCTTCTCCTTTTAAGAAATGCCCGGGAGTGAGAACGGTTAGGTTATCTGGGTCGCCCATGACAACGGACAGAGGGCGAGAGTTAAGGCAAGCCTCTATCTGTGAGAGGACGGTTGCCATCTCTTCGTATGTCAGTGTGGAGTTACCGATGACCCGGGTCAAATGGGTTTTCACCGACTTGACCCAGCTTCCCACAACTCACCAAAGTTGGGAGAGTGTGGGCGGTATGAAATGCCATTCGCACTGATTATTTGCCAATGCTTTGGCAACTTCTGTGAGCATTTGTTTTTCCTCTGCAAAACAATGCTTTTTGAGCTCTGTTGAAGCTTTTATAAAATTAATTTTTGAAAATTTTACAAGTCCCGGCCCCATACAAATCAGTAGAAATTTTTATAAAGTCCTGCACAGCCTTTGCTACGCTCCAACCAATGCTTTTTTATTTATGTTCTAAATTCAAATCTCATTATTACCCTTTTGTCATAACAGGCTAACAATAAATCGTTTGACCCTGTCATGAAGCTGTTCAAAATTCAAATCTCATTGTTTGTTACCCTCTTGTCATCAAAGGTAAACAATGAATCATTTTGGGCCCTGTTATTAGATAAACAATCATCGCTTTTTGAATCGATGGGATCAAAGTTCTTTGTGTGTACCTAATAAATGTTTTTTCTTCCTTTCTCTCCTCCAGATACCTCCGTGACAACCTCAAGATGGTAGACGGGGCCCGCGTGGGCGTGTGGGGCCGCGGGTACGGGGGCGCGGCCGCCGCCGCCGCCGCTGCAGCCGACGCGCGGAACGTCACGCGGTGCCTCGCCGCGCTCGCGCCGTTGGCCGACCTAGCGCACCACAGTCAGTATAAGTGCCATTAACGTTACTCGTAGGTTCAAAACACTTCGATATTTTTACCCGACTGCGACAGAAGGAGGGTATGTATGTGTTTATGTAGATTTCTATGTTACTTGCTAAAGCCTAAACGATTTGAAGGATTTTAACGTATGAAGAAGTGTCGTTAGATTCGTCGTGATAGCGCGAGTGACACTGGGTAAAAAAACAAGCTTTTTAATTTCCCATTGTAGTCAGGCAGGGGACCTTTTAAATTATAAAGCGTCTTACCGATTATTCCCCTGACTGCAACGGGAAATTAAAAAGCTTGTTTTTCCCTTTTTTTAGTGGTTAATTTTTGCAGTCGGGTTTTGTTTTTTTATTCATTAAAATATTGTGTTGTGTGTTTTATGATATCTTTTCACCAGCTTTTGGGATTTTCATAAAGCTTTTTGTAATGCTCATGCCTCATACTATTTTTGTTGCACTAGTTCTAAATAACTTTAGTTTTGGCTGTGCATTTATGTCTGAATATTTCAAAACTATATAATTTCCAGTTAAGTATACATTTAGTCAAATCACACTCTATAACATCAACTTAGGCAAAGTAAATATATGGTGAAAACTTTAACGTAGCGCATTGGTTTTATGTTATTATTTTAATAAGACGTAATTTTGGATTTGATTTCCAGACTCGTACTGGACGGAGCGGTACGGCGGGCGGGCGGTCAGCAGCGCGGGCGGCGGCGGCGCGGTATGGCGGCGCGCCGGGAACTTACCGCCGCGCCGCTTGCTGCTCGCGCACGCCACCGCCGACACGCGCGCGCCGCCACACCACGCGCTGGCGCTCGCACGCGCGCTCATACGCGCCGGGGCCACTTACACGCATCAGGTACACACATCCTCAAGCTACAGGGGGGCTACCGCGCAACTTTATGGGTATGAACATCATACGTTTTTTGGAACTCTTAGCCAATTTTATAAAAAAAAATGTCTCTATTAGTTTAACGTCACGTTACGTTACGTCGGGTATAACGATAGCTAGTTAGCAACGTTCAACAGGACAAAGCAGCAAAAATCTATCAAAATAAGGAATGGGCGATTTTTTGAAAGCTCAGTCACTAGATGGCGCTGTCCCACCTATGCAGTTAGAAGGAACGGAACGTTATAAATTTTACTTTGACGCGACTTTTTTACGTAAAACGGAACGTCAGACAGAAGTTATTTATTTACCTAAATCTTTAAATTTACCTATTTCGTTTCTGTTCCTCACAGTAGTACTTATTTAATATATTATTAGTTTCCTTTGGGTTTTTAAAAAGTAATTAATTTAAATATGTTTCATACCAAAATATACCATAGACATGTACATACTTATTCAACGCCATCTAGTGAAGCAATTGGAAGCTTTTTTTTTTTAAATGGCCTCTCAGAAAATCGCTCATTAAAATGACAGTTGAAGCCCATACCCATTGGTACCCATATTTTTTAGCCGGTAGCCCCCCAGGTACGAAGTCAGCTGCGATGTAGCGGCGCGCGGGGAACTTACCGCCGCGCCGCTTGCTACTCGCGCGCTCATACGCGCCGGGGCCACTTACACGCATCAGGTACACATACACTAGCCACAGGTACGAAGTCAGCTGCGGTGTGGAGAACTTACCGCCGCGCCGCTTGCTACTCGCGCGCTCATACGCGCCGGGGCCACTTACACGCATCAGGTACACATACACTAGCCACAGGTACGAAGTCAGCTGCGGTGTGGAGAACTTACCGCCGCGCCGCTTGCTACTCGCGCGCTCATACGCGCCGGGGCCACTTACACGCATCAGGTACACATACACTAGCCACAGGTACGAAGTCAGCTGCGGTGTGGAGAACTTACCGCCGCGCCGCTTGCTACTCGCGCGCTCATACGCGCCGGGGCCACTTACACGCATCAGGTACACATACACTAGCCACAGGTACGAAGTCAGCTGCGGTGTGGAGAACTTACCGCCGCGCCGCTTGCTACTCGCGCGCTCATACGCGCCGGGGCCACTTACACGCATCAGGTACACATACACTAGCCACAGGTACGAAGTCAGCTGCGGTGTGGAGAACTTACCGCCGCGCCGCTTGCTGCTAGCGCACGCCACCGCCGACACGCGTGCGCCGCCACACCACGCGCTGGCGCTCGCACGCGCGCTTATACGCGCCGGCGCCACAAATCCATTAAAGCTTGAGCACACCAAACGCAGGTTAGAAGCAGCGCTGCTTGAATGCGGGCCCGCGCAAGTTGTAACACAAGAAACTCTATGAACTACGTCACACAAAATTTTAACGCGGGCCTGCGCTGCTTCTGGCCCGCTCCCGCGCCGTTTGTAGTCCGGCACGGCAGTAACAGTGCGGCTCGGCGCGGCGCAGAGCAGTTTGAGCGCGGGCCCGCGCTATGTTGTATAACTATGGCGGCCATGTTAGCATGACACACCGGGGCAGGGCGTTCGCAGTGCAGTGCAGCGCGTCGAAATCAGTTGACGAGAGTTGTATTATGCCTACTGCCTGCCTAACCCGTCACACTGAACGCGGTTTGAACGCGGGCCCGCGTTGCGACTGCTTTGAAACTGTTGCTGCGTTCAGTGTACCGACTCCCGCCGACACCCGCGCTGCTACTGACCTGCTCTGCTCCTGACCCGCGTTTGGTGTGCTCAAGCCTTAAGCCACGGGTACGAAGTCAGCAGTCTGTGGGACGGCACCGAGTCGCATGAATGGTCACGAATCGCTACCTTTCTTATGGCGACAGGCGAAAGTGGCGCCGCCGTGAATTTTATTTACTATTGTAGTTCTAATACACAATTTTAATAAAACTTTACATGGAAATTGTAGGGTCATAGTCTAGTATTTTTAGAAGGTATCGCTACATTCCCTCGTAATCATTCGTAGAAGTAGATAGCAAATGTGTCAAAAGTGGCCACTATTAGCAGTTTTGCTATCTAATTCTAGCAGTGACTACGAGGGAATGTAATGATACCGTCTAAAAATACTAGACTATGGGCTCTAAAAATCCATGAAAAGTTTTAATAAAATCCTTTTCTATTAGCAACTTATAAAATAAAAACCTCTGAGGGCGCCACTTTCAGCTATAAAAATGTGTTCATTCGCACGAGCCGCTCCCGTGCCGCTGCCGCTGCCGCTGGCCGCTGACTTCATGCCCTCTACTACATTCCTAGTGATCGACATTTGATGAGTGAATTGAACGAATTTTACATTCAATCTTTAAACAAACCTGGCCTATGACTGTTCCTTGGGGTACTATAAAGAGCTGTTTTAATAGTAAACTGTTTTAACAAATTTTAGTGCATTGATTTGTTCTTCAAGATAATTTTTGAGTAATGCTGGCAGTATACATTGGAGTAATTTAGTGTCCGCTAATGCTAAAATAAAAACGGCTACCACAAAAAAAACGACAGTGTCAAAAGCTGTAATCTAGTCAAGACAGAGCTATATGATTCTAATTAATCTGTGTGCCTTTTTTATTTTTCTTAATGGGAACTACTAATACTGCAATCAGCGTAGCTGAATTTTTTTTCTCTTTATTTGGGTAAACAAACAGTAAACAAAGTTTGGTCTTAGTTCACTAATATAAAATAATATAACATAAAATTACTTTGCCACCAGCAATTTTGGTCGATACTAAGTTCTACTATCGACATTCGACACGAAAAGAAGAAGTTATGATTTATTTTTGTATTCTATAATTTATCGGCTATAACAATATTGATGAAAGTCCCATCGTTCGCCGACAGTCGTTTTGCCTTTGGACTGATCGCCGATAGGACGTTTCATTTCTTGGAGATTCGCCGTCAGAACCATTCACCAACGCGACGTTTCGCCGACAGAATTATTCGTATATGGCTGTTTCGACGGCAGGACTTGTCAACTATGGACTATTTAGCGATAGATCGTTTCGTTTACGATTGTTTCAACTACGTAAAGTAATGAGAAGTCCAAATTAACAAAGTAAATAGGGTCTGTTTTCACACACCTGTCCAAAAAAGGAGTCTATTGTTTTGTTTCATCGCTGTATGTATGCGAACTTTTCATTTAAACCATAACTACTAAACGCCTTTACCGATTTTGATGAATGAGGTATCGTTAGAACCCCTATCTTATGGCGATTCTATATAAGTACCTACTTAAAAATAATATGTAGTTCGATATTTGTTGTTCGTAGCTGGCTTTTAGAACGGCAGTGGTGCTTTTAAATATTTTTTTTTTTGGAAGTAGGTACTTAAATAAAACATAGAATAAGATTTATTAAACACAAAAATATTATTTATTTACTTCATTAAATTCACAACTGTACTTATATAGAAATGAAATACATTTAGGTAAGTATGTGTATAAATCAAAACTTCGTTTTGCAACACTAGTGGTAGGCAATTAATTACAAAGTGCTCTCTAGAAATAATAAAATAACGTAAGTACCTAAACATTAATTAAATAAATTATAACTAAAATAAAAGACTTTCTTGAATGATAAAATAAAATGGTAGCAATGATTATAAAACTCATGCGACGAATAAAATATGCGCAGCTATTTAATGCTTAATTAACATAATCTTTGTTTAATTAATATTTACCTACTTATGTTATTTTATTAATTCTGGAGAGCACTTTGTAATTGCCTACCAATAGTGGTGCAAAGCGATAATTTGATTTAAAGACATACCTAAATATATTATATTATATAGGTGTACCTACCTAGCTAGCCTAGGTGTATTTATAGTCTCTACAAAGATTTTAAGGGATGATAGTGTCCATTAAAATTAACAACTTTTACTATGGAGAAACCACGAAATCGGGAAAAAAAACCAGCTGTTCCATACATTATAGTCGTGTCGATGTTGTACTTTTGTAATGAAGTAAATAAATAATAATGTTGTATTCAATAAATTTTATTCTATGTTTTTATCCTAACTTACTTGTGGCGATTAACGTCGCGACGTTAAAAAGCACCACTGCCGTTCTAAAAACCAGCTACGAACAAAAAATATCGAACTATACATTATTTTTAAGTAAGTATAAAAAATCGCCATAAGATAGGGATTCTAACGATACCTCATTCAGCAAAATCGGTAAAGGCGTTTAGTAGTTATGGTTTAAATGAAAAGTTCGCATACATAAAGCGATGAAACAAAACAATAGACTCCTTTTTTGGGCAGGTGTGTGAAAAAACAGACCCTATTGACTTTGTTAATTTGGACTTCTCATTACTTAACGTAGTTGAAACAATCGTAAACGAAACGATCTATCGCTGAATAGTCCATAGTTGACAAGTCCTGCCGTCGAAACAGCCATATACGAATAATTCTGTCGGCGAAACGTCGCGTTGGTGAATGGTTCTGACGGCGAATCTCCCAGAAATGAAACGTCCTATCGGCGATCAGTCCAAAGGCAAAACGACTGTCGGCGAACGATGGGACTTTCAATATTGATAGCTTCCAAAATATAGATCGACAATCTTTTCTGTTCCGGTGACAGCGGCGCTATGTTACCGCTATGTGCTTTTTTCTTCTTTTTGTAGCAATCTAACCGGCCCTGACTTCAAGACCTACCAACAGAAGCGCTATGGTTGGACAACAACTTGACAGAAAAATTACATAAAAAAAACACGTTCGTTCCAAATTTTGGCCACCGGAACAGAAAAAGTTATCGCACTGTATAATGGAAATCTTTGCCATTTCTTACACAGGTGTACCCCGACGAGGGCCACGATTTCGAGCGTTCCTCGATGTACCTGTGAGCGCTGTGACCTAGCATCTTTGGCTACGGTGCGGTGGTGGGCCCATCCTTGTTACCGTTAGCCAACCATAAGGAAGACTTGTGCCCCAGTAGTGGGAACATTGCAACATGGTTGACGATGATGATTTCCTTTAGCTACACTGTACTTGTTTTATTTCTGTTTCTCTTTGTCATGTGATTTTAGTAACCTACGTACTTTGTGTATCCTAATAATAGTAGATTGTACAACAAGTGCATAAAACATACCATTTTAAGGCGAGGATGGTTAGTCAGTTCGAGGGTAAAATGGGTTTTATCTACGAGTTATACACTCTGCTTTTCACTTCGAGTGTGAGGAAAATAAATTACAATATTGCAAAAAAGAAAACATACTACAATACAACAGACGAAGATTTTACTTTATGCACTAGAGCATAAAAAGCGATTTTATGCAGCCTATACCCAACATAAACACGAACTTTACGAGCATGAGAAGTGAAAATGATTTTTCTTTCTTTCTTTCTTCCAGATGTACCAATTTGTAACAGCTCACTCTGATTTCTCTAACAAAATAGCAAAAGAAAAAGTTGTCGCACTGTATTAAGGAAATCTTGTCATTTCTTCCACAGGTGTACCCCGATGAGGGCCACGATTTCGAGCGTTCCTCGATGCACCTGCACAAGACGATGGAGCAGTTCTTTGACGAGTGCTTCGGGCCAGTGGAGGTGGCGGACTGGGACGCGGGCGGCATGGGAGGGCTATTCCCTTTCCGCGACTAGGGGGAGGAGTGCCCTTGTTGGAGGTAGACACTTGGGCTATGCTAAAGAAAAGGACTTGTATGAGCAAGAATGAAGATCAGTGGTTTTGTTTTGTCATCGATTTTATTGTGAAAAGGACATGTAACGTGAGAATAAGGAAACTTGAGTATCAGTGGTTTAAAGATTTGTCATCGATGTTAAAGTGAGTACATGTAAAGAAATGGTTAACACCTAGTCGTTGATATATTCATAATTGTTATAGAAATCTGGATTGTAAAATCTACAGCGTATGAAATTTGACATCTGCATCACGATCACAAATCTAATTAGATACAGGATAAGAAGAGTAGAGAGAAGACTACAGTGTTAGACATGGGTGTTGTCGACTGTGGGTACCGAATTGAATGAAATAATGTAAAGTCATTGTAAGAACCAATGTCAACACATTTCTCGACTAACTAAACAACAATCTTTAAAAGTTGTCAGTATTACTAAAGTAAAATTGTTTCTAAACTTCTGTAACACGCCGAGCGTGTGTATTTATTTTACAGATACTATTTAATAATGATGTAACTTCACATTTGTATCGCATTTAAAATGTTGAACACATTATAAATTATTAATGTTGAATACATTACAAGACGTTCCCAGAAAACATTGTCTGATGAGTCTAAATGTAACTCATTTGTATCCAAAACATTTTAATCGACAATAATTTCAGTATTACCACTACCACAACTAACTAAAATATGATTTTGATTACAAAAATGTACTTACCTATATTTGCCAAAACCTTACTTCCAAAACGATGCTTGGCATCATTGTTAAAATTGACGAGATTTTAGATGAATGAGTGAATTGAAATGATGAAACTTGAGAAAACAAAAGAATTGTCTTGTTTGGTAAAAATTTTACGTGGACTTAACTAAAGGATGACTCGTGTCAAGATATGTAAAGATTGAAAGTTTAAGGACCTATGTTTTAGTTAAGATTTTATTTAATGAAAAGTTGTTAAACAAACAATCAAAAATAATTAATTTATTACATTCGAACCTGCTAATAATACAAGTAGGTATACCTAGTTCACTCACAGCACTAAAAGCAAACAGTGATACCAAGTAAAGTGAATTACGCTGATATCGTTCGCAAAAAAGGAATAGGTAAACATTTTGACCTAGAGCGGACCCTTGAAATACTGTCTACTGTTATGTTATTATAAAGAAAATAGCGTTAAATTAATTGAAATATTTTTACAACTTGGATAGACATTATTTATTAGAAATCATCTTATAAGATCAAGTCATCTCATTATTGTTTTTGTATAAAACTTAAAAATATAAAAATGTCAAAATGGTGCGTAAAATTAGAATAATACAGGTCAGATTTGTTAAAATAAGCCTAAATAGCTGCATCTTAGAGAGGGGGGGTAACAATAAATTACAAGTAACAGTGACCGTTTTATTATAATATAAGTATGTGTGTTAGCGTGTTTGATCAGATGGTACCATAAAGAGAGAACAATAGCATTGCTTGTCTTTTGTTTAGTGCTATCTATTGGCAGTATTTAGAAAAACAATAGTTCCAAATAATGATCATAGATGGCGGTGTTCTAAAAGTTTCGGTTACGAAATTAATTTTTTTTTAAACAGCCACTTAGGCATTCGCCCGGACGGTATAAGGTCGTGGGTTCGAGTCTCATCGAAGCTAGTTGTGAGACGGGTCGATTTTTTCTAATTCTTTTACTTCATTTCAATATTCTTAATTATAAATATTGCATTGTGAATGCAAAATAGTAAAAAATACAGTTTTTATATTTTAAAGTTTTGTAACAAACATTGTTCTCTGTCTATGATACGCAAGGGGGTGGAGCTACCCTCAATTTTCTTATGATTATTATAAGAGAAAAATCTATATTTTAGTGCTTATTGTATCTCAAATCTTTATCTGTATATTTACATGTCGCTTTTAATGTTATCTCTGTAAAATGTAGCTTTAAATATAATTATCATTGTACTTAATTATTTTTTATTATTTCTGCCACAGTATATAGTAATACAGTAACTCTAACTTGGAAAAGGATCAAATTAAGTAGGGAATTTGTAATTCTATAAAATTATTGTAAGCCCATTACTGATGCTTCTAAAGTTTAAATATAGGAAGTTGAAATTAGTTGTCTAAATAAGGAATAGAAGTTACGGAAACGAATATATACTGTGGCTTTTTCCATTTAATTTCTGTAGAAGAGTATTAAATACCAAATTTTTATTTAATCTACGAATTGTAATAATGATATAATTTCTGTAGATTTATCCAAAATTCCCTATCTTCTATCCTTATTTTAATAAGTAGTTACTGATTTTTAATGTTTTATGTTGATAAATTAGGTAAATCTTAGCTAGTCTTCTCTAGTCTTTGTATTAAATTAATAATATCGTATTTCTATGATTATCTCTACTGTGACTTGATCGCTTAGAATGATTTGATTACAGTTATATTTTATATATCTTCGATCTTCGACATCGATTAAATACCTAGGTATATACTTACTTACCTACAACTTTTTTCATATAATCATTTGCTTAAATAAATCATGTTGGAATCGAATTTTCAAACTAATTAATGTAATACATTGATCCGACTCCGAAATAAGAAACAGCTCTGTGTTACGGATAACAGACCCAACGAAAATTTTTATTAAAATATACAAGTTGGATTTTTTTTATGCCACCAGCCCCCTGGTTCACAAATCGTCGGAAACGACACAGTACCTACCTACATTACCGAGTAGTACACCTACTTTCATTCATGCAATATAACCATTTTTAATACCTACATTGAAAATAAATTCATTACATTCCCATACATTCCCCTGCCAATAAATTATTAACCTGTATTCCCGTTGTCCCCTTTATTGTACCCATAATGGGACAACTGGAAGTAATCTTAATAAAGGAGAGTGGGCAAAAAACTATGGAGCTTGGACCAAGAAGAAAAACTGGCGGCCACTTCTAGAAGTAGCCTCTATTTAATGGTAGAGTAGAGATATGTGCTTACATTTTTTAAAAACCTTACTTCGGTGCCATGGATAGTTTCCGAGTTACGACTTTTTTGAATATTTTAAGTTTCATTAAAAATACGTTAAAAATGATAGAAATACATTGCTTTAACAATTTTTTGGTGCTTATATTATGTGGACTGATGTAACTATTAAGGTGCTATCACATTCGTCTGACGTCACGTGTTCGGTTTTCATAGTAAATGTATGCACCGGAGCACACATCTTATAACACGTCCATATAGATACAGCGTGTTATCACGTGGCATTAAACAGATGTGACCGCACCCTTAAGATATCTTATAAGTTCACTCATCCAAGTTCACATAATACAGGCTTCTGCCATTTTTTTGTTCTTTATATTAGATCACTGTTTTCCTGTTTTTAAGCGTTTGTACACATTCATCTTATCAATTTTATCATCATCATCATCATTTCAGCCGTACGACGCCCACTGCTGGGCATAGGCCTCCCCCAAGGATCTCCACAACGATCGATCCTGCGCTACCCGCATCCAGCGGCTTCCCGCGACCTTGACCAGATCGTCGGTTCACCTTGTAGGGGGCCTGCCCACGGAACGTTGTCCAGTTCGCGGTCGCCATTCGAGAACCTTTCTGCCCCAACGGCCATCGGTTCTCCGCGCTATGTGTCCCGCCCACTGCCACTTCAACTGAGCAATCCTTCGAGCGATGCCGGTCGTTTTAGTTCTCCTGCGGATCTCATCATTTCTTATTCGATCGAGCAGAGAAATACCCAGCATCGCTCTCTCCATTGCTCGCTGGGTGACATTGAGCCTTCTTATAAGACCCATAGTAAAAGACCACGTCTCGCTTCCATAAGTCATAAATAACTGGCATCACGCACTGGTCAAAGACCTTAGTCTTGAGATATTGAGGTATTTTGGACGCGAATATATGCCGGAGCTTCCCAAACGCTGCCCATCCGAGCTGGATTCGACGAGAGAACTCTTTCTCAAAGTTGGACTTACCTAATTGGATTGTCTGTCCCAGGTAGACATAGTGGTCAACAACTTTGAGTGTAATGTTCTCAACATTAACTGGAGCGGATGCAACATGGGCATTGGACATGATCTTCGTCTTATCCATGTTCATCTTCAGACCCACTCTTTGGGAAGCATTGCTGAGATCTTCGAGCATTGTGTTCAGGTCTTCCAAGGTCTCAGCCATGAGAACTAAATCATCGGCAAACCACAGGTGTGTTAGGTACTCGCCATTGATGTTGATGCCGAATCCTTTCCAGTCCAGTAGCTTAAAAATATCCTCCAACGCAGCTGTAAACAGTTTCGGAGAAATGACGTCTCCCTGTCTCACACCTTTCTGTAGTTGCATAGGATTAGAGCTCTGGTTCTGTAATCGGACCGACATGGTGGGGTTTTGGTGTAAGTAAGGTGTAAGTACAAATTAATAGTAGTTAAAAAAGTCTTGAATGGGTGGTAGGAAAATATTGACGATTCATAAGTACATATTTATTATGTCTAAGTGAATAAAGAATATTTTTATCTTTATCTTTAGTACCTCAGCACCTCGATGTACCTGTAGTCTATTTGGCACCTCTGGAGAGACTGCAGCACGGCCCAGGTCTCGATCGAATCAAAGGCTTTCTCATAGTCCACCAATGCCAAACAAAGTGGCAAGTTATACAGAAGACCTCCACAACGATCGATGGTACTATAGCCTTTTCGGAACCCGGCTTGTTCGGGAGGTTGGAAGTCGTCAAACCTGCGAGCGAGACGATTCGTAATGACTGTCGAAAACAAAGCTTGTAGATATGGCTCAGAAGTTCTTCAAGAGAGTGTTATCACCCTTCTTGAAGAACAGCATCACATCGCTTCTGCCCCATGCCTTTGGCGTTTCGCCCTAGTTGAAGAGCTTCTGGAGGACCTTAAGTATCGGTTTACCGCCCGCTCTCAGATGTTCTGTAGTGATTCCGTCATCGCCCGCCGCCTTGTTGTTTTATAGCTGCTTGAGAACCATTCTAATCTCGTACAGGCTGACGTCCGGGTTACCTTCAATATAGTGTCGGGTAAGCTTGGCTCTAGGTTCTGTAGCTTTACTTTCAACAGGTGTTTGCGTGGAGTACAACTATCCATAGAAACTCTCAATCTCCCTCAGGATTTTATATCATGAACAAAATAAAAATATTTTTAATGAAAAAAAATAACATTATCTTCTTAACTATCCACATCTGAGAGTTATGCCCATAAGAAAAAATGAAGCACATATTCCTAACTTTCATTTAGAATTAGATTCTTAAGTGGCCGCACACTTTTATTTTTCAACCTTTGGTCCAGAGGTGCCCAGTCTCCTTTAGTCAATAAGCGATTTTCTGACAGTTTTAATTAAAAACAAAAATTTGGTTCATAAAATCACTTTATTTTATATATCTTCGATTCACTTTATAAAAGCCTAGCCTTTGTAAAGCCTATAGGTAAAACCTACATATAAAATGAGCTTTTGCCTATCAACCAGAAAAATAAATAAGCACGTTGCAACGTCACCCCTTGCGAAAATTTTCTTTTATTATTTTTGAAACAGCTATGAAATGAATATAACGCAACCATACAAGAGTTCGCCATGAACTCTTCTTTTACAAAGAGCCATCTATGAAGTAGTTTGGAACTATTTTTACTTTTTGAATTGTTTTCGGAAAATCGGCAATTGGACAAAAATCATGGAGACAACGGGAATACAGGATTATTGAAAAGTCCTTATCGTCCTTTGAATAAATAAATCTTTAGTTCAAGCATCCTAAGACCTAATCTAAGCTTAATGTGTATCTAAGTTTATTTTGTGTACTAAATTAAATCTATTTACTTATCTGTTTTTATATATAAATTTCAATAGGTACTTGCTAGATAAATAAAAAAAGATGTTCGATTGGTGTTGAGACTTAAAATATTAAAAATGTGATAGGTGTTTTATTTGAATAATTATCATTTTATATATAAAAAAAAATGTTTAATATTTTATTCTATTAAATAGACGATGTAACCTTATTGGATGCATATAAAATTTAATTGAGATTTAATAAATGTAGGTTGTTCCTACATCGACCGTCAATATTTTTGTAATTAAATACTTACGTGTGTTTCCAAAGAATAAATTAATATTCTAAATTATTACCGTGAGTCGCAAATATACGTTGATACTGTGCACTTTAATTTTAGGGGAGACTGGGTACGGATGAAACGTTTATAACTCGTAAAATATTAGCGGTGTGTCGTTAGTTACAATGTGGAAAAGACGCAGAAGGATAGCTAGCAGACTAGCCTGTACCCTGTAGGTACCCTATTTCAACCGTAAGTACCCTGTCTCCCCTTTTTGCTCCGGCATTTCCCCGAATTTTCTTCTATTTTATCGTGTTGGTTTTTTAAGGTAATGGCTAATCAGTAGTCAGTCAGTTTCACATCCGATTATACAGAGTGTTATTGTTATCAAAGTATATTTGCAACTTAGGAGTCGATTTCAACAACTTAATTAATGATAATTACCTACTACTTACATTAAACCTTGAGCGGCGGCATGTCACCCGAATATCAACCATATGCTAAGGAAACTGAAGTTGAATTTTCGTTGTTAACTTTAAAATACCTACAGGGTGTTTGTTTAAAGAAGTACCTACATCACTTCAGGGGGTGAAAGTAGCCATCAATACAATCAACTTTTACTCTGGGAACAAGTGCGATATCGCGAAAAAAAAATCTGCTGTTCCATACATCTTGGCCCATTTGGTATTACACTTTTGTATGAAATAGCCGATCTTTTTTCGCGATGTCCCACTTGGTCCCATAGTAAAAGTTGATTGTATTGATGGGTACTTTCACTCCCTGAAGTGATGTACATCTTTAAACAAACACCCTGTATACTAGTAGCTTCCCGCGGTTTAACCCGCGTGGTACCTGATCCCGTGGGAATATCGGGATAAAATATAGCTTTTGTCTCTCAGGAAGAATGTAGTTTTGTAATAGCTAAAATTTTTTTAATTCGGCAAAGTAGTTTCAGAATTTATCCATTACATACAAAAAATCAAATATTTTGATTAAAGGTATACTGCCCAGTAAAGATATTGAAATCGGCTCAAAGTAAAAAATAAATCACAAATAAATTAAAAATATGAAAATACTGCACGTAGATTTATCTGTTGACTTTATTCCCGAGTCTAAGATGTGTATAAAGAAATTAATAAAAAATAATGTTTAAATAAAATAAATAAATAGGTGATAAAATATAGCGTCTGCTATGTTCATAACAATATTGTTTTTGACAATGCTCAGTGGATGAAATTGTTTATTTACGTTGTAATGTTGTTTTTATAAGAAAAGTAAAAAAGTTGTTCCCAAATATTGGTTTTATTTACCATCTAAACTGTTTAGGTAAAATCTTTAATTGCATATGTGCCCGGAAAAAGGGTACTTATGTACTTAATCTGTATTAGAATATTTTTTGTTTGAAGTTTTCTGTCAAAATTCAAAAATCGTTATGCGTAATAGACCCTTTTTTAAGGTTCCGTAGTCAACAAGGAACCCTTATCGTTTCGCCATGTCCGTCTGTCCGTCCGTCCGTCGTCCCCAGGACGTAACTAACGACTCCGTAGCTCAGTGTTAGAGCAGTCGCCCGGAAAGCGAAAGGTCGTGGGTTCGAGTCCCATCGGAGCTGATTGTGAGACGGGTCGATTTTTTCTAAATACTTCATTTTCCATTTTTCAGTAATAAATATTGCATTGTGAATGCAAAAAAAATAAAATTAAAATAATTTCAAAAACGTTGTGGGTTCGAAAAGACAGTTTTTTGATTGAGGCATCTGTTTGTGAATTATTAAGCTTTAAAGTGAAAAATTTTGTTAGAGTCAAGTGTCACGTGTCAAGATACGTGAAAAAATTCACAATAGTAGTACATATGACGAAGTTAAAAGGAAAACTATCACAGCTAAGTAGGCTTTACAAGTTTTTGAGATATAAGTAACACATTTTCGAAAACCGCAAATATAACTTTGTCATTCATACGAATACTATGATAAACAAAGTTATTTGTTTCTGGCAAAAAATAACAGTGGTATTTTTGCTAGGTCTAGGTACGTAATCGGTACGTTAAGTGGGTACGGAACCCTTCATGAGCGAGTTCGCACTTTAAGTAACGCTCACTCAATGACTTAACTGAACATAACGCTCAAACATTCAATAGCGTGCGAGTATACGGATAATACCTATAGTGTTATTTTTTTTTTCATTAAAACAGTGTTTTAAGCCATTTGTATAGAATAGACCCTTTTTCCGATCACACATTCGATTGTTGAAGAACTTAAATCAAAGGTCAAATCATAATATATTCGAATCAAATGTATCAATTATCATAAAACAAATATTCGATGATGCGATTTTGAAATAGGTAGCTAAAGGAATTGTGTTACTTGAACATTGAAGAGTTACTTCACAAAAATTCACCCAGACACAAACCAAACCAAAACATGTTCATTAGAGGACTAAATTATAAAACAAGAAATATTACATGTAGCTTACTCCCACAAAAAAAACAACACGTAAGATGCACATACACACCACGAAACCATAGTAAAAGCAAATAAGTCGGTATTACGTACGGCGCAGCCCTGACTGTGGCACCTTTATCATACATAAATTTTGTCAGTGTGTGCGTGCGACGACGCACACGTACGGGCGCGCTCACATACAAACCGTTTACGGTGCCCATGTATGAAGTCAACGTACTTATTTGGTTTTACTATGACGAAACTATCAGTGCACAATACCTGCAGTTGCAGATAACAAAACAGCGACACACGTACCACCCGCATTGGGCCTGCGTGGTGGGTCATGCAGGTCATGCTCATGGCCACAGCCTCCTATATCTAACCAATAGAGAAGGCTGTGTCAAGGCCAATTATCCTTATCCATCGCCATAAAGGCGAGTGCCCTACTATCCACATACTTTTTATCCGGATCAAGTGATCTAGAAACGCGATATAACGGAATATGGGATCGTACAGCTGTATTTTTTAAATGTTTTTAGAAGAGAAGTAATTAATTGGTAATATAATAAATAAATAAATAAATAAATAACTTCTTACATTCACACCAATTATCTAAGCCCATGTTAATTTCATTAAGAAACTGTATCATAGAAAACTTGACAACGGATAAATATATACTTAAATACTTTTTGTTTGTAAATACATACTTAATATACATAGTAAACACCCAGACCAAGACAAATAGACATGTTCATGCACACAAATATTTGTCTTGTCCGGGAATCGAACCAGAGACCTCTGGCGCAGAAGGTGGGTAGCCTACCCCTGCGCCAAATCGGTCGTCAATATGCAATTTTAAAATTTGGTTAGCAAAAAAAGAACAGCCTCTAAATCATTTGGTCAGCATACAAAGATTTTGTTAGCAATAATAAACATAATACTCCTCGCAGTCGTGTAAAAATCAGGCTGCAATTCTTGTTTTGTAAACAATCATGATAATGGTCAGTAAAGTTACCAATAACTTACTTAAATTTTTTTGCTAACAAAAATACGAATACTTTGCTAATTGTCAAATAACACCCTTTTTAAAATTATCCGAAAAACGCCACAGGTATTTATTTTCAAATATTTTACATATTCGGAGATATTATCTCCGTTTGATGATCTATAGATCATCAAACTTCCTTTTTAGACAAGGACAGCGCTAGACACGTGACGTCCGATGTTAGTAGCGCCATACTCCCGCCATATAAAATTTCGTTTTAAAATAGAAATACCTAGAGAGACAGTTTGTCACAATCACAATTCAGCAGCTCATTACTTGCTTGTTAATCATAATCATTCTTCAATGTTACTATTAAATATTTACATAACAAATAACAGTCCGAACCCCTATTCCTAATTTTTCATAATATATTTGTGTTAGGTAGGAATCCCCCAACCTCATAATCAGTAGTCCGACACTTGAATTAGGTACTAAGTAGGTCATCTTTCTCAAATAAAAAGTCAGTGTTGATTGGAATCACAATTTTATTATCTTACACAGAAATGTCGCTTATAGTATATTACATAATTTGTCTACTCTATTACCCACTGTAGAACGTTGATTTGCAGGCGAAGCACCAGTAATTGACCTGGAATCAAAATTTACTCCATTAAAAACATAATTAACCTGTGACACAGCATAAATACTACCAGTACTCAATCTTCACATAAAAGTTCGAAACGCGAGTCATACTCATTCATGACTCATATTGTTATTATAGAAAAAAGAAAGAAAATACATTTATCAACACGCACATTATGTATAGTATAGACAAAGAGCAAAAGGCACAGTTTACTAAATAAAAATAAAAAACGAAGAACCTATCTTGTGTAGTGTGGGGACAATAAATAGGTACCCTGTTTTAGCATAAATAAAAGGAACAGTTTACTAAATAAAAAGAAGACATAAGGACAGCAAAAACGTAAAACCTATCTTGTGTAATGTTTTTTTAAACGAGCGGACGAGCCACGTGATGGTAAGTAGTGTAAGGCCAATAAACACCCTGTCTCAGCATAAATACCTCTGTGTCATTCACATGATGTCCATGATAACGGTATCGATTATGAGCTTAAGGAAAACTTGATGATGACCTTGCGAATGACCTTGAGCATGACCTTGCGGATGACCTTGAGGACGAAAAATACCTATAACAATGTACTGACCTTGGGCAGGTTTACTTCCAGCGGCTGTTCTCCTAGTCCCACTTGGAGGACAGTCCGTCCACGGGATTCACCTTGTGATCGAGCATGCGCTTCAGCTACGCCTTCTGATGAAGATGATGACCTTCAGGATGACATCGTTGATGAACTTGAGCATGACTTTACGGATGACCTTGAGCATGCTTTGCAAATGACCTTGCTCTTGACCTTGCAAATGACCTTGGTCATGACCTTGCGGATGACCTTGGTCATGACCTTGCGGATGACCTTAAGCATAACCTTGGTCATGACCTTGCGGATGACCTTGAGGACGAAAAATACCTATAACAATGTACTGACCGAGGGCCGGTAAAACCAAGTATCACAACAATATACTTACTGACCGTGGGCAGGTTTACTTCCAGCGGTTGTTCTCGTAGTCCCACTTGGAGGACAGTCCGTCCACGGGGTTCACCTTGAGGTCCAGCATGCGCTTCAGCTGCGCCTTCTGATGATGATGATGACCTTAAGTACGGCATCGATGATGACCTTAAGTACGGCATCGATGATGACCTTTAGGACGACATCGATGATGTGACCTTTACTTCGACATCGACGATGACCTTGAGCATGACCTTGCGGATTACCTTGAGTAGGACCTTGCGGATGACCTTGTGGATGACCTTGAGCATGACCTTGCACATGACCTTCGGATAACCTTAAGCATAACCTTGGTCATGACCTTGCGGATGACCTTGAGGACGAAAAATACCAATAACAATGTACTGACCGTGTGGGCCGGTAAAACCAAGTATCACAACAATATACTTACTGACCGTGGGCAGGTTTACTTCCAGCGGTTGTTCTCGTAGTCCCACTTGGAGGACAGTCCGTCCACGGGGTTCACCTTGAGGTCCAGCATGCGCTTCAGCTGCGCCTTCTGATGATGATGATGACCTTACGTACGGAATCGATGATGTGATGACCTTTACTACGACATCGACGATGACCTTGAGCATGACCTCGCGGATGACCTTGAGCATGACCTTGCGGATAACTTTCCCTCTGGCCACGTGGTCCTACTGCCTTTGTCCTACCGATCGGACCACATGACCTTTTTTTTCCGGTAGGTTCGATTAACTAATCGGACTATAGAAACTGTCGTTTTCTTAGACCACGTAGTTTGTGCATGACCTAGAAGCATGACCTTAAACATTACTTTGCGGATGACCTTGAACATAACCTTGCGGATGACCTTAAACATGACCTTGCGGATGACCTAGAGCATGACCTTAAACATGACCTTACGGATGACCTCGAGGTCGAAAAGTACCAAGTATCATGTACTGACCGTGGGCAGGTTTACTTCCAGCGGTTGTTCTCGTAGTCCCACTTGGAGGACAGTCCGTCCACGGGGTTCACCTTGAGGTCCAGCATGCGCTTCAGTTGCGCCTTCTGCCGCTCATCGCTCAGCGTGTCGGGCAGTGGGCTGTATACTGGAAATAAAGGGACAAAACATTAAAAGGAAGATTTGAACAAACTTATATTTATAGGCATAGATTAATAACTCTTCGCTTCGCTTACGCTAGATCGATAGTCTTCATACTAAAGCTTTGTCAAAAGTGAAGCAAAAAATCAGATTTATGTGTGTGCGAGCATTACGTGCCTACGTGCGCCGACCAGCCCCGACACGCACACAAACAAAACTTTGATGTTAACAAAACGGGACGTTCGTGTAAAGTCGGGGGCCGACTGAGCCAAATTGGCTCAGTTTGAATTGCTTCATTTTCTTAGGCCTACTCGGTTTCTAGGCGTTATTATTCTAAGTTTATAGGAAAAATGTGATAGTAAAAAACCACGAGCCCTATAAGTAGCGTTCAGGCGGGATTCGAACCCGCGCCTCCGGGAATCCGGCCCGATGCTCTGACCAACTAAGCTACCGAAAGGCTTACACGACTCGTCGAATTTTGCTATTACTTGTTACGCTGTAGGCCAGCGTTGTTTCATCAATGTGAGGAAACCCTCGCATCCGAAAGAAACATTTTTACAAATGTTTAACAGCAATTAAATTGAGATTTTAAATTATTTTTATGCATTCACAATGCAATTTTTAACCGACTTCAAAAATTGAAAAGGAGGAGGTTATCTATTCGTCGCGTTTTTTTTTATATATATGTATGTACACCGATTACTCGAAGACGGCTGAACCGATTGAAATGATTCAAACGTTATAACATCAGGTTTTTTCCCAAGTTGGTTCCATTTTTTGAAATTTTGAAATCGGTTCTGTAGTTTTCAGGAAATCTTGAAAATACTGTCGTTTTCGTTACCACTGTATGTGAATTAATTACGTATCTTTAGGCATAACTCCTTTGTTTACAAACCGATTTAGATGATTCTTGTTTTGTTGGAAAGGGGATACCTCAAGGTATTTTAACCGACTTCAAAAAGGAGGTTCTCAGTTTTATCACATACCTATTTACCAGAATACACGTAAATTGCCTGCATGATGCACTAAAAAGAGTGAAATAAAAATTATTTTTATATAAAAATTAAGCCGGCTTCAAAAAAATGACATCAAAAAAGTAAGAAATAATCCCTCACCAGCAAATAACGTAAGTACTTTGAAGTCGGGCGGGTTTTAACAAAAACAACAAAAAATTGTACATGTTTCACGCCCGACTTCAAAGTACTTCTGTTGTTTGGTGAGGGATTATTTCTTACTGTTTTGATGTCATTTTTTTGAAGGCGGTTTTATTTTTTTATACAAATAATTTTGTAAGTATATGAAAAAATCGGTCAAAGCATCGGGCCGGATTCCCGGAGGCGCGGGTTCGAATCCCGCCTGAAAGCTACTTATAGTAAAGGGCTCGTGGTTTTTTACTATCACATTTTTCCTATAAGTACTTACAAAATTGCATTGTGAATGCATAAAAATAATTAAAAATCTAAACTTAAATTTCTTTTGACGTTATCTATACTAATACTTACTAGCTTTCCGCCCGCGGCTTCGCCCGCGTGTACTACACGACTTTGACCCTCGGGAATGTGGACGACCTTGATGACGACCTTACGGATGACCTTAATGACGACCTTGATGACGACCTTGCGGATGACCTTGATGATGACCTTACGGATGACCTTGATGACGACCCTGCGGGTGACCTTGATGACGACCTTGCAGATGACCTTGACCTTGACCTTGAACACGAAGACCGAACGACTAGTTATACCGGATCATAGCAGACTATTAATTTCCTTACCGAACAACTTCATGCCCATATAGATCCAGACAGACAAGGAAGCCAGGAATAAACTCCAGCCAACGATGCCCTTCCACTCGCCGGTGGGTGCCTGGAACTCAGCGAAGGTTTGGCAGAACGAGGCGCGGTAAAGCGCTTTCTTCTCCTCAATGGTCAGCTTGCGCCAGTCCGACTTCTCTTTTTCACGGAGGACCTAGGAAATAATGTAAGAAATTATTTATTTATTTATTTTAAAATAATTAAAAATAAAATAAGGGTTTATTTAAATTTTTACTTTTTTGCAGTCACAATGCAATTTTTATGATTGAAAAATGGAAAATGAAGTATTTTAGAAAAAAAAGAGCAGACGGCCGAATAGCGAAAGGTCGTGGGTTCGAGTCCCATCGGAGCTAGTTGTGCGACGCGTTGATTTTTCTAAAATAAGCTTTATTTTTCATTTTTCAATTGGGAAAGTTACCGACAAACTCAATCCATACTTATATTATTGATTGTAAGAAAATATTTATTTATTTATTTATTTTATTTATTTATTTATTATTGATCGACTGATTTGGCGCAGGGGTAGGATACCTGCCTTCTGCGCCAGAGGTCTCGGGTTCGATTCCCGAACAAGACAAATATTTGTGTGCATGAACTTGTCTTGGTCTGGGTGTTTTCATGTATTTATAAACAAAAAGTATTTATGTATCAAATCCGTTATCAAAAAG
This sequence comes from Crambus lathoniellus, assembly GCA_949710035.1. Taxonomy (NCBI): domain Eukaryota; kingdom Metazoa; phylum Arthropoda; class Insecta; order Lepidoptera; family Crambidae; genus Crambus; species Crambus lathoniellus. The sequence goes on along the minus strand of OX453313.1, from coordinate 26,841,789 downwards.
TTGAATCGTTTAATAAATTAGAAAGTTTTTATAGTAAGTAGTAGCAAAAGTAAATGTAAAACATGAAGTTTTAGTCACCAAGTGCTGGAAGATACAAAATTAGAAAATTATTATTATCCCCTTTATTACATTTAAAATACATACAAAATTATATTTCTAAATATTAAATTTTTACAATGTATAAGTAACACTAAAAAATATAACATTAAAAAAAACACATTTAATATTTTAACATTTATTATTATTATTTTTACTAAACCTTACCTTAATGTCTGGTGTGTCGGCCTGGAACCTGACAGCGGGCAGGGGGAAGTCAGGCCTGTCTACGTAGTTGGGCTGGCCGTTGAAACCATAGCCGACCCACTCACGGTTTCCAATCTGTGAGGATCATTAGCAAAATTAGTTATTATCAGGGTATTGAAAAACTTATGGGATGAAAATGTTGATTGAAAATGTTTTGATAGTAACAACATTACTGTACGGTGTCGTCACTGCACCGCACATTCTCCCGCGTCAGCATACTTATGCGATTCACCTAATTGCCCATTTGTTTCTTTATAATTTAATTGTTGTATTTAAAATAGTCTGCATTTACCTAGCAACGTCACTGCGCTTGTCATACCCTATCAAGTAACATTCACGTAAACATTGTAATATCAAGTTTATACAGTTCATTGTGAAAATATATATATTTATCTCAACAAGGAGTTTTTATCATCATCCATCAGCATATCAAGTAAAGGTGTATATATTAGATCATACAATTACTAAAAAAGAAGGAAACTTTTTATATCTTTATTTATGAAATTAAATACAGTCTGAAGTAAGTAAATATGCAGTTATTTAAATTTTTACTTTTTTGCATTCACAATGAAATTTTTAATATGAAAAATTAAAACTGAAATATTTAGAAACAATCAACTCGTCTCACAACCAGCTGCGATGGGACTCGAACCCACGACCTTTCGCTATCCGGCCGACTGCTCTAACCACTGAGCTACGGAGTCGCTTAAAGGTCGTGGGTTCGAGTCCCATCAGAGCTGATTGTGGGACGGGTAAATTTTTTCTAAAAACTTACGTTACATCATAACAAAATAAGTTTTAAATTACCTTGGCAATCTCATTGCTTGTACTGCTTGCACGGATTCCAGCAGGTACGCGGATTGCATCTAGCAATGCACGGCGCAGAAGTAAGTTTGCCATCTGCAAGAAAGAATATAAAAAATATTCTGTCAGATTTAAGGTCACAGCATACTTATCAACTCATAAATGGAACGTAAACGTATCAACGTATGAAACTCCCTACTGCAACGCACATGCACCAATCGGAATCGTAACGTAATCGCCTCGCCTCGGGACCAGCGAGCCTTAAGCGCGGTGTCGCCTAGCCGTAGGCGAGTCGACGTACCGACGCTGATCAGTGCCCCTAGTATGAGTTGATTTTAACTGTCAACGTTTATTGGATAAACTGCTCATGTCGGTAAAGCAATCAAAGGACATGAAAGAGATAGAGCGATAGTTTTCAATTACGAATTAAGTTTGCCAAACTCATACTAGGGGTACCGGTTTGGTTACGTGCTTAGTGCTTACGTTAGGTTGACGCCTGGTTGACGGCGAGGCGAAAGGCGATACGGTGTCGATCCCTTTCCGAGTTGATAAGTCTGCTGTGACCTTTAACCTTTTTTCCAGTTGTTCATCTTTTGTCTTGTTGGTAAGTTTGATCAAAGGTGGATCAAAGTAACAATAAAATTAATATTATTCACCAAAAATAAAAAACTAAGGCAACTAAACTATTTTTAACTGACAGCTTGTTCACACGGATCCATCATTCACGATTTGTCAAAAAACATGACGGTCAAAAGTGTAGAAAAGATGTATCCATCATTTTTCATCATCATATGAAAACATCATGATTCATGATCATGAATCGTCAATGAGGGATCCTGTGTGGACAAAGCCTTAGTTTGCAATAAAGATTTGTAACATAGTAAAAAAAAAGAATTCTTTTTATGGCTTTATTTTTCTTAATGATACTTCAGCCAGATTGTCACTTTAAACTCATAAAAGTACTGGAATTAATGATTATTTAATGTGTTGCATTGCATATTACTTACACAATAATAAATAAGTTCTTACAATCACACCAAATTCACCCTATTGGGCCGGTCAGGCGTCAATAGGTTAAGTAAATACTTTTTGGTTGAATTGAAAATACATCTATTACTAATATTATAAAGAGAAAAGATTTGATTCTTTGTTTCCTTGCATCAAATAAGCCTCAGCTTAAGTCCGCATTGATCAAAAATCCCCACCTAGACAGGTTGTCCTTACTGCAGCCGACCATCGTCCGGAGTCTATTTACAGCCAGAATTAATAACCTATCTACAGATAGGGATAGGTGTGATCCAGATTAATTGCTATGCAACGCTTGATATTAACATAGAATTAACGACAGTTGCCAGGGTGTTGCTAGGTGTTGCCTAGTAACTAATCTGGATCACACCTATCCCTATCTCTGGATAAGTTATTAATTCTGGCCGTTAGAGACTTCCAGGCAGGCCATGGTAACTTGTGTTCAGGCAGGAGGAACTCAAAAGGTGGAACAAATTTGAAACTACTGCACCAATTTAGAAAATTCTTTGACCATTAGAAAGCTACATTCTTCCTGAGTGACATAGGCTATATTTTATCCCGATATTGCCATGGGAACGGGTACCACGCGGGTAAAACCGCAAGGAACCGCTAGTAAAAAAAATTTGTTATTTCAAAATTTTTATATATTTTGGAATAAACAGAAGGGGGGACGGGGGGGCGAAGCCCCCTGACAAATGTAACAGACGTTTCAGGTTAGGTTAGTTTAGAACAGTGACCAAAACTTTTTTTTTAATCACTTTAATCGTCTATCTTTTTTCGAAAGCTATGACTTTTTACACTTTTTGGAAAAAAAAATTAAAGAGTGGTATTTTTATGCACCCCCTTTGCGACACCCGGACCCAGGTATCAAACTCAAAACTACTGGCACAGAAGGATGGATCCGCACCCCTGCGCCAAATAGGTCTTCAAGAATTATTTGTTACTGTTCACCTCACAGCTGCTAATAATAATTACTAATTAATTAAACCCATTTATTGGCGGAATGGTATGTAAAGTTTTCATCAAAGAATTATTGGAGCAATACTATGGTTCTGTCATGTCTAATTTGAAGCTTGCTAGTTATTGTTTTTAATAAAAAAATTACTGGCATATTTTGATACAGTAATTATTGACGTGTATTACTAATAATTATTACTAAAGTTATATAGATCGACAAGTGTTAACTGTAAAATGTTATTGTAATTGTTTAAACTGTGAAATAAATACATTGAAATTGAAATTAAAAGTTGAATTAGTAGCCGAATCATTTTCTTATCGACCTAGTATTTTTAGGAACTTACAGGGAGCTGTGCAATGCTTATCATTTCTTTTACACTTTGTTAGATAAAAAAGTGAGGTTATAATCGACAATCGATCGCCAAGTTACATAACAAAAAATATTCTTAAAATCTTCACGTATACTTTAATTAAGTAACGTAATAAGTTAATAACGTAATTTAACGCAGAGAAACAATAGAAAATTCGATTAAAATTAACCAATTGACAAAATTAATTACGGATTTTGAAATTAGAATGATACCTGTACGATAGGGATAAATTCCTAATTTCTCTACTTACCACCACAGAATTGTATCTTTAACACTTTATTCAAACAACTGATATTTAAAAGACCACAACAAAATATGTCACAATATTAACAGATTGCACAAATTACCTTTATTTAGCTTTTTCGATCGGGAAAATTTATATCACCAACCCGTATGACTGAAAAAGTTTCAGCGCCCTCTATGGGTGAGCTGTCAAATTTTGATTTAGTGAAAACAATTCGTTTCACGCTTGCAAATTGAATTTGAAGATAAACAAAACAGATAAAATAGCCGCTACACACGCTCCTATCCGACCACCGATTTGGTGCGGGCGAACTTCACTGCAGATCTGATCCGCGCCTACACACGTTCAAACACAGAACACATACTCCTAGCGGAGCGTTCAAACCAAATCTGCCAGACCAAATCGGTCGGCGCTACACACGTTCCGATTTGGTCTGGCCGACCTCTAGCCGTTATTGAAGTGTTGCCAGCCACTGCTAATCTCTCAATATTATTATTATTTATAAATACTGAAAACATCAATTTGCTTGCAATAAATAAATTAAAAAGAAAAATATTATCGGTTTTTAATGTTTTATTACTATAAAAAAAACAATTTCATTATTTTTTAATTTTCTGTTATTTTCATTAAAATACTAAACATGCTAAATATTTACTAAAAGCAGCACTTATTGATGAGGTGTTATGCCCTTTTTATATATATTTAGTTTTACGACAAATTGCTAGTTTTTAAACAAAATATTCTAAAAAAACAATTAGATAAATAGAATCTTTTCATAAATGGCCATATTTAAACCTTTCGTTCGTTCAGTCCTACGTAAAACTCATGAACGAGCATTAAATTGAATCCTCTGAAAATCCCTTAAACGTAATTTACCTGCTTTAAATATTTCCGCTTTTACATATTTTCTCCCTAAATCTAGGGGAAAACCTCCAAAATTGTCAACACTGCCAAGTTGGTCCGGTCGGAAGCCTACACACGTTCCGATTTGGTAGGAAGTGAAGTTCGTGCGAACCAAATCCGGCCGACCGCGTCAAACACGAATATGGTCGGACGACTACGCTACACACGTCCAGATTTGGTCTGGAGCAGACCAAATCGGCGGTCGGATCGGAACGTGTGTAGCGGCTAGTAAACACTTAACAAAAACCTTAGCAAGAACAACAATAAATTAGTTCTGTTTCTTTAAATTTAAAAGCTTTTTTTGGTAATTTAATTACAATTAAATTAAGTGTAATGGTAATTTACATTACAGTTCGTATTGTATAGGTGATATTGTAATGTATGTATTGTACCTACTGTATTAGAACTTTCTACAAGTTAGGTAGGTACTCGATCGGGTTTATTCCGGGTTCGATTACCGGTCGGGTAAAAAATATCGAAAAACTAAACGTTTCGACTAACTCGTGTTTGGGTGTATTTCATCTCTACCATCTCTACAACCAGTAGACTTGACTTTAGACTATGAACGACTCGCCTACAACAAGCTTATTAATTGGAAAGTTTATTAAATGGATTTGGGCGCGTTGGATTCTTTTTTGGTTAGGGTGTCGGACAGGACTTTCAACTGATTTTTTATGGATATAGGACTTATAAGATTTTTTACTGTTTTAGTATGGAGCGGGGACTTGTAAAATTTTCAAGAATGAATTTTATAAAAATGAAAATATCTCGAAAACGGTGCGTCATAGCTGAAATCTAACAAAATTTTCGATCCCCTATGGTGCCCCGGAGATACCTAGGAGGCATCCGATGGACATATAATTTTTTTTTTTTTCTCAAAAAAGTTTTTGTTTTTTCAAAATTTTTATATGTTTTGGGAAAAACAGAAGGAGAGGCGGGGGGCTTCGCCCCCCGTCCCTCCTTCTGTTAAAAAATGTAAGAGAAATATATATGTCTCTTAAAAAATGTAAGAGACGTTTCAGGTTAGGTTAGGTTAGAACAGTGACCAAAACGCCGCGCGAGCCGAGCGAGCGAAGCGAGCGTGCCGTGGCCGGCGAAGCGCCAGAACTGATTTCATACACCCCCCCTACCCCCTACTTCAGTTTAATAGGAAATGGGAATATGTTCTGGCGCTTCGCCGTCCGCTGCCGCGGCACGCTCGCTTTCGATCGCTTGGCTCGCTCGGTATGTTCATGTAAACCTAACATGCTCGTCGCTTCGCTCCTCGCACCTATCAGCAGTACAGTCACGAGCAATAATATGTATACAACATAAGACCATGTCATATTACAATATTAAATGACTTCTGTGACACTGATCGTTTTCTTTTGGAACGCTACAGTGTGACAAAGTTCTATGTTGTATTGTATACCTGACTTGACTTTACCTTGACTAATGCTAATGATTGTTAATCTTATTTTATATTAGGTAATGTAATACAATTTGACATAATATATAATACTTCAATAATCAAGGTAATGATGTAATAGTAATAAATTAATATCAATATGTAATAGTAATAAATTCATACCAATATGACGCAATATTTGCACGCCTACAATATTTAAGGCAAAATACCGTAGATCTAAACACACGTTGTCTTCCATCTCAATGTATGAACACTGTATTGAGCAAATTAAACATTTCATTTCATTTCATTTCATACCTACATAATTATTATTGCTCGTGTCTGTACATGAGTCACTATTTTTAAACATAATAAACCGTGTGGGTGAGTTGACCGTAGGAGAAATGACCAGTAGTTCAATCAACCGTAGGTGAAATAACCGTAGGTGAGTTGATCGTAGGTCAGATGACCAGTAGTGATTTCGTACATTAGTTGTTTTAAAAATAGGTGTAACGACCAATAGTTATTTTGAACAGTAGGTCTTTTGACCGTAGTTATTATGATACATACCCGATATCACGAATCGTGGGCTGCCGAAGTTCGGAGCGTTAGCCGGTACGGCCTCAAACTCTCATCATACGAGCAATATGTTGTTAGCTACACTCGTGTAGCTAACCAATTTCAAAATTCACCAAAATTAGATAAGTGGTTTAGGTGAGGAAACGTAGTTGTTGAACTACGATAACAGCTTTTATTACGTAGGGCATAAAGGCGGTCTCACTCAAGGTCAACATGTATAGTCTGATGTGCCGCCGTCTGTACTTAGATAGATACCTAAATAAAATGGTCAAAAGAAATAAAAAACACCGAACAAGGTTAACATTATTTTTCATTCTTAGGACCCATGTTATCTAGCAACAAGCCGTATAGATCATCTTTAGGTAGTAGGCCCTCGAACATTGATATGTTTTTTTCTCTAAATGTGTTGTCTAGGAAAGGCTTTGTGTCAATACTTAACCCTATTTCTCTATTACCATCCTCTCCGTCCTTATCATCATCACTATCATCTTCATCTTTACTATCTCTTTTGTGTTTAGCAGCTTTCTTCTCAGAGTCCGACAAATAAAGCAGTGTTAGTACAGTGTCGTCAATATCAGCTAACTTAGTGTCAACTTTACCGTTTTTAATCATTTCTAGCAATTTAGAATCGTCAACTATTTTATCTCCTTCCAAACTGGACATGTGATCAATTATTTGTTTGAGATCTAAATTATCAATTAAATCTACAAGGTCTTTTTCCAGTTCTGCGTCTTTGTTTAGCTTAACTATGTTCGTATCTTTTACAGTAATTTCGGGTGCATCCGTTTTTTCTGTGGTTGTTTTTACAGTTTCGGGTTCAACACTATCTATTGATGTTACTAGCTGAATAGGACTCATTTCAGTTTCACTGTAAGAAGTTATCGGTGCAAAGAACATTTCTGTTGTTGGTTCAGAGACTGTTACTATAGGATCTGAAAGACGTGCAGCACGCTCTGTAGATTTTTCCAACATGTCCTGGTATTCTATTTTGTCTTCAGGTGCGTTGGTGGTTGTCTCTTCCTCCTGCTCTTTGTCGTCAGTGTGGAACATCGTTTCCAAGAAGTCCTGGAATATTTTTGAGTCTTGCAGCATCCGCAAAGCGTCTACCTCTTGAATGGGAAGTGGAGCTATCGTGCCGCTCAGAGGTGGGATTTTGAATGTAGTTAGTGGTGCGTGTGTAGGAAATGTCATGCGCTCTCTCTTGCGCAGCAGAGTTGTTCTCTTGTTGGCATGTGGAACATCCTGGGAAAATATAATGATAAGTTAACAGTATTCTAAATGGTAGATTTACCATAGTAATTACACACAACACAATAGCTGATCAGACTTTACAGTTTCACTAAGAAAGCGCCATCATATTATCATCATCAAAATGTCCACCATTTTTAATAGCAGTGGTTTTTGTAGTGCGAGTGTAAACTGAAAAGCCTGTACCGTTAGACGTACTTAACAGAAAACAGTATAATAGTAAGTTGTAATAACAACAATAGTAATAGTAGTAATAACAATAATAGTAAGAGTAAGTTTGAAACTTGCAATTTGCAAAGCCAGTAAGCAAGAATCATCTGTGACTTGAGATGAGGTGAGGTGACCACTGACCTCTTATAATACAAGTACGCTGGACTAAATTAATGTTATATACGAAATGACAGTTGTTTTTTGTGCCGATTCACAGCGCCCCGCTCGAGCGTCTCGGGTAGGTACTAAAATTGCAAACGGCTAATGGCTGATCGTTGTTTTGTTAGGTAATTCTCTGATAATTTACGTGAAAACCGTGGAATAAGACTTTACTTAAAAGGCAGCTGGATAACCTTCCACATGTAACTGAATTTCATGGTTAAAAATTTTTCAAAAGCTTGTCTGAAGCTTATAAACACTATTTTATATTAATAATAAACGTTTTTATTCATACCTTATTATATTTAAGCGTCATTTAAGCTATGTTTTCATCTCTATTATTAGTTCCATGGACGCTCACGCTGCTATCAGCGCCAAAATGGCGAAAATCAAATGGCTTCATTTTGAAATTGATAGTATGAAGTCCATCGTACTTGTATTATAGAGGTCAGTGGGTATAACTCAAATGGTCTATTCCAAGTAATTATAAGTAAAAAGTTTAGTTTCTATTTGGTGACCTGGTCCATGATCTTGTCGATCCAGTGAGTGTAGTAGCCCAGCTTGGTGAACACAGTGGGTGCGTCAGGGGTGCCGCAGAGGGGGGACCCGAAGCTGGCCACGCCCACCAGGATGCCCCCCACTAGTCCGGGGCCTCCGACGTCACGCTACAACATAGGATTTAAGGTAGAGACAAACTGATCCCACATACGCAACGTATGCAAGGCATTATGACATCTAGACCATTGAATTTGTATGATTATAAACCTTCGATCAACAATAACACCAGGGTCTAGGACACATGACCGAAAATCATTTTCTCGAAAGCCATTTGCCCACCCGCCTTATCACCGAATGTTCATTTTATCGATGGGCCATTTTACCGATGGGTCATTTGACCGAAAAGCCATTTGACCGAACACTCATATCACCGATAGTACATTTCCTCGAACCTCATTTTATCGAAGGGCTAAAAGAATTTTAATAATAAATCATTTACATAAAATAATATGAATTTACTTATTTCGTGTAGTATCAATGTTTAAAACCCTTATCTGCACGAAATAAATAAATTCTTACTAGTATAAATAATTTATTATTAAAATACAATTATCGGTTTTTTTCCGGGACGGTAAAATTCACTGTAGTGCACAAGCACCCATCGACGTGAACCCTTTTAGCCCTTCGACAAAATGGCGTTCGAGGAAATGTACTATCGGTGATATGAGTGTTCGGTCAAATGGCTTTTCGGACAAATGGCCCATCGATAAAATTAACATTCGGTGATATGGCGTGTGGGCAAGTAGCTTTCGAGGAAATGATTTTCGATCATGTGTCCTAGACCCATAACACCTAGCTCACAATAACACCTAGTTCTAGATACTTACCTAGTTGGAGTGACAGACATGGCCGAGCGTTATTCGCCCATTTGAGAGTATAATTTTATTATTATAAGTAGATTAATTTAACAGTGTCAATAATACCACAGAATAAGCAACTTTTCATACAGTAGGCCGACGGAGACGTCTAGACAGGTCAATCGTGCGGGGCTTGCGGGGTGAGACGGGGTAGTGGTTGTCCCGAGTTACATACAACGCCGTTCATAGTAACTCGGGACAAGTCTTCCAGGGCTATCACGTCTTTATCGTTATAATTTATTTTTAAATTAATATTATGGTGCATACGACATGTAGTGTGAGTGCGTGCAAATCTTCATCTCGCTTATTAAAAAAAAGGCAATTTCCAAAATCCAAGATGGCGGCCAACTTTTTTGTTTGCGGGCCAACTTTGATGAAACTTGGTTTTTGGTACAATTTCGATAAGAAAACAACAACACAATGTCAAAAATAAAACATTCCAAGATGGCGGCCAACTTTTTTGTTAGCAGGCCGATTTCGATGAAACTTAGTTTCTGGTACTATTTTGACAAGAAAACAGCAAGGCAATGTTAAAAATATTAAAAATCCAAGATGGCGGCCAACTTTTTTGTTTAAATAAATAAATAAATAAATAACTTCTTACATTCACACCAATTATCTAAGCACATTTTAATTTCATTACGAAACTGTATCATGGAAAACTTGATAACGGATAAATATATACTTAAATACTTTTTGTTTGTAAATGCATACTTAATATACATAGAAAACACCCAGACCAAGACAAATAGACATGTTCATGCACACAAATATTTGTCTTGTTCGGGAATCGAACCCGAGACCACTGGCGCAGAAGGTGGGTAGCCTACCCCTGCGCCAAATCGGTCGTCGTTTGTGAGCCGATTTTGATGAAACTTGGTTTTTAGTACAATTTTGACAAGAAAACAACAACGCAATGTCTAAAATAAAAATAAACCAAGATGGCGGCCAACTTTTTTTTTGTAATCCGATTTTCATGAAACTTAGTTTCTGGTACTATTTTGACAAGAAAACAACAAAGCAAAGTTAAAAGTATAAAAAATTCCAAGATGGCGGCCAACTTTTTTGTTTGCAAGCTGATTTCGATGAAACTCAGTTTCTGATACTATTTTGACAAGAAAACAGCAACGCAATATAAAAAATCCAAGATGGCGGCCAACTTTTTTGTTTGTGAGCCGATTTTGATGAAACTTGGTTTTTAGTACAATTTTGACAAGAAAACAACAACACAATGTTAAAAGTATTAAAAAATCCAAGATGGCGGCCACCTTTTTTGTTTGCAGGCCGATTTCAATGAAACTTAGTTTCTGGTTTAATTTTGACAAGAAAACAGCAACGCAATGTTAAAAATATAAAAATTCAAGATGGCGGCCAAATTTTTTGTTTGCTGGCCGATTTCGATGAAATTTAGTTTCTAGTACTATTTCAACAAGAAAACAGCAACGAAATGTTGAATATATTAAAAATCCAAGATGGCGGCCGACTTTTTTGTTTGCAAGCCGATTTCAATGAAACTCAGTTTGTGGTTCTATTTTGACCAGAAAACAGCAACGCAATGTTAAAAATATAAAAATCCAAGATGGCGGACAAATTTTTTGTTTGCTGGCCGATTTCGATTAAATTCAGTTTCTGGTACTATTTTGACAAGAAAACAACAACGCAATGTTAAAAGTATAAAAAATCCAAGATGGCGGCCAACTTTATTGTTTGCAGGCTGATTTCGATGAAACTCAGTTTCTAGTACTATTTTGACAAGAAAACAGCAACGCAATGTTAAAAATCCAAGATGGCGGCCAACTTTTTTGTTTGTGAGCCGATTTCATTGAAACTCAGTTTCTGGTTCTATTTTGACAAGAAAATTGTGTTGTTGTTTTCTTGTCAAAATTGTACTAAAAACCAAGTTTCATCAAAATCGGCTCACAAACAAAAAAGTTGGCCGCCATCTTGGATTTTTAATATTGCGTTGCTGTTTTCTTGTCAAAATAGTACCAGAAACTGAGTTTCATTGAAATCGGCCTGCAAACAAAAAGTTGCCGCCATCTTGGATTTTTTAATACTTTTAACATTGCGTTGCTGTTTTCTTGTCAAAATAGTACCAGAAACTGAATTTTATCAAAATCGGCTTACAAAAAAAAAGTTGGCCGCCATCTTGGTTTTTTTTTATTTTTGACATTGTGTTGTTGTTTTCTTGTCAAAATTGTGCTAAAAACCAAGTTTCATCAAAATCGGCTCACTAACAAAAAAATTGGCCGCCATCTTGGATTTTTAATATTTTTAACATTGCGTTGCTGTTTTCTTGTCAAAATAGTACTAGAAACTGAGTTTCATCGAAATCAGTCTGCAAACAAAAATGTTGGCCGCCATCTTGGATTTTTTAATACATTTAACATTGCGTTGTTGTTTTCTAGTCAAAATAGTACCAGAAACTGAATTTAATCGAAATCGGCCAGCAAACAAAAAATTTGGCCGCCATCTTGGATTTTTATATTTTGAACATTGTGTTGCTGTTTTCTAGTCAAAATAGAACCACAAACTGCGTTTTATTGAAATCAGCCTGCAAACAAAAAAGTTGGCCGCCATCTTGATTTTTATATTTTTTTACATTGCGTTGCTGTTTTCTTGTCAAAATAGTACCAAAAACCGAGTTTCATCGAAATCAGCCTACAAACAAAAATGTCGGCCGCCATCTTGAATTTTTTAATAATTTTGACATTGCATTTGCATTATTAAATTAATTTAATATCGCAATACCAATGTACCCCACCCGGGGTCGTAAAAGGTCCACCGTCACATTTTAAAGTGACAACCCTTACGTACTTACGTAAATACCTACCTATACAGGCGTCGGCATCGCCCAACTTCAAGGGCGTCGTCCAACTGTATAGAAAGATTGCTTAAACTGTGATAATACTAAGGTATTTCCAACCGTAGTACTTATAAATTCCTTGGGTATTTCAAACTTGGAACGCTTCCTGACATTTATAATGTAAGATCGTAACATCCGTAACCTTTTTTCTCGGTTTAAAAAAAGTCAGTCTGTGCAATAAAAAGTTTTCATTAGTTCGTGAGCCTTCATCTAGTACTATTTTTGATCGAAGCTAGAAGCACACTTATCATACGCAACGCAAAGTATACAACGCGTATGATAAGTGTGTTTCTAGTCATACAAATTCATTGGTCTAGATGTCATATAGATCAGTTTGCTATATCACCAAATAGTTAAACACTAAAGTAAAAGGTTTACGTAGACTGTTTATCACTGTTAGAAATAACGTCACTTAATAAATAGGTAGGTATATATTAACCAGGAATTTGATGTAGTTATTTGGATAGGAAAAATGTGATAGTACAAAACCACGAGCCCCATAAGTAGCTTTCAGGCGGCGGGAAGCTACTTATGGGGCTCGTGGTTTTTTACTATCACATTTTTCCTATACTTACAGAATTGCATTGTGAATGCATTAAAAATAATTTAAAATCTAGTTATTTGGAGTTAGATTTTGAAAAGAATTCTTTGTGTATTTGCTTTGCTACAAACTTAAAATTAAAACACCTACATTGCAAGCTCCGCCACCAATTGAAAAGAATCCTGCGCAGAAATTCTTCTTGCTGACATATTCTCTGTGAAACCATAACTATAATTAGTATTTTCTAGCATGTATTTTGATAAGTTAATACCTACTTTATTACGGTTAAAAGTTGCTGCTGCAGCACAGATATTTCTTTCAGTGGTTAGATGAGCCAAGCCACCACGCGAGCCCAATGAGCCCCAATGCTTAAAAGTGGATGCAAATGCAGCCATAACCAACGGTTAAAGATAGAGACAAACTAATCCCACGTAGGTACTCAACGTATGCAACGCATTATGACATCTAGAGACCATTGAATTTGTATGACTAGAAACAGACTTATCATACGCAACGTACTCAACGTATGCGGTATGCGTATGATAAGTGTGTTTCTAGTCATACAAATTCAATGATCTAGATGTCATAATGCGTTACATAGGTTGCGTACGAGGGTTCAGTTTGTCTCTACTTTTAACGTGCCTTCCGAAGCATGAAGGAACTCGAGATAGTTAAAGCTAACTTACTTTGAGTAAACCTCCTGGCATTCACGTAGTGGGTAGAAGTCAAGCACTGCATACGCTAACTGTTGGCGCCAAGGATCCATTATCACGTTGTTGGCCTGGAACCAACAAAGAATAATGTGCCTTTGTACCTAAATGTCGTTGCTTCTGTTGAAGCTGATTTTTCTTGCGTCCGTTCTTAGTTAAAAGAGGCATGAATGAAAATTTAAAATAAAAAGAAGTAATATAAATAGTTTAGACGATCTTGATTCTAGTAAACTCTGATATCAGTATTAAACTGAAAATAATGAACATAAAATCTGCCAAATTTCGAAAAGACTTGTTGTTTTCTTGTAAAAGTATATGTGTAAGTAATATTGAGCTACATAAGTTTCAGCAATCCAAATCATGTTAGTAATGAAACAAAACGAGGTTTATCCATACTTACAAACCCAATGACAGACACGAGGAAATATAGAAAAGTTGGTTTTCCACATTTACCTGACAGGGCATTGAATCCGAGACCTTAGTTATAGCGGCACCTCAAAAACCACGGAGACCGTATCGACCATGCAGATCGTCTAATGTTTAAAGCCTCACCTGTCTTGCGCCCCATCCGATCAACGTAATGCCATCTGTGGATTGAGATAATTGCGATTCGGAACGATCATAACTGATCTTCTTGACCCTTTTCCTTTTCAAGTTGATCCTCCTGACGAGACGAAGAATGCAGAGATTATTCATAAGTGTCTTGGGGTTGTAACCGGGATGGAAGTAGACCTCCATCACGGCAATGTTCTCGCCATTGTTGTAAAAGGTGCTGCCCACTCGTACTGATAGAAATGCTGGGTTTTCACGGAAGAAACGGTTGTTGTAAGCCCTGTTGAAAGTGGCATGTTTATTAAACTAGAACCATTTCTTGATTTATACGAGTAAAAATGTTAATTGTATTGGTGTTTGCTTAGTGCGCGCGTACACAAGGATCTCTCAACAGCCACGAAACGCCGCTACAGAGCTCTCTATTGAAAGTAGTTTTCACAATTTAAATAAACTAGCTGCAGACGACTGGCGACGGCGTATCAGATCGCGGCTTCCATAATGAATGAAATCTGTTCACAGCTGCGTTTTATGGCTGCAGCTTGGAAAACGCTTAGAATACTTTTACCTACGAGCAAAAATGCTATGTACAGGTACACTTGACAACTAGAACTAAGAATAACATAACTAAAAAAATACATAATAAAAATCTATTAACGATTAATACTCACAGTTGAAGACACGAGGAGGCACTAATGATGAGATCAGATTTGATAATGGAACCGCTGCAATAGAATTGGTTGAAAATGTGGATACTGGCCATGAAAGGAAAGTGCTTGATCTTGGTATTCTCCCCTCTATACACGCGTCGGGCTGACTCTTCGGGTTCTTGAAAATAGAGAATAGTTAGTAGGATTGTTATGTAAATGTGAAATATACTTGTTTATTGACAAATGATGACTAGTGCCTATAGTAAATAAAAAAATTCTATTTCGGAGGTTACGATTAGAACCAAACTAATCCTAGGTGAGCATGGTTCAATAAATATAAAACGAAATGTAATAAATTAAAGAACAAAATAACTTACTCCAGAAATAATTTTGACCCAAAACAGGGTCTTCTTCATCGGCTTTATCAAATGTGTCATCGGTATCATTATACATTGCTATCTCATTTTCTCTCAGTATCTCATAAACTTGATTCTTAATGCGCAACGTTTCATTATTAACTCCATATTCTTTCTTGAAAGTCTCAATATTTGCCATAAGCTGTTTAACATAGCTGGCAACAACGTCATCATTTAAGTCATCAATAATATATTTATTTTCAAAGTCTTCATCCAGCAAATCATTAAGTGTAGTCATAAAAACTATAGTTTGATTATTTGTACTTTTATTGTCGACTCTCGTCAGTTTCGCTATTTCTTTTAAATTTTTGTAATCTTGTAACGTGAACGATATAAGATGGTTGTGTACTATTGCATACTCTTTCAGCTTTTGGTTTCTCTTTACATCTTTGAGTTGAAGACTGGAAAATAATGTGTTGATTGTGTCCCGGATCGCTGTCTCCGTCGTCAAGATATTGTTATCCTCGACACTCGGCAATTCGACAAGCGCTGATACTTGACCGATGAACAATATTAGCGAAGTAAAAACACCGTTCTTGGCATTCATCATTATGATTTTCAAATTTATATTAATATCTTTTTCAAAGCTAAAATTATATCTGTTCACCGTAAAACAGGTTCAATTTAGTTCCAAAAAGAAAGTTGCGTAAATGTATGAATATAAATAATGTTGTTACATTAAATTGGTTACTTTTTATGGTCGTGGTTTTATTTCTTCCTATTATAGTAGTGTGGAAACACAATTGCGAAATTTATATTAAAACGAAATCGATATTTCGACACCTACTTTATATAAGAGATAAGCAAATAAAAGTCCATATATTTGTGTTACCTAATTTATTAGCTAAGTCGTTTCATTTATAAGTTTTTATTTTGTAGTTTACACTATTTCAATACTCCAATAAGTTATTATTTTCATCTTCTATACAATATTAGACGACATGAATACAAGTGAAATATATTTGTTCATGATGTTCATAATGGCTGAAAATATCCAAAAGGATGTGATGGTCAACACATCAAACGTAGAACCAGTTCCATTCTATGACAATAATACAAAATTATTCCACATAATGACGAACCAACTGTTTTCAGCCTTGAAATTGAACAATTCTTTTGTAAAAACGACGAGAATTAAACTGCTGTTGACTATTCACACATGCTTATTAAAAATAATAAAAACAAGAAACTATAAACTTCGAGAAATCAAAGCTGAAATCGATATCACGCCATTAAAGGACAATAACGAAAGTCCACTTTATGAAATATTGCAAGATAAAACAATTTTCCCTGAAAATTGTACAATAAAAGAAATTGATGATGAAGTTACTGAAAAACTGATAGAAAGTATTAAAGATTTTCTTCACAGGATCGACAAGTTGAATACAAGTTTTGGAAAAAAGGTTGCTAAGAATTTTACTTCTAATTGGGATCTTAAAAATTTCACAAGGCTTAAAGTATGGGGTAAGCCTTTAATTTTTTATTTCAACAACTTGTTGTATTCTCAAAAAATTTACAAGGCTTCTTTCTTGTCTGCATAGTATACCTACTCATAGAACAAAGTCGCTTTCCGCCGTTTAACCTTTAAACTACGCAATGGATTTCACTAGGATGAATGATTCAAGAAGAAAGTTAATGAATCATCAGCCATTATAAGTCCCCACTGCTGGGGCACAGGCCTTCCTTATGATGGATAAAGAGAATGGCCATGACATGACCCACCACGCGGGCCCAATGCGGATCAGTGAGTATTAACAACTGCAAACGCAGCCGTGATCAACGGCTTAACGTGCCTTCCGAAACACGAAGGGGCTCTAGATAAGTTTTTGGACAACCATCCCGTGACCGACCAATGCGAATGTTGCTTAACTTCAACGATTGCAGACCGAGTGCGTTTACCACTACACCACGGGCTCCTCTATGAATGCATCTTAATATTTACATTGTACCCGTGTGAAGCTTAGGAAGCTTAGGTAGTAGTGCTAGTAGTATAAAGAAAGCTACGCTTTTTTCACTGAATCTAACTTGCATTTTAATTCTTCTTCTTAGCGTTTCGATGGCAAACACGTAGAATTTGGCCACGTTTACAGAACTATCCATGGCATGCATTCAATCTTCCCGCGTGCAGGTTTCTGGGCATGCGGGGCACGATATAAGATGGCATGCACATCGTTTGAGTGTCACCGCAAATACAACTCATATTACAGCCAATCGAGAGTCCCCACCAGGACATGTTGTCTTTGCTCCGGCCGACCTGAGTCCGAAGCCTATTTAAAGACTTCCATATCGGCCAACAATCCATGTCCAGGAGGGAGACTCTCGGAAAGTGGAACATACGGAGTCGGTGGAGTTATTTTTTTACGCCAAAGGTTGCATCTCGCCTGTGCAGGGTCCGTTATTAAGGGATCGACACGATCGATCTGCGTTCTAATTGACATCATCATCTTTTAGTGCCCAACGAAAATCAAACTATGCGAAGAATCTTCAACAGTAGGTCGACGCGGATCGATTGGTATTCGTTCATGGCCAGCGTCCACGTGAGTGGAGAGTTCGTGTGCGCAGGTTCAATCATCAAGAAGTATTTTGTTATTACAGCTGCGTCTTGCTTGTATGGGTAAGTTTAATCATCATCATCAGCCATTTAGGTTGGTATTATAGAACAACACTCAAGTGGAGTCTTCTTATGTATAATTAAATTAAATTAAATAAACTTTTATTTCAGACTTTTGGTCCATAAAGTGTTAGTAACAATTTTAATCTTAAAATCTAGTGTCAGTGTTTACACATAAAAATAAAATAAAAATAGAAATTAAATTTACAGCCGGGTCACGGGTGTGTAGTAAAGGTGTGCGTTATATTCGATAACGCACAGGGCCGCTCCGCCCCTGTGTGCGAAGTGTGCGGCGCACACAGGCGCCAAGACAATAGGGGCGCCGCTATCGAAATTATTCATCGAAAAAATTATGCTGAAGCGAGATAGCAATGAGAAAACGACGCGCGCGGGAGCGGGATTTTGCAGATTAGGCAAAAACAACACAAAATCACTTCGTATTAAAAAACTACAACGATTTAAAAAAAATGCTTCTATACGATCCTAAATATTATTGGTGTCCACTAATTAAACCAATTTCCAAAAGTGTACTTAAGTAACCCCATTTGAGAATAATCTTGAATTTTCGTATTTGTTAGTGGTCTTTTCGGAAAGAAAAAGTGTCGAGGCAAAATCAATAAATCGTGTTTTTGAAACCATACGGATCTAGATAAAGGTATGAAGAAATATATATCTTATTACCAGATTTGTAACAACTGTAACCGTCCTACAGTTTTAAATCAAAAAGTCCATACTTTTTCCGAGTAGCGCCTTAACGCCCGCCGATGATTTGTGTGAAGAAATTATGTCATGTCAATGTTTTTTCAAAAAATTTAATATAATGATGTGGCGAAAAGTCAAATAAGACCAAAAAAATAAGAGTGAAGGTACATTAATTCGCAAGAAGCTGAAATTTGGTGAAATTGTTCAAAACATTATTATAAATGATATTTAAAAAGCCCTCATCGATCCGGTACCTGGAAAAAAAACTCTAAGTCAAAGGTAAAAAAATGGGTATTTCGCGATATTTGTGATCGCGGGTACATTTGGAAAGGTCATGATGACGATTACACCCATGAAGCTCGACTTAATACTGAGGTAACCAGTATTATGTCGAGCTTCATGATTACACCTTTCCAAATTTTTTTATCGATATAGGTATCTCAGAAACGGTGGCACTTAGAAAAAAGTATTGAGTCTTTTTTTTATAGATAATTACATGATTTACAATTTTGTCTTTGCTAATTGGGTGTTTGACTGTTGTTGAAATGTACCTAATTATGACATTCAAAAATATAACATTATTGAATAACAAATGTGAAAAAAGAAATTCAATATGTATTATAACAAGCGAAATATGAGTTACTTAATTGTGACTCTAGCTATCTCTTTTTAAAACGACATTTTCTATGGCGAGAGTATGGCGCTATAGAAATGTGACGTCACGTTTCTATAGCGCTCTCCTTGTCTAATTAGAAAGTTTGATGCTCAATATCGCTGAAAATATGCAAGGTATTTGAAAAGAAATAGCTATGTTGTGTTGCTACAAATTAAATAATCATTTTAAGTAAATAAAAACAATTCTGTCAAATACCCAATTACCACACTTTTATTAGCTTCACTTGTAACTAAGTCACAATGTAAGAAAATCTTGGAATTCAATTTTAACCTACTTCTAATTGTCGTATTGATTTGAAACTTTGCAAGTCTATATGAATCCGATGACAATACAATAATTTGCTACTATCGAGATGATCTGATGATGGAGTCAAGAGGTGGGCAATAGAACTCATCAATGGCTGCTAGGAAACCCCTCGAGTTTAGGCTCATTTGTTTTGTTCTGATGAGACCTAAACGCTACACCTTGATGGTGAGGGTCTGATGATGGAGCAGGGAGGAAGCCAGTGGCACTTCTTAATGACCACTAGAAAACCCCTCGAGATTGGGCTCATTTGTTTCGTTCTGATGAGACCTATTCGCTACACTTGGTGGTGAAGGTCTGATGATGAAGCAGGGAGGAAGTAATGGTTCGGCTCGCGCATCTGGTAACTAATAGACTCTACTTGAATTTGTAAAACTAAATACATAAAGTCACGCCTTTGACTTATAATGTTTACGGGGTGGACAGACACATGAATGGACTGTGGAATCGATTACCACCCACCCATAGCTTGCAAAGCATGCATTTAAGTACTTAATATTGACAACGCGCACCACGCTTTTTAATTTCAGTTACTGATTAGACGGCTATTTTGTACTTTTGAGTCTGTACCTATAAAAGTGTGTGTTTTTAGTTTTTTAAACTACTTAAATATTTATTTTTTACGATAAAACTTACCGTTTTGCTGAAAAAACGCGAATTTGACATTTGACCTCGAATTTTTTTTTCCAGGTACCGGATCGACGAGGACTTTTTAAATTTCATTTATAATTATGTTTTGAAAAATTTTACCAACTTTCAGCTTCTTGCGAATTAATGTATCTTCGGATGTCTAAATTGACTGGACTATATTTTATATTCTTACACATTTTAGACTCTTGTTGTTTTTTAACATAGAAAACGTAATAGTTAGTAAATTAGTATTATTAGAAAAAAGTCATTTATTTTGTTATTAATATATAAGTAAGTATACGATTAGATAGAACATCATAAATGAAGAATGTAAAAATTTAGGAAAAAAAGGTTTTTTTTTAGAAAAAAACCTATTTAGGAAAATATTATCTAATTATATAAAACTAAAGAAAATTTATTTCGGTCAAAATTAACAAAAAGAAATAAAAATAATTAGTTAAAACATTAAGATAATTAAGATTCGTGAAAAAAGAGGCGCTTCATAGGTTTCGCACACAGGCGCTGTGGGGGGTCGGAGCGGCCCTGATAACGCATATAGCATAACGTTATAAAAATATAACTATCGCACCTAATATAAAAATATAACTTATTCTGCTATTGCTATATTAAATTATATCAAGCAGGGCGCCCGCCGCACGCCATCTAGTGTATTCGAAATGAACAAATGAAATGACAGAACTGAACAAATGAACTGTGTTCTCCTTCTCTATCCAGCCGTTATTCCAGCCGCACGCGATGCAAGTATTGCTCTCAATTTTCTGGGTAATCAAATCTATCAAAATTCAACTCTATCAAATAGAAATAGAGTTGAATTTTGAAAGTTGGAAAACCAAATAACGCGTTATATTTGAAACAGTTGAGACAGACTCTAATGTCTTATCAATAAGGACTAATATCATAAATCACGTACGACATGCGATTTGAACGAACATGTTATTTTTCTGCTATAACATTTATTACTGTTATTAGAATATTTAACTAATGCTGTCCTGTGGAATTCTTGATCGCGAACTCACGCTCGCTCGGGGCTTAAAAAGTACTTAAGAATTCTGTTTTTAATAGCGTAGGTAATATGAATTTATTCGTGTTATTTGTAAAATAGTGGAATAAAGAATTGGTTCATTAATAGTAAGTAATTGATCATTAAGTAGTGTAAAAAACATTAATAACTGCTTTGAGTTTAACATAGGTTATAATAGGTAGGTAGGTTATTTATTATATTAGGTACTTAATACTAATATATTATAGCATTAAAAATAACCTAATATTTTAATGTAGCATAACGATATGCTATAATATACGAATATAACATAATAGCACACCTTTAGTGTGTAGCTGCACCCAGTGGCAATAGTTACCAAGGGATGCATGTAGGTATTCGTTGCATTTATTTGGATCCCTTCTAATTATTCTTGAGAAGAGATCACCACTTGAGTGTTGTTCTATGATACCGACCTTATTGTTCTCACTGCTGGGCCACAGGACTCCATGACATGACTCATTTCACCATGCGGCCCAATGCGGTATGGTGGGTTTTGTCGACTGCAATGACTGTTTCGGCTTAACGTACCTTCTGCAACACGCACGGAAGTGATCGAGATAATTATATTTTTTTTGATGTTTGACTACATCTTTTTTAATTTTACCAGTCGTATTGCAGTTTCGTTAAAAAAGTGAAACCCACCTGGTGAGTTCTACTGTGGCCAAAATTCTTACCTTGGATTACAAGAGCTCGTGATTCCTTAATTTCTCTTCCAGATTGTTAAACCCAAAACATGCAGAAGAGGACGTATTTGTACGCGTGGGGAGCGAGTCTACAACATCCGGAGGTGTCGTGGTTTCGGTCTTAGAGGTGTTCCTCCACCCCTGGTTTGACCCCAACAACCTGCAACACAACCTGGCCATCCTCAAAATGGACAACAAGATCCGGATCGCCAAAAAGATGAAGAAGATCAGCAAGATAGCTTTCAGCAGGAAGAATGTTACTTTTATGAGCAGCATTTTTATGCTTGGTTGGGGTGCTCAGGTAAGTTTGGTTTTGTAAGTACTCAACGTTGATTTCACTAGTACTCAACAAAGTACAAGGTACTACTAAATCATTTAATTTGTTTTTACAGCAACGAAACGAGCAATCACAGTCCCAAAGGCTATCTTATGCCTACATTGATGCGTATGATTTCGGGAAATGCAAGGAAGTTTACTCAAAGTAAGGGTTCTGCAGATCTTTTCACAGTTCACACATTATGTACTCAGAAACTGTCGTTCACTTCAGAACAAACAAAGACATTGTCGAACTGTTGCGAATAAGGGGGTCTTCATTAGGACCATAATTAAAGTTATTTATTCAGTCTTGGTTTATAAAGCCCTGCTGTGGTAGCGGAAGACCTTAACCTTTTAACGAGAGAGAACCGGAAAGGTTAGCCATATTAAAAAAAGGTTATCCATCCATAGTAACTATCCGACATCTTCCAAAACCGAATAAATACTGACAATGGAGACGATCTAGGCTACTCCCCAGTGGGCAGGCGTCGAAATATGGCCAAAAAATTGGTGGCAATAATGAATAATCTGCATAGTGGATCGGTGAGGGCCACCTCATATGCAGACCTTTGTTGCCCTTGTTTTTTAGGGATTTTTTAAAGGGAAGCCAATGGGAATCGACATCTATGGACCCTTCGCCACTTACCTATTTCGCTTTCTTTGATCACGAGTTACGAGCATTAAAGTATTGTAACATTAAACTTATTTGACAGTGTTTACGTGACTATCAACAACTTCTGCGCTGGACTCGCACATCGGGGCAGCGGTGCTTGCGCAGTAAGTTGATTTGTTATAATTTATTATTTATCTATTTCAAAGTCCCCATTGTAAAAAAAATATATTTAGAAATATAATTTTGTATGTCCTTTTAAATGTAATAAGGGAAATAATAATAATAATTATTGGACACTATCACATACCTCATCATCATCATCATCAGCCATTTAATGTCCCCACTGCTGGGGCACTGGCCTTCCTTATGGATGAATAAGGAGAATGAGCCATGACCCACCACGCGGGCTCAGTGCGGATTGGTGGGTATTAACGACTGCAAGTGCAGCCGGGACCAACGGCTTAACGTGCCTTCCGAAGCACGGAGGAGCTCGAGATGAAAAGTTGTTGGTCACCCATCCCGTGACCGACCATTGCGAACGTTGCTTAACCTCAACAATCGCAGGCCGAGCGCGCTATCCACTGCGCCACGGGCTCCTCATCAGATACCTCACATATCACATACCTACATTGTTCCAATACCAAAGTATAGTATCTTATGCACTAGTATTATGGAAATTGGAAACAACGACGGGTTTTACCACATACACCCAGACACGAGGACATATTTGAAAACGAACCGGGTATCGAAACCGGGACCTCAAGTAATCGCGGCACCTTGAAAACCGGTGCGTACCTACACCACTCGGCCACGGTGGTCGTCAAACAACAAAAAATATTAACATTATTTCTTCTACAGAAGGACCTAGGTGACCCAGCAATAGTAGACGGGATGCTGGTCGGCGTGGTGAGCTACGGGCCTCCCCTCTGCGGAACCCCTGATGCCCCAACTGTCTTCACCAAAGTCAGTCACTACGTGGGGTGGATCGAAAGCGTCGTACAAAAGGTGAGATCCTACTATCCTACTATACAGGGCGTTCCAAAACTATGCCACATGCAGGGAAAGTACTTTAAATACTGAAGATATGAAATTTTACTGAAGGAAATAAGGTAGAATTGCTCCAATCTTCAATCATTAGTTATTTATTTATTTATACATTGAAATGTCAAAGTTGTTTTGAGCACGACAGTCATAGAAAAGGATAATTTTTTATCCATAACCACCATAACGCTGCACAAACTTGTTATTCAACATTAAATGTTAAATTTCGTAGTCTTCCTTTTATTTAATATGCTATGTTACTTATAAGAAATGCTTAGGTATAATCGAGCCTTTCGATCGGTATAATAAAAATAAAGAAACATTTTTTCCACATTCAGTTGGTTCGATTCCCAGTTCAGACAGGCGGTTATTTAAAATTCTTTGAATGCAGTTTGTTTTCTTTTTGAAATAAAAATGAAGTATCCTTTCAGTAAAATTTTTATATAGGTACTTTCCCTCTATGTGGCATAGTTTTGGGACGCCCTGTATGTCCTACTTCTTCTTACTAATATTATAAATGTGAAAGTTTAGATGTTTGGTTGGATGTTTGTATGTTTAGATGTTTGGATGTTTGTATGTTTGTTACTCAATCACGCCAAAACGGCGGAATGGATTTGGCTGAAATTTGGAACACAGATACTTTGTAGCCTGGAGAGGAACATAGGCTACTTTTTATCCCGGAAAATTATCACAAGTGCGCGTTGGCTCTTATAGTCTATCTCTGTTGCAAATTTCATCTATATCCGTTCAGTAGTTTTTGCGTGAAAGAGTAACAAACATACATCCATACTCACAGATAAAGATATGAAAATATGTAAGTACTTACTATTAGGGTTGCGACTCTGTAAGGATATTCCGCCGACACTTCACCTTCACTCCGCATTCGAGAACGAATCTTTTTGTAAAATTCATAACAAACAAGTAAAAGTCAAACGAATTAAAAAGAAGAAGACATAATACGAATTGGTGATAGAACTTTAAAGAATCGACCTACTAAACTAATATAAGATTTTAAACTTTCATGGTCAATTTCACTATAACTATTGTAAAAAACGGGATATTTAATATTAATATATTAATATTTATTTAATTGTCAGATATTACATCCATTTTTTGTTAGTAACAATTAGCTTAACTCCTATGTTAGTAAAAATATAAGAATAAAATTTCGAGTGATCAATTCATTCATAATTCACAATAAAATAAAATATTAAAGCCGAGTATACCCGTGCCTTGGACTGGACGTGTCTTGCGACACTATTCAATCAAGACACGAATGAAAGCCCTCATAACATTAGAGTTATACTTCTCGGCTATGACGTTTAGTATACTGTTGGTGCTATTACGAATTCTATTGAGTAATGATGCCACCCGCTTCCGTATTATCGCTTGAAAGCCATCAACCCTCGCCTCCATGAACATCGTTGAGGCACTACAGAAGCGGGGCAATCCCAACAGTATCCTAAACCCATTATTATACTGCACGCGCAACGCATTAAGCGATCTTTTTGTACAGGAAAACCACAGGCTGCTCGTGTAGAAGGCTTGGCAGTAAGCTTTAAACAATGTGATTTTAACTTGATTACTACAACGAGCAAACCTGCGAGCAAGCATATTGGAGCGGACCGCCAGCGCCCTGCGCTCCCTGTCAATATCTAATTGGTCATCAAGGTCCTCGGTAACATAATGGCCAAGATACTTAAACTGTTGAACCCGTTTTAATTCAATACCATTCAACTTTATAGCGGGTACAGTTAATGGGCACTTACCCCGGGCCTTGAAAACCATGTATTCGCTCTTCATTGTATTATAAATAAGACCGTGAGTACGAGCGTATCTTTCACAAATGCCTAACAAGGATCTCATGGCGCCTACAGTGGGGCTCAGTAGCACCATGTCATCAGCATAACTGAAATTGTTCATACAAATATTATCTATAGAGCATCCGACAGGTGAACTACTGAGCTCAGTCAAAAGCTCGTTCACGTATAGATTAAAGAGCTTTGGCGAACTTAACCCACCTTGCCTAACCCCGCACTCTAATCTGTACGTGTCCGATAGACAGTTAGCCCATCTTACATTATTAGTCTGGTTAGCGTACCAGTAATGAAACAGCCTTTGTATTTGCGAATGTACGCTTGTTTTCCTGAGCTTTTCCCACAATAAATCATAAGAAACTAAGTCAAAAGCTTTTGACAGGTCAAGAAAACAAGCGTAAACCGGCGTACTTCTCTCTGTGTAGTATTGAACGGTGTGCTTGAGGCTTAATATTGCGCTTTCAGTGGATAGCCCGGTTCTGAAACCGAACTGCGCATCGCTAATATTTAGGTGCTTTTCAAGCTCCGAGTCAAGCACACCGTCCAACACCTTAGCCACTACAGTGGCGAGAGATATCGGGCGGTAGTTACTTTTGGCCGAGAGATCTCCCGTTTTATTTTTGACAATGGGAACGACAATTGTTTTCATAAGGTCCGGTGGTAGGTACGAATGATTTAGGCACAGCGTAAAAAACATCGACAAAACTCGCGCTAGATGTGGCCCCGCGTACTTTAAATGCTCAATGCTGAGCCCGTCATGACCAGGGGATTTGCCACTAGTCATATTACGTATAATGTTATTTACATGTTTGGCTGATACGTTAAATAAGTCCCCGGTCTTAACGGCCCCAGCATCCATATTATTTTGCGTGGAACGAAGCGGCGACTTTACACTAAATTGCTCTCTAAATACCTCAGCAATAGCCCTATAATCACTCACACCCTCCACGCTCATAGGAACGCCAGGCTTAGGATTTATCTTGTTAGTCGCTTTCCAAAATTCACTGAAATTTTTTGAAGCACGGAGATTGGCAATAATGTCCATCTTTATTTGGTCTCTGTTATCTTGGCACCATTTCAATTTATTTTTAAATATTTTTCGACTTTCATACATTTCATTGTAAATAATACCGGTGCGTGGCCTGTTATACAGAACCCAATTAAAAAACTTAAGCCTGGCCTCCCGATGCACCTCTCGTACATGTTTATTCCAGCCTATTATGCAACGATTTTTATTGAAAACTTTATTTTTCGATACACTAGTGCGTATAGCAGCGTCAGTTAATGCCACAATTATATCATTATACATAACATCTAATCTATTGTTGTGCAGTGAACAGTTACAATTAATATTAAAACTACATTTACTAAATTCATCCGGAAAGTCAATTAATTTCAATTTACTATTACAATAATTGGTATATTTTAATTTCTGCTCATCCGTGCGTTGTCCCCAACAAATTTTATATTTATTTGTGTTAACATTAATTGAATTAAAATTGAATTTACGTATGACCAGGTGTAACTCACATTCAATAATAAGTGGCAAATGATCTGACCAAAACGTATCATATTTTATAAAAACATTGGTTATTGTTTGCCACGCCGATTGACTAACCACACAATGATCGAGCCATCGAGTACAACCGTGCACGTCACTTATATATGTATAATTATTTGAATCAGGGCCCAGCCAATCAAGATCAGCGCAAGTCCATTGTTGATCATGACATAAGTTATTTAATTCAGACCCAAACAACTCGCCAGGATGCGCATTAAAGTCTCCTAAAATATAGGTTGCAGCTACGGAATTACTGTCAACTATAGCACATACCTCGCTAAAGCAGTCCGTAAAGTCTGGTAGATTTTCAGTTTTGTCCGTCGGCATATAGACACTAAACACCAAAATATCACGGTCACTTAATGTGGCCTTTATCGCGGCGATACGCGGATTGCTACAATTTATCACAGACACTTCACTAAACATCGCTTTCCGCCACAATAGCGCGACGCCGCCGAAAGGTCGACCTCTCAGTACACCGTCAGAGGTGTCCACCGCCGATGTCCCCGTGTAAGCAAATTCTGGATCTATAGTGCTAAGTATAGGTATGTCGTGTGGAAGCAGCCATGTCTCCTGCAACGCTATGATGTCTGCTGACTTACACAAGTTTCTCACACAGTCAATAGACCGTTTAACAGACTTACAGTTGAAGGTCACACATGTACATTTTATTTTCTCCTTTGGTTGCACATCCATTAATTAGTTGCTAAGTTTCAATTCACTACTCGAAGCTTGTTTCTTATCATCTTGCTTTGTCGCGTTTTTATCAAAGTAAACAAAGCGACGAAATGATACTCCTTCTGGCCATAGGCTTTCATTCAAAAATAAACTAAGTTTGTGGTGTGGTACAACAATTTTAAAAGCACTGTAGTTTCTCTGTTTTTTCATAACAATTTTCTTAACAAATACTTCCGTCTGAGTTTTCGCAAAAATATATTCACTAATGTCATTTTCCAATGCCTCTTTGTCAACATTCGTGATGAAAAGAGGAACTTTCTTGTCCGCTGCCCTGAATTTTATGTTTGGACTCAAGGTGGCTTTGCCTTGAAATCCATCAAAACGATTTTTCCTCTTTTTCTTCTGTACGACCTCCCATGGACTTTCTTTCGGACAATTTTCATTATTCTCCAGGGGGGTCTTTCCAGAGGACCGCGCCGGGGACGCGCGGCCGCCGCCGACCGTTTGCCTAGTACAATGAGTTTGCGGCGAGACACTAGTGATAACCTCAGATAGATGATTAGGTTCAGGAGCAGGCGGAATCGACATAAAATGTTCGTTATCAGGATTAGGTGAAACAACGACACTCTCATCAAATTTTTCAGAAAAGTTCATTAAGCCAGTTGGCCCACTATCTAAGCAGAAACTATTTCTATTCCCACCGCCTCTTTTGCAATTTATTTGGGAAGAAAATTTTGGTAGCAAATAGTCGTTTTTGAACTCGTCGAACTGTTGGTTAGTAACATACGTTTCTTTAATTGAAAGAATATCATTCTTCATTATCAATAAATCTTTTAAGAGTCTAGTGGCATCAATATGATCAAACGTGACCGGAGGTAGTTTCTGTAGTTCACGAGCCACGAAAATCGGCACTAATTCGGGATCCGTTTCTTTAATCACCGTTATAATATCATAAAGATCTCTCGATGACTTTCCGTCCTTTCTTCGCATGATTTTTCGCCTCGTTGTGGTGATCGAATCAAAAAGTAAACTTTTTGCGGCTTCTATGTCTTCCACGGTAAAGGATGAGGAACACAATCTCACTAAACTTTCCTCGTCCATTACATCCATTTTGTTTTGAACGAAAGCTAACACTTCACAAATCACGATGTTGCAATTATTGCATTTAACGACATTAGACGCCATTGTTCCAAAGGTCAATGACACAACCGCACGGTAGGATGCGCGCGCGCAGACTGATTTATTACATATTTACCATGTATATTTACCATGTTTAGATTTATTTATGAGTCCCCGATATTTCGGCGCAGTTGCACGCGCCATGATCACGGAGTAACTGAATAAAGTTAATGCGGGTGGATGGTGCTAAGAGCATACGAAACGTTCTACCCTCTTTCTAGTTCGTTTATTGCGTATGACAACAATGGTACGGGTGTACAACAACATGGTAAATATCCCGTTTTTTACAATAGTTATACTAAACTAATATCTTTTAATTTTCAGATTAAAACCAATAAACCGGCTTTGCGCACACCAAATCTAGTAACTCAAATGTACTCGTCAAAAGGCGACAATAACGACCTTTACCAAAATTTAATTGAAGCCAAAATACCTGTCAATGATTATCCTGAAGAAATTATGATATTGAGAGAAATTTTAGAAGATCTGGCTAAGACTAATGGTTCGCTGATAGACGAAGTCATTGACGAAAGTTTCGACAAAGAGATCCTCAGTGCACTTCAATTCACAACCAAGACGGACCTTCTCCATCACCCATTGATAAACAAAAGTATCGTGCCTGTCCACGGAGTGCATATCCCGGAAGAGGAAGATGCTGGAGAATACCAAACTGTGAAACTAACTACTTCCACACTGTTCACTTTTCCATGGGATAAGGAATTCGTCCAAATACCCGATCGCATGGTTGATGACGACGAGTTTAGAGAAGAATACGAACGTATTTTTAGAACAACAACGACAACTGCCATAGTCCCGAAAAACTACCTGACCACTAAACCCATAACGTCATCCACTCCCGATTCACGTTTCACAGAAATGAAGATTTTCGATAGAAAAGGAGACCATGATTATGAGAATTCCCCAAGTTCACAAAGCTTCCAGAGTTCCGAGTATAGTAATGAAGGTTTAACTATTGAAATGACTACGGCTAAAATATTTGATGAAGAATCCCCATCGGCGTCCGCGGAGCGTTCAGATAGTGTCGAAACTACCAAAAAACTAAGTGATAAGGACACACATTTATTGTTCTACATAGATAGCGAATTACTGGAAATTCAAGATGAGAAGTTCAAGAAAAAGAAGGGAACGCAAATACCTAGGAAAAAGAAATCTCGTGATATTAAAATCTATACGAAGATAATGCCTCCTGATAGATATGAGGAGGATGACTATAACTACAGACTTAATATAGATATAGAAAAATAATAACAAAATTAGTCAATGTCGTTTCAATGATGGGACTAGTACCGGCTAAAAGAACTGGATATGAGTATGGGCTTCATTTTTACGTCTATATATGGACATAATAATAGGGAAGGGAAATTATAGACTGTGATAATATGGTCTTCAAATGTCAATGAAGGCCATGGTATATCCATATTTTTTAGCTGGTAGAGCTTGACGTTATCCCGCAGGAATGTGACATTTTTCCGGGATAAAAAGTAGCCTATGTTCCTCTCCAGGCTACAAAGTATCTGTGTTCCAAATTTCAGCCAAATCCGTTCAGCCGTTTTGGCGTGATTGAGTAACAAACATCCAAACATCCAAACATCCAAACATCCAAACATCCAAACTTTCACATTTATAATATTAGTAGGATAGGATACTCGCTTCGCTTCGGTGTAATGTGGTATTTGACACCATGTATTATACATATAACTAAACCTTCATCTTGAATTACTCTATCTATTTAAAAAAATCTCATCAAAATACGTTGCGTAGTTTTAAACATATAAGCATATAGTCCATTCGCTTAGATAGTGTCGCTCTGCCACAATGCCGTGCGGGTGTACCGACACTATCTAACCGAACGGACTATACATAGGATGATTTATTAATACCTATACTAGTAGGTATATTAATAATATTATATTTATTAATACCTAGTGTATGTAACCTCTGTGCTAATTAAGTACCAAATAATATTTCGAACAAATAAAAAATACTTTACTTCAAAAAATCTGTCATTCATTAGTGTCAACATCAACATTTATGAAATCTCCCAACTGTCATACTGTCATAACAAAATGGCACTATTAGCAAAAAATTGCACCAGTTTTTTGGTTCCACGGGCGTCACGGGCGGACATCAGAATCAGAACTGCATACGGATCGTGCAGGATTGGGACGCGGGACTGGGTCGGCCACGGGATAAACGGGATGGCTAACTATAAGGACGACGCTCATTTTCCGTTCCCTGCTGTGAGGTTCAAGGAAAACAGCAGAGATATTTGTGTGAGTATAGATAAAAATGGCGAGTATAGATACCATTAGCGACCGCGAACCGGACGACGTTCCGTGGGCAGGCCCCCTACAAGGTGGACCGACGATCTGGTCTAGGTCGCGGGAAGCCGCTAGATGCGGGCAGCGCAGGACCGATCGTTGTGGAGATCCTTGGGGGAGGATCCAGCAGTGGGCGTCGTACGGCTGAAATGATGAATGATGAGATACAGGATTGTCTCGTTCAAAAGCTACGTATAAAGAGGTTAATATGACCAGACGACCTCCGTGGCCGAGTGGTGTACGCACTGGTTTCAAGGTGCCGCTATCTCTAGAAGTCCTGGGTTCAATCCCCGGTCGGGTAAATGTTGAACACGAACTTTTCAATATTTCCTCGGGTCTGGGTGTATGCCGTCGTTGTTTCCAATTTCCATAATACTAGTGCTCGAGCTACTAAATAAATGAATAAATAAATATTTTCTAGTAAACTACTACTATACCTACTATACCTTACTACCATACCTTGGTATTGGAACGATGTATGTGATGGTGTCCGGTATTTATTTATTTATTTATTTATTTATATTGCTTTGCACAGACTGGTTGGTAAAATACAGAACTCTTTTCCTTATCCAGAAGAAGTTGCACAGGCATAGTAGAAACAATATTATATGACTTAGGGCCCTCGCCCACGGCGACTTTTTGTAGCGATACTGTCGCGCGACTCGTAAACGTGCAACAGCATCGCTACTAACAGAGTGGACCGCTACCTAGAGTCTTTGGATCTTCGTAGGTCAATTCGAGATCAAATTTTCCTTTATAATCTCGTAAATAACATGGTTGATTCTCCGTAACTTTTGAGTAAAATTTCGCTGCATTGTGGCAAACGAAATTCATGCTCACCCAAACTTTTTAATATACCTTTTTGTAATACTAACTATGCTAAAAATAGATTTCTTGTACGCACCTGTAGTGATTATAATAATAAGTTTAAACAAATGAATATATTCTTTGAGAAGTTTGGTTCTTATAAAATCAAATTTAAAAAAAGTGTGATATGTTAACTTTTTAAGTTTTAGTAATGTCTATTATGGTAATTTTACTTCTAGTATCTATCTTTTGTTAACCGTTATTAAGTTTAATATTTTTATTTAAGTACCTAAGTAAGGACCGATCGTTGTGGAGATCCTTGGGGGAGGCCTATGCCCAGCAGTGGGCGTCGTACGGTTGAAATGATGATGATGATGAAGTAATTCAGTTTAAAACTTGATTGTACTTTTGATAAATCTGCATGAATTTATTGTCGAAACTGGTGGAAACTGCTTTGGCGATATCATTGTCATTTAAGCTACGTCAATATATGTAATAGAAGCTGTATGTTTCCCTTAAGAACAATAAATAAATAAATAAATAAACAGGGCCCTCGTCCACAGTGACTTTGCATAGAAGCGCGACAGCATCGCTGCTAAAACACGACAGCATCGCTACTAACGCGCTACAGCATCGCTGCAAAGAGTCGCCCTGAGCGAGGGCTCTTAAGGTCATAGCCCATTTACACCGCACCGCTCCCACCCGACCAATGTATGAGCAGTCAAATATGGACTTAATGGCGTGCTCTGTAGACGCACTTTAGCTTGCGGCAGGCTCGCTTACCGCGCGCTGTCTGCTATGGTATAGTGTTACTGTAAAGTGCATCTACATTAAACGATATTAAGTCTATATTTGGCTGCTCATACTTTGGTTGGGTCGCAGCGGTGCGGTATAAGTGGGCTATGACCTATAGCCTTCATCCCATGTGCCATCTGCTTCCTGACTTGATTCGCGAACCGTTCGGAATCGGAATCGGATTCGAATTCTGTGCTTTGTCTCTGTCTATTCTATAATCTGTGTAATCTACATCTAAAAGAAGAGGTTAAGAGGTTAGTGGGGGACAAATCTTGCAAGCTTAATTTTACCCACTTCCAAGTGTCCGATGGAGCTGACATTTTGTATACAGGTTTGGTTTAGATGACAATATTTAAGTATTTACAGTCAGCAAAAAAACTTGTAATGAAAATGAAATTTTTACTAAAAACTTATCAGTATTTTACCTCGTACAGGCTCTACGAGAGAAAGAGAAGGGCGATTGGAAGATGCTTTGCTGCGAGGAAAAGAAGGCATTGTACCGCGCCTCCTTCTGCCAAACCTTCGCCGAGTTTCAGCATCCCACGGGAGAGTGGAAGTTCACCGTCGGATCCGTCTTTCTCATCACATCGTTCGCGTTTTGGTTTATGATGTTCTACCATCACTACGGTAATAATCAAATTATCTTAAAGTCCAACTCATAAATCTGGAAGATATCTACAAAATTCTGGCAAATCACAGTCGGGTTCTTCAGATTTTAGCGTTTACACCTTTGCACATATTGAAGGTCATAGGGATGATACAATGAAAACATATTTATGATTTTGACAGGAATTTATTTAAATACTTTTTTTTATTGTAGATAAGCAATTACACAATCCTCTTAACAACAGTCAATTCCCCCTATTCCAGTGGCGGAACCACTTCCATCAACGTTGTCGAAGGAGTCGCAGATGGCACAGCTGCGCAGGATACTCGAGATCAGGACGAACCCGATAGACGGCATCTCCTCCAAGTGGGATTACAATAACGATAAATGGAAGGTAATGTGACGCTCCTGTGTAACACACTTCCATCGTCGTTTTTGAAGCAGTCACAGCTGCGCAGGATACTCGAGATCAGGACGAACTCGATAGACGGCATCTCCTCCAAGTGGGATTACAATAACGATAAGTGGAAGGTAATGTGACGCCATCACTTCGCTCAACCATATTTTAGGGAACATAACGTTGATCCTGCACTCCCTTTGCGACACCCTCACCCAGCTGTGGATGATAATAGGCTGTAAGGCTGATGATGAAGTATATCTTGATTTTAAGATTTAGATTTCTTGTAGGCTATGTGTAGTGGCAAGCTTGTTGTTGACGCTATGTTTCATTTACTGTAGAAAAAAAGAATCAAAGAAACAATATTATTTATTTTGTGACACACAGGCATTTCCCTCGGGAAAAAAAGGTATGTTTCGCTTAAAGTTTGCCTTCTTTTATTACAGAACTGATACCAGCAATGGAAGAGTTTGGAACTACTTAGCTACTTAGAATATCATCTATTCATTTTTTATTTGAAGCAAGTCAAGCATTTATGTTATTATCACTGATGACATAATGTCCCCGATTTATTATTTCAATTGTTAAAAGATGTAGTCAGTTATTGGTTTGTTAATATTTTTATTTTCTTGGGATCAATAATAACAACTTAGTACTACTGAGCGTTCCATTTCGACCTTTTTCGGGGTCAAATTGTGGTCACCCATAGAGCACGTGTTGTTTTGTAACTGAATGAATAGTTATCTAGATTTTAATATTTACTTGTATTAAAAACAATTTTTGATTAAATGATTGTGATTTCATTTTAACATCGTAGATTTGCGCAATTCATGAGAGAAACTCCGTAACTACCTACTTAACTGTCCTAGAAACAAAATTTAAAACTTATTATCTCGGATAGGTACGACATTGTGAAGAATCTTTTCTGGCTAAAAAGCATCTAAACGAAGATATACTTAAGCGAAAAAATTTGTACCTAAGTTGTTTCAAGACTTTTTGAACTACTATAATTTTTTATAAACAAGAGTAACGGGACTCAACGCGACATTTATTATGAAGTACATGTATATTATTATGTACTTACAGCTTGACGTTTCGGCTGTGTTGCAACAACCGTGGTCACAAGCAGACTGACAAGCACAAGCGGTCTGCTTGTGACCACGGTTGTTGCAACACAGCCGAAACGTCATGCTGTAAGTACATAATAATATGTACTTCATAATAAATGTCGCGTTGAGTCCCGTTACTCTTGTTTATAATTATAATGGAACGCGAAAGTTTAAAATCTTATATAATTTTTTATTTTTCACAATTATGCTTTGTCGCTACTATATTATAATAAAATGTGGTAATTATTCACTAGTAGGATTAAAATTAAATAAGGTTTCTAAGTGCTTCGCCTCTGGGATTAGGATGTTGTTTGGGACTGTACTTCTGCCATTTACAGAATCTGCCATTTCCAGAATCAGCCGTTTCCAGAATTTGCTATTAGAAGTCCGGTTGAGCTGAAATTTTGTATGCAAGTTTGGTTTAGATGACAATACAATATTGAAGTACTGTCAGCAAAAAAGCTTGTCATAAAAAGGAATTTTTTACTTATTTTTTTTAATGTGCTTTTCGCCCTAACTGTCCTAGAAACAGAACTTAAAACTTTAATTATAGAAAATTTAATTCTCTACAACATTAGAAGAATCTTTTCTGGCTAGAAAGCACATAAATGAAGATATAAGCGAAAATCTCAAGAAATTGCCGATTATTTCATTATGGCGACGGGGGCGGAGGGAGAGGAATTGTGCATTTTGCATTTTAAATAGGTACCTACTCACTAACCCTCCAAGACAACATATCAAAATTTCAGAACTTCCGGACCACTTGTAAGATAAAACCCCTGTTCACTGGACTACATAGAGAAAAGAGGTTTTGTTCGGTAAGGTTAGAACTGAAAAAAAAAACAGCACGAGCCGAGCGAGTGAAGCGAGCGTGCCGCGACAGCGGCCGGCGAGGCGACGCGCTAGATAGAATACAAATCCATACTAATATTATAAATGAGAAAGTGTGTTTGTTTGTTTGTTTATTTGTTTGTTTGTTTGTTTGTTTGTCCGTCTTTCACGTCAAAACGGAGCAGCGGATCGACGAGATTTTCGGTATGGGGAGAATTTGAGAGCTGGAGAGTAACATAGGCTACTTTTTATTCAGGAAAATTTTAAAATAAATATGGTAATTTTGTAAATAAAATCGTTAAACTGTCGTACTTTACACAACTGTCATTTCCTACATAGCCGCTTCCAAAGAGTAGGTATGTCAAAGAGTATGTAGTCAGTGACGTGTTTTTGGATCTATTTTAAGTGACATTTATGGCAGGCAGATTTTGGTGATACGAAGTTCATGTCCAATAAAATTTATATGGCAAAACAACGTTTGCCGGGTCCGCTAGTTCAGAAATAAAAACTTTGATGTCATGGACCTAACATTAATGTCCTCGTATTAAATTGATAATTTCAAGAAATTGTCGTATTTCAGGATTATGGTCAATAACATTAAACGTTGACCATTCAACGATATTGTAAATTTAAACTTGTCCTATCATGAAATTAACAACTTAACGATATTGCCACGACAGATCCACACAGCCCGCCGAAACAGTAAAACCGCCGATATGTGCCGATGTGCTGAGGTGCTGCCAGCAGCGGCTTCTCTGCTGAGTTCTCTGACGGCTATGCATAGGTATAGGAAACGTAGTAGTGATTATATACTCTTTGCATATAGGCAAGCCGCCCGCCTCGGCCGCCCCGCAGGCTTATTACCAAAACAAGCAACCAGTTGCTATTTGACTGCTACTAGTTGCGGTTGGTTTGCAATCGGTAGGTACTTACCGGTACAAATACAAATACAAATACAAATACTTTATTTGCCATTAAATAGGGTAGGTACATTGTATGTCGATGTTATAAAAATAATTAATAAAGAACTTTAATCCTATTCAGCCATACAATAGCATGCAAATTTTTATTATTAACATTAATAAGGATATTTAAATTCAAAGTTACTTATTATTACAATTATTATTACAATTATTACTATGTCAATATCATTTCAATTGAATGTCAGAATTAAAAATTAGATAATAATGTCATATTGTATTTAAAACTAGCTGTTGCCCGCGACTTCGTACGCGCGGTGTAGTGACTTTTGTGTTAGTTTAGTTTATGTGTGTTTGTTGCCCAGATTTCATAACGCTCTTCTTGAAATCCTATTCTCTACTAAAAGGGTCTAAAGAATATCGAATATGCAGGTTAGGGTATGAACATGGTATGTTGTTATCAAATGCTGCATGAACATAGTTGAGCCCTCATTCATAGATCTGTCCGTCTACCTATCAAGAAACTTTTTCTCAAGTATGCGTGGGAGGTATCAAGCTAAAATTTATGTTCTTACTTAGTAATGCATAATATCAGGCCAATCATATTTTTAACCGACTTCTAAATCAAAAAGGAGGAGGTTTCTATTCGTCTGTATGTATGTTTTATTTTTTTTTTGTGCATGTCCACCGATTACTCGAAGACGGCTGAACCGATTGAAATGGTTCAAACGTTATTATATCAGGTTGGTTTCCAAGTTGGTCCCATTTTTTGAAATTTTGAAATCGGTTCAGTAGTTTTCAGGAAATCTTGAAAATACTGTCGTTTTCGTTACCACTTTATGTGAATTCAATACGTATCTTTAGGCATAACTCCTTTGTTTATAAACCGATTTAGATAATTCTTGTTTTGTTAAAAAGGGGATACCTCAAGGTATTTTAACCGACTTCGAAAAAGGAGGTTTTCAGTTTGATCACATACCTATTTACCAGAAAACACGTAAATTGCCTGCACGGTGCACTAAAAAGAGTGAATTAAAAATTATTTTAATAAAAAAATAAAACCGCCTTCAAAAAAACCACATCAAAAAAGTAAGAAATAATTCCTCACCAAATAAATAACGTAAGTACTTTGAAGTCGGGCGGGTTTTAACAAAAAAACAAAAAATTGTACATGTTTCACGCCCGACTTCAAAGTACTTACGTTATTTATTTGGTGAGGAATTATTTCTTACTTTTTTGATGTGGTTTTTTTGAAGGCGGTTTTATTTTTTTATTAATTACTATAAAATGAAAAAGAGATTGTGTGTATCCATACTAATATTATAAATGTGAAAGAGGGTTTGTTTGTTTATCCGTCTTTCACGTCAAAATTGATGCAACGGATCGATGTGACTTTTGGAATAGGAATAGTTTAGCAGCTGAAAAGTGACATACTTAGGCAGCTATTAGACAGTCAATCTGGATCGCGATCCGCGATCAAAATCAATGATCGCGATCCAGATTGACTGTGTACGAAGGTGATTGACGGTTTGCGATCTTGATCGCAAAATATCTACTTACATAGTAAATCTCGATCGCGATCAAGATCACGATCAGTGGTCGCGATCTGGATGGACTGTGTAATGGCTGCCTTAGACTACTTTTTATCCCTGAAAAATATCTCATTCCCGCGGAATAACGTCGTCGTTTAGTCCGAGCTTGCGAAGTCGCGGGCGGAAGGCTAGTATTTTGATATGGAGACATTTCCTATTTGTGAGAGCTTGTAATTAACTTTCTTTAAGTAACAGGTATAAAATGTAATGATATACCATTTAATTATTTAATTTAACATCATTTATGTAAGCTTTCCTAGAAATAAATGAATAAATAAGTTAGATAGAAAACTATTTTTAATATTCCTTTATTTTATTGGATGGTACCTACGGCTGAAGGCCTAAGTAGCCAGAGCCGGTTAAATGACATAAAAAATGGTAGGTAGGTGTCGGTATCTACGTAGGTACTGGCCACTTAGCGTTTATGAGCAAATTTTTCAAAATTACATTGGTGACATTTTGTCTACATTGCGACAAACTTATTTCACACAGTGGTTAGTTTTTGGTACTAAATATACTGTTGACTGCCGGCAGTCCATTTTGACAGTTAATTTTGTATTGCTAGTGGCTCCTCCACGACCACTGTCACCGGGTCAGATATATTTGTGGCACCACTATACTTACTGTAGCGACATCTAGCGTCGAGTGGAAATGCGAAATAGAAATATTACATCAATAGGGTGAAAACTTCAGTCTTGGCCACTGCCCCGAGTGCTTACTTAGCTTAAAACATTTCGTTAATAACTTTTGCTTGATAGTATACTTTTTATCTATGACTTTTAAGTCATAATAACAATAGTAATAATTCAGTTTACTTCGAATTAGATGTTTCTTTTATTTTATCTAAGTTAGTTAAGTATTGATTTCTCGATGTATCTTTTAAAATTTGACTAACAAAAACACATCAATCGGCACCCTTCGCACATTTTAAGTTTAAGAAATAGGTTTTTAATTTACTAAAATAAAACTAAATTTCGTAAGTATATGAATACTTAGTTACATGTTTTTTACTATGTTTGTCCACGAATTTCTCGAAATCTTAAGGCATATCGAGATGGTTCTATTTGATTTAAATTAGGTGTATTCTAACTTTAGCAACAGTCTAAGATTCATCAAAATCAGTTTAGTAGTTTCCGTGGGTATGTTATAGTACAATTCACTAAAACTTATTGTTATTGTACACTAAAACTTAAGAAATAAAAAGTAATTAAAAAAAATAAACTGACTGGCACCGACCTCAAAAAGGTACCTAAATTATAGATATTATATTTTTCCTTTTCAGTTGACAAATACTTTTTGGAGTCTGTAAAATTTTTTTAAGTAGTTTTTTTGTATTGTAAGAATTTAAAAATGTAAAGAAAAGTATAAGATACATTCTTGACAATTTTAGATATAAATTTTGTATTTTATAGATACCTACTTAAGACCATAGGCGAAAGAAGTGAAAAACATCTTAAAGTGGCAACAGCGGGGGCTTTCATCCTACTTAATATAATCATTCGAATGTACATTTGTGAAAGGTATATCGTAATCTTACTGACTTCCTGCGCCATCTATTGCTTAGTAGTTATGATGCGAAAGAAGTGAAAAACATCTTAAAGTGGCAACAGAGAGGGCTTTCACCCTAATTAAAATAATTATTCGAATGTACTTTTGTGAGAGGTATATCTTATTACTGACTACCTGCGCCATCTATTGTTAAGTAGATATAATGACGTAAATAACATGAAATTATTTTTATGATTTTATATGTGCCTGGATGGGTTTCAATTTATATTATGTTTTGAAGCAGGTAAAAAAAATATAACATGATTCATTCTTAATTGAGACAGCGATTAAATATAACGTATTTTCATAATCATGTGGCGCCATCTATTTTAGTAAGAATCAGTCTTTGTATTTTCCCGTAGGAATAAGGGGTTTTTATTAAATATAAAGTACCCTATATGTTGACCCGGGTTATAAGCTATTACTTCACAAAATTTGGTAAAAATCCGTCCAGTAGTTTTTGCGTGAAAAGCGAACATACAAACAGACAAACAGACAAACAGACAAACAGACAAAAATTTTAATATCTATCGTTTTAGGGTCTATATCCTGTACACATCACATAGCAGTAATTATTTTTTTAAAATTTTTCATGTACAGACTTTTTTCCGTTTCTGTTTTATTATATGTATAGATAATGAATAATCAAATTAGATAAAAATTAACAATTGCATCGGTTTATTCAAATGTCATTTTTAATTGAGGAAATCTTCAATGGAATAGAAAGCTTTATCAAGTACGGTACCTTTCATGCAATTTTAGTTCACAGATCGCTCGCTTGTGACGCTATCGTAGCGATCTACGTTCCATAGTACGAATATTAGTTTTGGGAAAGATTGTCGCGATTGCAACTCTCACATTAAGATCGGTATTAAGCCTGCCGACGACGACAGTGCCGCTAGGCTGATTGGATATCCGCCATGTGTACTTTAATTTAGCGATTGCGATTATCTATGAGTAAATACCTAGTTTAGAGCAATATAGCTAGGTGTGTGTTGTATAATGTACCTGACTAATGAATACTTTTCCGAATTTATATTTTTTCATGAAAAGATACCTCTTATAAATTTCCAATGTCATGTCATGTGGCGAGAGATTCTCAAAGGAATTAATGATAAATTATAGAAGTACTCGTGAATAGTGTGTTTGAAGCCCTAATTTATCCAATCTTTTCTTGTAATAGTAGTTTATGTGACTGTCGCATAATGAGATTAATGAGGGAGTGGGAGTTTAAAAAGCGAGCCTTGGCGAGTTTTTTAATAGTATTCCACGAGTGTTTTAATACCGAGTTATGTGCAGTCTCATACACTACTTAATCTACACTCATTACATTTATTATATATTTCAAAAATAAAGCAAATCAATATTAATTATAAAATGTGAATTGGTGCCAAACCCCACTCATAGGAGTCTATACGGTCTATTCCTTCTAAATTCAAAATTCTAATTTTAAGATTGTTGCCGGCTAAAGAAGAGCTTGAAAAAGTTGGAAGTCAGGGCCGGTAAATCCTACGGTTGCCATGGAGACTGTAAATTTAAGAAATATAAGTGTTTTATAATGAGTGACAGCTGTGTCCGGGTGTTGCATAATGGTCATTATGAAACACCCGGATACAGCAGCTTTATTTTTTAAAGTTGACTATGGCATAAAGTGTATCAGTATACGTTCAGGCTTGAGTTCATAATTCGAATATTATAACATGAGTGTAGATAAAACATATTATAATACCACAGCAACACAGATTTATTAAATCTAGATCATCAGCAACAAATCTCGTGGGCTTTGTGTCACATGTGGTCGGTTCTGTGGATCGTGGGACACCGGTGGATGCCATCTATACGGACTTTAGTAAGTGACAGGTGCGATCATACACTATTAATTAACAAGCTTTCTCACTGTGGAATCACGGGTAATCTCTTGAGTTGGTGTGCATCGTATCTTGCTGATCCCTCTTCAAAAGTTGTGGTTAACAGCTTTGAGTCTAGTCCGTTTATGGCATCGTCGGGAGTCCCACAAGGATCGCATTTAGGACCGTTATTTTTTAACGTCTACATCAATGACGGAACGTCTTGTTTCCATCACTCAAAGATATACCTATACGCGGATGATCTCAAAATAGTTAAAACAATGAGGTGAATGGGGACTGTAGTTTGCTTCAAGCTGATTTGGATAGGTTCACACAATGGTGTCATACTAATCG
Organism: Crambus lathoniellus; assembly: GCA_949710035.1. Classification (NCBI taxonomy): domain Eukaryota; kingdom Metazoa; phylum Arthropoda; class Insecta; order Lepidoptera; family Crambidae; genus Crambus; species Crambus lathoniellus. Next base: position 26,799,430 of record OX453313.1, on the reverse strand, counting down.
AATGATTTTAAACACAGATAAATGCCATTTTGTACATTTTTTCTCGTAAAAAAGGGTTCTAGGTATTTGAAATCTTACAGAATAAATGGACAAGTGATACAGGAAGTGGATGAGATACGAGATCTCGGTGTTAACTTAGACAAAAGGCTTCAGTTTCATAAGCATGTAAATAAATTGACAAAAAATGTTTTAAATTACTAGATTTTATAATTCGGGATTGTAACGAGTTCAGGAAAGCCTCAAGTTAAATTTCATTGTTCAATGCATTGGTGAGATCAAGTTTAGAATACTGTAGCGTAGTCTGGACTCCTTACTATGATGTTCACAAACGTCGCCTTAAGTCAATCCAAAAAATATTTTTGTGGCACCCTACGTTTCAATGTGGAATGGCTAAACAACTTCCCTCTTATAATTCTTAAATTTCTCAGCCTAGACAACAGAAGACAGAGTGTGATCCTCTGTGGCCGGACCACATTTCAGTACCCAGATGCTATATAGCGCAATAACAGCTACCTGTAGTCTACTTTCATAGGAATGTATGAAAATTAAAAGTACCTCAACAGATAATGTAATATTCAGTAGCTTTTGTGGTCCGGCTGCAAAGCAGTGCTCCCTGGCGGGACCACCTCGAATTCAGAAAAGTGTGATGCACTTTCCAAGAAATTAATACCTTAAAAAACTACTTAAAGAGTAAACCTTCCATAGATACAAGTGTGGTACGATAGAAGCCATTGGTTCCGAAGTTAAGTAGTTCGTAGATTGTGGTCCGGCTGGAGAGTATACTCTGAAGCAAGTCATTTTGATAATCTATACATATAATAAAATCGTAGACTTTCCGTATCTGTACATTGAAGATATTTGCAAAAAAAATACCAGAACATGTTAGAAATAAGCAATAGAGCGTATAAATATATTTTTTTAATTTTTTGTCTGTTTGTCGGTTTGTCTGTTGTCCTGTTTGTCTGTTTGTTTGTGCCGGGTTCACGCAAAAACCACTGAACGGATCTTAATGAAATTCTGTACGAAGCCAACTGGTTACTCTTAAAAAAGTATAGGATACCTTTTGTCGCGTAAAAACCCCTTATTCCTACGGGAAAATACAAAAACTGATTCTTACTAAAATAGATGGCGCCACATGATTATGAAAAAACGTTATATTTAATCGCTGTCTGAGCTGGTACACACTGGGCGTTAGCGTTAGCGTTGGCGTTGCATTTTGTATGCAAGTCTGTACAGCGCCTCTAGCAGGCAGTAGCAGAACTACAGATTCTCATACAAAATATCTCGCGTACGCTCACCAAACGCTCGCCGAGCGCCCAGTGTGTACAGGGGGTCAATTAATATTGAATCATGTTATTTTTTGTACCTAATTAAATATTTAATATAAATTGAAACCCATCCAGGCCAATATAAAATTATAAAAATAATTTCATGTTATTTACGTCATTATAACTACTAAGCAATAGATGGCGTAGGAAGTCAGTAAGATTACGATATACCTCTCACAAAAGTACATTCGAATGATTATATTAAGTAGGGTGAAAGCCCCCTCTGTTGCCACTTTAAGATGTTTTTCTCTTCTTTCGCCTATGGTCTTAAGTAGGTATCTATAAAATTTATATCTAAAATTGTCAAGAATGCATATATACTTATACTTTTCTTTAAATTTTTAAATTTTTACAATAAAAAAAAACAAAAAAAAATTACCGACTTCAATTATGACTTAAAAGTCATTGATAAAAAGTATATATTAAAAAGCAAAAGTTATTAACGAAATGTTTTAAGGTAAGTAAGCACTCGGGGCAGTGGCCAAGACTGAAGTTTTCACCCTATTGATGTAATATTTCTATTTCGCATTTCCACTCGACGCTAGATGTCGCTACAGTAAGTATAGTGCCACAAACATATCTGACCCGGTGACAGTGGTGGTGGAGGAGCCACTAGCAATACAAAATTAACTGTCAAAATGGACTGCCGGCAGTCAACAGTATATTTAGTACCAAAAAATAACCACTGTGTGAAATAAGTTTGTCGCAATGTAGACAAAATGACACCAATGTCATTTTAAAAAATTTGCTCATAAACGATATGTGGCCAGTACGTAGATATACCTACACCTACCTACTATTTTTTATGCCATTTAACCGGCTCTGGCTCCTTAGGCCTTCAGCCGTAGGTACCTTCCACTTACCCATTAAAATAATGGAATATTAAAAATAGTTTTCATTCTAACTTATTTACTTATTCATTTATTTACTAGGAAATCTTACATAAATGTATTTGATTAAAAATTAAATAATTAAATGGTACTTATATCATTACATTTTATACCTGTTACTTAAAGAAAGTTAATTTCAAGCTCTCACAAATAGAGGGACAAATAGGAAATGTCAAAATACTAGCCTTCCTCCCGCGACTTCGCCCGCTCGGACTAAACGACGACGTTATCCCGCGAGAATGTTATATTTTTCAGGGATAAAATCGCGATCACGATTTACTATGTAGATATTTTGCGATCAAGATCGCGATCCGTCAATCAACTTCGTACACAGCCAATCTGGATCGCGATCATTGATTTTGATCCCGGATCGCGATCCAGATTGACTGTGTAATGGCTGCCTAAGTATGTCATTTTCAGCTGCCAAACTGTTCTCATGCCAAAAGTCACGTCGATCCGTTGCACCCATTTTGACGTGAAAGACGGACGAACAAACAAACCCACGTTCACATTTATTTATTATGGATACACACAATCTCTTTTTCATTTTATAGTAAAAATATGATTGACCTGATATTATGCATTATTAAGTAAGAACTTCTGTTTGAATCGTGAAAGCGCGCATGCTGCTGAGCCGCAGGCTTATTACCGATCTTAAAGTGACAGTTGCAATCGCAACAATTAACAATTAATCGCTCCCAAAACACATATTCGTATTACGGAACGTAAATCGCTACGATAGCGCCACAAGCGAGCGATCTGTAAACTAAAATTGCATGAAAGGTACCGTACCGTACTGTACCGATTGCGAACCAACCGCAACTAGTAGCAGTCGCGTTGCAATTGTACAATTAGCAACTGGTTGCTTGTTTTGGTAATAAGCCTGCCGGACCCACACTAAACGATCCAAGAGAACAAATAAGATTCACGATCCATGATCCCCAATCTTAGATCGTGGTTGGCCAATCCAAGATGGATCGTTTGGTGTGGTTCAGTCTTATGAACCTCGCGTAGAATAGATCTAGGTATTGCCCGCTAGCAAGCAACGTCGAAGAACGAAGGACGGCTGTTCAAAATAATCATTATCATTATACACTGTTATGTGTGATACATGCATTTTTGCGTATAAAAACAATATAAAAATACTAGCTGTTGCCCGCGACTTCGTACGCGCGGTGTAGTGACTGTAAATCGAGATTTAACAGCCTAAACCGACCTAGATAGCGGTTTAAATTTAAATCGAGATCGGTAACAACAAGTAGCTAAATGGGATTTCAAATAAAATCGAAATGCAAGTGGCCCTTTTGATTTATGAAGAAGAGAAGAGAAGTTTGTTTTTTTTCTCGCCTCTAAGAGATTTCAGACTTCAGTATTTAATTTGACATAAATTTCAGCTTGATTTCCCACGCATACTTGAGAAAAAGTTTCTTGACAGACGGACAAATCTATGAATGAGGGCTCAACTATGTTCATGCAGCATATTATTATGATAACAACATACCATGTTCATATCCTAGCCTGCTTTAGACCCTTTTAGTAGAGAATAGGACTTCAAGAAGACCGTTATGAAATCTAGGCAACAAACACACATAAACTAAACGAACACCAAAGTCACTACACCGCGCGTACGAAGTCGCGGGCAACAGCTAGTATTAAATATTATCGATGCGTGAATCTATTTAAACCAAGGAATTTATATGTACTTATAAATTCTTTGATTTAAACATAATGTACCTTTTCTCTACCTCTCGTTGCTACTATCCGCAAAATATGTGGCGCGGCTCGGGAGAACTACTTGAAGACAGATGCTTGATAAATTGGTTAATGGTCATTTAGATAGTTCTGATTTATTCTAGCGAGTAAATTTCAATGTTCCATAATAAACTGGCTCGTCTATCGAGATGAAGCTCAAAGACCAATCTTGGTCATTTTTACTATGGTACCAACATTGAAATCGCGAAAAAAAAATCTGATGTTCCATACATTTTGGTCTATTGGATTTAAAATTTTCTATGGAACAGCCTATGCCCAGCAGTGGGCGTCGTTCGGCTGACATGATGATGATGATGATGATGATGGAACAGCTGATTTTGTTTTGTTTACAAACAGCCCCAGTTAACATTGACATGTCGCGGGCCATGACATGACATGTCCCTTTCACCACGCAGGTTTAAATCAATGTTGTTAAACTGTTTAACATTAACATAACTATGTTTAACTTATAATACATAATTATGCCAAAGTCGTAGTTTGGTTATCTTGAATATTTTTTAATGGGATGATTTACGATTTTAGTTTTTGTTTTTGTTTGTTTCTAGTAAAATTTGGTGCATGTCGTGGCAGCCTTTAAGTACCTACCTATGACAACGATTTGAAATGTATTCAGAATATGCAATATTGCAAATGAGAATTTCGTTTGTTATGTTGGTTGTCCTTATATAAATCAAAATAGAATAAAGTCAAAAAAAAACTGGCGCAAGAAACTTATGAGATCTCAAATAACTTTATGCTTTCTTTGTTGCTGCAAGCTAACATTTTCAATAACAAAATATGTAAGTATTTTTCAAAAGAATAGCTTACATTGTTATTTCTGTAATAAACTACCTACCTACTCTGATTTTATATGAATTTTTATCGTTTGAGTAATAAAATATTTTGCTTCACTTATTTTCAGTTGCATTACCATTGGTTTTATTGATTTCAGTGATGTATTGTTTCGTAAATTTAAAGGTTTTAGTAAGCTTTTTAATAGTATGTCTAATTAACGCCAGTAAAGCTCATGTGGACCCTAGTTCTAGAATCATAGATAATTCTCTCTCTTCAGATGAAGGTAAGTTTTTTTTTAAATACTTAGGTAATATTTTAAAAAGTTAGCTTTTATCTCAAGTAGGATACAATTGAACCTATAGACAATGAAATTAAATCAGAAATAAAGAAAATTATAATTAAAGCAAAATCGGTACGAGACGAGTATTTTCGTATTCTACACAGCTCAAACCACTAACGGCCAGAATTAATAACCTATCCACAGATAGGGAAAGGTGCGATCTAGATTAGTTGCTATGCAACGCTTGATATTAACATAGAATTAACGACAAATTGCCAGGGTGTTGCTAGGTGTTGCCTAGCAACTAATCTGGATCGCACCTATCCCTATCTGTGGATAGGTTATTAATTCTGGCCGTAAGTATACAGCCCCCTGATTCGCGAACCATCGGAAACGCTCCCGACAGTGGAATCGATGCCCTGTTTCTATCACTCATTATAGAAGAGACAAAGACAAAGCACAGTATTCGAATCCGATTCCGTTTCCGACGGGTTGTGTTGTGAACTTGGGAATCAGGGGGCTGATTGCATTGAAAAAATGATAATGAAATCCGCAAAGAAAGGTTTTCTGAAATTCATCCCATAGTAGGATGTAAAGGTGTGCGTTATATTTGATAACGCATATAGCATAACGTTATAAAAATATAACTATCGAACCTAATATAAAAATATAAATTATTCTGCTATTGCTATATTAAATTATATCAAGCAGGGCGCCGCACGACGCCATCTAGTGTATTCGAAATGAACAAATGAAATGACAGAACTGAACGAATGAACTGTGTTCTCCTTCTCTATCCAGCCGTTATTTAAGCTTCTTTGATCCAGCCGCACGCGATGCAAGTATTGCTCTCTCTTTTCTTGGTAATCAAATCTATCAAAATTCAACTCTATCAAATAGAAATAGAGTTGAATTTTGAAAGTTGGAAATCCAAATAACGCGTTATATTTGAAACAGTTGACAGACAGACTCTAATGTCTTATAAATAAGGACTTATATCATAAATCACGTACGACATGCGATTTGAACGAACATGTTATTTTTCTGCTATAATATTTATTACTGTTATTAGAATATTTAACTATTAACTAATGCTGTCCTGTGGAATTCTTGATCGCGAACTCACGCTCGCTCGGGGCTTAAAAAGTACTTAAGAATTCTGTTTTTAATAGCGTAATATGAATTTATTCGTGTTGTTATTTGTAAAATAGTGGAAAAAAGAATAAAGTACTTAATTATCGGTTACTAAAATTTGGTTTATTAATAGTAATTGATCATTAAGTAGTGTAAAAAACATTAATAACTACTTTTAGTTTAACATAGGTTATAATAGGTTATTTATTATATTAGGTACTTTATACTAATATATATATTATAGCATTAAAAATAATCTAATATTTTAATGTAGCATAACGATATGCTATAATATACGAATATAACATAATAGCACACCTTTAGTAGGATGAAACTGGGTAAAAAAATTGAATGGCCAAATACTTAAGTAGTAAGGAATAATATGTTTTATATAAAGAACTTCTTTAAAGCGTTACGTTATCCGGAAATTAACGCGAGCGAAACCCCGAGCAATAGCTAGTCAAAGATAAAGACAGTTAGTTAAATGTCTCTTACAGTTACAGAAGAGAAGCTAACATACAGGCGAAGCAAGACGCCAGAGTGGCAGTATGAAGGCCTGCCCATCGAGTTTCCGTCGAGACGGTTCGGGGGAAACCCCTTCGCTTCTGACGATGAACCTGTCACAACAACCAGTAAGAGTAAGAATAACAGACCCTGTACCAAAACTATTTATTGAAGACAGTCACAGATGGTTCGTAATTTCTGATAAAGCTGATGAGTTTTTTCGCCCGCTTTTCTTGTCAGTTAAAAGATGTTCATAATTCAATGGAATTTAAAGTAAGATTTACCCCCTCAACAAATTCCTGGATCTGTGCGCACAGCTGCCGGCATGGAATAAACCATTGCACAGTCAGAGGCTTAAGTTCGATGAATACAATCCCCTTCCCTTCCCCAGCAACCACAACGACCACCACGACAACCACGACTATGAACCCCCCCCTGGACCCCCGCTACCGGCGCGTGTACAACCCCGACGAGCTGGCGTCGGTGGAGGACTACCCGTTCATGGCGGCACTGCTTGTCAACAAGGAGCTGTGGTGCGGCGCCGTCATCATAGACACTGACGCTGTGCTCACCGCCGCGCACTGTTTGCAGCTGTTAGTACTGTATTTAAAAATTTCGCATTTATCATTTTGCCACGTGAATTAAGCTAAATCCCCCCCTCCTCTGAACCAAAGTCCCCCCTGAACCCGAGTCCCGCCCTGAACCAAATCCCCCCCCCCCCCACAACCAAATCCTGGCTCCACGCCTGGATAGAACCAAGAGTCACCTCATATATTTAAAAACATCAGATTTCCCACTTGAGATACTGGACCACACATTACATACAACGCGTGTACAACCCCGACGAGCTGGCGTCCGTGGAGGACTACCCGTTCATGGCGGCACTGCTTGTCAACAAGGAGCTGTGGTGCGGCGCGGTCATCATAGACACTGACGCTGTGCTCACCGCCGCGCACTGTTTGCAGCTGTAAGTACTGTATTCAAAATTTTGCCACGTTAATTAAGCTAAATTCCCCCCCCCCCCCTCTGAACCAAGGTCCCCTCTGAACCAAATCCCCCCCCCCTTCAACCAAATCCTGGATAGAACTATGAGTCGCCTCATATATTTAAAAACATCAGATTTTCCACTTGAGATACTGGACCACACATTACAACGCGTGTACAACCCCGACGAGCTGGCGTCGGTGGAAGACTACCCGTTTATGGCAGCGCTGTAGGTCAACAAGGAACTGTGGTGCGGCGCCGTCATCATAGACACTGCCGCTGTGCTCACCGCCGCGCACTGTTTGCAGCTGTAAGTACTGTATTCAAAATTTTGCCACGTGAATTAAGCTAAATTCCCCCCCCCCCCCCCCCTGAACCAAAGTCCCCCCTGAACCAAATCCTGGATAGAACTATGAGTCGCCTCATATATTTAAAAACATCAGATTTCCCACTTGAGATACTGGACCACACATTACATACAACGCGTGTACAACCCCGACGAGCTGGCGTCAGTGGAGGACTACCCGTTTATGGCGGCGCTGCTGGTCAACAAGGAGCTGTGGTGCGGCGCGGTCATCATAGACACTGACGCTGTGCTCACCGCCGCGCACTGTTTGCAGCTGTTAGTACTGTATTTAAAATTTTCGCATTTATCATTTTGCCACGTGAATTAAGCTAAATCCCCCCCTCCTCTGAACCAAAGTCCCCCCCTGAACCCAAGTCCCCCCCTGAACCAAATCCCCCCCCTCTTCAACCAAATCCCGGCTCCACGCCTGGATAGAACCAAGAGTCGCCTCATATATTTAAAAACATCAGATTTCCCACTTGAGATACTGGACCACACATTACATACAACGCGTGTACAACCCCGACGAGCTGGCGTCAGTGGAGGACTACCCGTTTATGGCGGCGCTGCTTGTCAACAAGGAGCTGTGGTGCGGCGCCGTCATCATAGACACTGACGCTGTGCTCACCGCCGCGCATTGTTTGCAGCTGTAAGTACTGTATTTAAAATTTTCGCATTTATCATTTTGCCACGTGAATTTAGCTAATATTCCAGCCCCCCCTGAACTCAATTCCCCCCCCCCCCCCCCCCCCCTTCTACCAAATCCTGGATCCGTACCTTGATAGAACTAAGAGTCGCCTCATATTCATATATTAAAAACATCAGATTATCCACTTGAGATACTAGCCCACACATTATGAATACAAATCTAATAATGTCCATGTTTCAGTCAATACAACAACCGCTTCTTCCGCGAGTACGTGAAAATGCTGACAGTACGAGTAGGGTCAGACAACGCGACAGCAGGCGGCGAGCAGTTGCGAGTGACCGAGATATTCTTCCACCCCAACTACAAACCACAGACCCTGGAGTTCAACTTCGCAGTAGTAAAGTTCCACAAGAACCTGACGTTTGGAAGGGGGGATCTGAAGGTGGACATGGTGCCGTATTCGCGGGACTTGATCATTCCGGTTGATAAGCAGATCACGTTCCTTGGATGGGGATCTGTTCTGGTAAGGCGTTTGGCATTACTTCGTCTAGAGTTGGTGTAAATTGTACCAATGATATATTGTAGACAACAAAGAATTAACGGTCTAAGAAGTCAAAAGACTCTCCTTGTAGTTGCTTTTCGATCATAATTCATAAGTCACCCACTGGAAGGTCCCATACCAATTTGGATGATTAAGTAAGTATAGCATTTATAGCATAAGTTCCGCGCTTCACAAGCAGGGTCGAAGATGTTGCCAAGAGGTAAGTAAGAGACCATATCGCCTGTTTTTCTTGTCAGTTAAAAGATGTCCATAACAGGTGGAAGGTAAAAAAATATTGGACGATTCATAAGCATTAATTTTATTTAATCTATATGAATAAAAAAATTATGACTATGACTGACTATGACATGCGGACGGTCCAGTTAGGTAAGTCCAACTTCGAGAAAGAGATCTCTCGTCGAATCAGCTCGGATAGGCAGCGTTCGGGATGCTCCGGCATTTATCGCGTCCGTAATACCTCAATGTCTCAAGACGAAAGTCTTTAACCAGTGTTAGTTGCCAGTAATGACCTATGAAAGGGAAGTGAGACGTTGTCTTCTACTATGGGTCTCATGAAGGCTCAATGTCATCCAGCGAGCAATGGAGAGAGCAATGCTTGGTATTTCCCTGCTCGATCGAATCAGAAATGATGAGATCCGCAGGAGAACTAAAACAACCGACATCGCTCGAAGGATTGCATCGTTGAAGTGGCAGTGGGCGGGACACATAGCGTGGAGAACCGATGGCCGTTGGGACGGAAAGGTGGACCGACGATCTAGTCAGGGTCGCGGGAAGCCGCTGGATGCGGGCCAAGCAGGACCGATCGTTGTGGAGATCCTTGGGGGAGGCCTATGTCCAGCAGTGGACGTCGTTCGACTGACATGATGAAGAGACCATGCACGATGCTGCCCGCCTACCCCTCTGCCTTAATCGGCTCATGAGACAGTCACGGATCGAGTAAAAATTACGTTATAGCCGCTACACACGCTCCTATCCGACCGCCGATTTGGTGCGGGCGAACTTCACTACAGATCTGATCCGCGCCTACACACGTCACGTTCAAACCAAATCTGCCAGACCAAATCGGTCGGCGCTACACACGTTCCGATTTGGTCTGGCCGACCTCTAGCCGTTGTTGCAGTGTTGCCAGCCACTGCTAATCTCCCAATATTATTATTATTTATAAATACTGAAAGATCAATTTGCTTGCAATAAATAAATTAAAAAGAAAAATATTTACGGTTTTTAATGTTTTTTTACTATAAAAAAAACAATTTCATTATTTTCAATTTTCTGTTATTTTCATTAAAATACTAAAACATGCTAAATATTTACTAAAAGCAGCACTTATTGATTAGGTGTTATGCCCTTTTTATATACATATATTTACTTTTACGACAAATTGCTAGTTTTTAAACAAAATATTCTAAAAAAAACAAATAGATAAATAGAATCTTTTCATAAATGGCCATATTTAAACCTTTCGTTCGTTCAGTCCTACGTAAAACTCATGAACGAGCATTATTTATTGAATCCTCTGAAAATCCCTTAAACGTAATTTACCTGCTTTAAATATTTCCGCTTTTACATATTTTCTCCCTAAATCTAGGGGAAAACCTCCAAAATTGTTAACACTGCTAAGTTGGTCCGGTCGGAAGCCTACACACGTTCCGATTTGGTAGGAAGTGAAGTTCGTGCGAACCAAATCCGGCCGACCGCGTCAAACACGAATAATAATAATTATGGTCGGACGAATACGCTACACACGTCCAGATTTGGTCTGGAGCAGACCCAATCGGCGGTCGGATCGGAACGTGTGTAGATGCTATTAGCCTGGCCGCACACGCCACCGAATAACGCCGACATCCACACCGACCTCAGAGGTCTTTCCTGTAGTTTTATATGAACGCCGAGACGTCTCGGTCGGTAGTAAGTCGTCACTTGTTTCTTCTTCTCTAGTAGTTCTCTTTACTGTGCTTCAAGTGCCGGCGTTTATGTCTCGTTTCATCGTCGCGGAGAGGACAGTTAGAGGCTAATACTTACTACTTACTACTACTTACTACTTATACTCTGGCGATGTTATACAGCTTCTGCGTATTTCATGCATATTTGCCAACGGAGTTGATGAGAACTGTCGTAGTGCCTATTATTAAAAATAAAACTGGCGATAGTGCAGACATAAGCAACTACAGACCTATCTCATTGGCTACCGTCATCGCCAAGGTTTTTGACGGTATGTTAAATGCACACATTAATAATTATTTTACACCTCACGACAATCAATTCGGTTTCCGTTCAAAACTGTCTACGGAAAATGCTATCCTGTGCATGAAACATGCCGTCAGATACTACACCGATAGGAATACACCAGTGTACGCCAGTTTTCTCGACCTGTCCAAGGCTTTTGACCTGGTTTCCTACGATGTCCTGTGGCACAAACTAAAGCAAGCCAAGTTGCCTCCTGAATTGATCAGCGTTCTAAGGTACTGGTATGGAAATCAGGTCAACTGTGTACGATGGGCGGGCGCTCTGTCGGACCCGTATAGGTTGAGGTGTGGGGTGAGACAGGGGGGTTTGAGTTCACCATCGCTTTTCAACCTGTACGTAAATGACCTGATCGTTGCGCTCAGCAACACCCATGTCGGATGTCATGTGGACGATATCTGTTTTAATAATATCAGTTATGCTGATGACATGGTGTTGCTGAGCGCGTCGGTTGGTGGTCTAAGGGAGCTCATGGGTATCTGCGAAGTTTATGCAAATGCCCATGGCCTAAAATACAATCCCAAAAAAAGCCAGCTCATGGTTTTCAAGGCTGGGTCTAAATGCCCGACGGACGTGCCCCCCGTTAGCTTGGGTGGTGTTAACCTTAGTAAAACAAATAGTGTTAAGTATCTAGGCCATATTGTGACAGACGATTTAAAAGATGATGACGATATTGAACGCGAACGGAGAGCGCTGTCCGTGAGGTCGAACATGATAGCCCGCAGGTTCGCTAGGTGTTCTGTTCCTGTAAAAATAACATTATTTCGTGCCTATTGCACCTCATTTTATACATGCAGCTTGTGGGTTAGACACACACGTCGAGCGCTAGAAACCCTTCGCGTCCAATATAACAACTCGTTTAGGGCGCTGTTGCGGCTGCCTCGCTTCTGTAGCGCGTCGGGGATGTTCGCTGAAGCGCGTGTTGACGGTTTCTTCGCCATCATGCGGAAACGGGCGGCCTCGATGGCGCAGCGGACGCGCGACAGCAGCAACAGCCTCTTGAGTGTGGTTGCACGGTCGGTTGACGGTTGCTTTATGGGGCACTGGCTATCCTTACATGGACCAGTGCCTCATTTCCATAGACGATATTAAATTTTAATTTTTGTAAACCCTACTACTTTTTACTAACATAGGATAAGGTTACTAACACAATGTGAGCCTTTAGTAGCTTGATTAAATGAATTGAATATATATATATAATACATTTTAAAACTTTATACAAGACTATCAGTAAGTAGGTATACATAATATAACATATTTTTTCAGGGTGTTGGTGGACAAGGTGGTACTGTTCTCCTACAGAGGCTAGACCTCCCAATTTACGACCTAGCTGATTGCCAAGAAATATATGGAAGGTAAATAAGAGATGATTTGATTTACAAAATATTCAGTTATCTGTGATAAAATAATGACTTTCTGATTTCTAGGGATCTGGTCACGAGGAACAACTTTTGTGCAGGCTATATAACCATACAGAAAAACGTGTGCAATGTGAGTATTTCTTCGTCGAGTTTTCCTGGGAGTATAAAATAACATTAATGAAATGAAGCAAATAAATCTGCATAACTGAGTACCAGTGGCGTGGGGTTGAAATATCGCGAGGGTAAGCCAGACCAAAAATTTATGGATTGGCAATAATTAATTATCTGCATAGTAGATCGGTGAGGTGGAGTTTCTACGGATTCAAAGGGAATCGACATGAATGGACCCTTCGCCACTGCTGACCTTACTTTAAGGGCGCACTTATCTTATAAGTGATACTTCTAAAATCTAAGAGATTTCTTAGTACCTACTTACAGCTAAGCTATAATCTACTGTCGACTGTACAACTACAGATTTTTACCTGTTTCGTTTAGCATGATGCCGGCGGTCCGGCTATAATGGATGGTGTTCTGGTTGGCATCCTCTCCTTCTCCTCCAAGAGGTGCGACCAGCCGGACCAGCCCGCAGTGTTCTCTACTATCGGAGTCGTGGCGCAATGGCTTGAGCATCTTGATGATAAAGCTATACAGTTACGGTAAAATTTTGATTAGTTAGTTATCTTAAAAAAATCTTATCAAAGGTTGTCTGAAAACAATCGCTCTTAGCGATAAGACCCACATAATTTTCACCCTTCTCTGGTGTGCTTTGTATTGTATCACTGTGTGTTCAGTAAAGTGTTCATCTATCTTATCAATCAATACGAATTTAAACCTTTGTTATTAGAACAAGATTAGACCTAAAATAGTTCCTTGGGGAAGCACTCGGACTACTAATGGTACGGTACTCCTTGAAGATCTTACGAAGTTAGTAAAATTGACGAGAAATAAGTACCTACTGATGTACTTACCTATTCCTCAAAAATGTGGCTTAATTATTTTACAAATAACTTTGGATCTAAACGTTACTGTGACGAATGTTGATGTCTGTCAAAAGCCTCATCAAAATCTCTACAATTGAAACAAGTTCGATTTCGGCGATTGACCGAAAGTGGCGCCCTCAGAGGTTTTTATTTAATAAGTTGCTAATAGAAAAGGATTTTTAAAAAACTTTACGAGGATTTTTTAGCGTTCCCTTAACGTGGTTCGATACGCTCAGCAGAGCGCCACCAATGGAAATAAATCAATTACATTTTATTAAAGACTTAGATTAAAAGTTTCGGTTATTTTGCGCAAATAAAAGGATTACACGCATAATGACATATCGATGTCTCTGACGCAAAATGACATATTGTGACTACGCAGAATGACATACGCATAATGACATATCTTGGACTTGACATATTGTGACCACGCAGAATGACATACGCATAATGACATATCTATGACTCTGACGCAAAATGACATATTGTGACTACGCATAATGACATCTTGGACTCTGACACAAAATAACATATTGGTGACCACATAGATGTATTATTCCTGTAGATGGATCACAAAAATAAGCTATAACTCACCCATCCTTTACCCCTTCTAACACTATCAAATTGTCATAAGATAGAAAGAGACATACATGTTAATCTGTTGCGTCGACATTAGTGAATGTCTCCATTTTGACTATGCAATGCTAGATGATGATGATGCAATGATAGTGCTTGGTTTTTTTTTATAACAAGTTATCGATAAAAGATGTAAAAATAATTTGAATGCAATACGATACATAAAATTACAATGTATATGTATATATCGCAGGCGTATTGTATATTTCACCGTATTACATAGCAACTAGCTGTATTGGAAAACAGCACCGCATTGTAATGCGGCGGATTCAAGATACGCCGTATTCAATACGGCTGATCGAAAGTACGCCGCATTGAATAGAGCGCTTCGCGATTTTCACTGCGGCTAGACTTAATGTAATAGGGCGGTTCATAATCCGCTTTTCTGTCATTTTTAGTACTAATTGTGTCCAAAGTGCTCACGGCCTTAGAATTTTGTTTATGCTATGAAACTTCAGCATAGGTCGAATATGGCAAGAATGTCTTTCCTCCAGACAAAAGCACACGCTCAGCTGATCGATCTAGTGTGGCAGAATATTTTTTTTATATTTCGACGTATGCTATGGTCCAAAGAGAAAGTTGTTCAGTTTCATGGTCTAAGCAAGCCCTTTAATTTTGAATCAGTGCCAAATATGAAGTAGGTACTATAATTATACTTGAGGAGATCGATGGCTCATTGGTACACGCATTCTGCATCCGGTCGTTGATGTTAAGCAACATTCGTTGCGGTTGGACACCTGAATGGTGACCAAAACTTTATTATCTCGGTCTCCTCTGTGCTTCGGAAGGCACGTTAAGCCGTTGGTCCCGGTTGCATTAGCAGTCGTTGGCACCCTCACCCACCAATCCGCATTGGCTTCGCGTGGTGGGTTATGGTTATGGCACTTATGGCCCGTTCTACCTGTGGTGTTTTCTTGCACAGGGAAGGCCCAGCAGTGAGGACATTAATAATTATGTTAATGATGATAATTATACTATTTATACTAGGAGGTATAGTCGTAAAACTGAACGAGATTTCTAATCCATTTATTAAATTAAATAATCTGCTGAATGATATCAAGTAAAAAAATACAGATTACACGCAAATTTTTATACTTTTAATGTATTCAATTTTTTAAGTATAAATGCACAATTTGCTTTAATAAGTACATCGAGCATATTCTTGTTTGTTGCGAAGGTTTCCAATCGTCTCCTTTTCTTACGTTTCTTATTCACGTTTCCTTTACATCGACGGCGGCGCGGCGGTGGGAAATCTGTTTAGAATTGAGAAAAATTAAGTTTCAATACCAAATTGTTCACAATACAATTTTTTATCGATATTACATAATAAAATCGGACTACAACACTATCAGCTTGGTCAAATGTCAAAAAATCCCAATTGGCTGTAAATTATATATTTTTAGCCTAAAAACACCCGATTTTCTTCAACCAAGTCAATGTTAAACTGTATATACACGTACAGCGATTTAGTTTTTGCAAATAAGCAATAAAAATGTGTTCGCAAAAACACAAAACAATGAGTGTGACTTACCTCTGAAATGATATGTTTTCATTATTCTCTTTCAAAACACTCACTCTGCTTGAATAACCGGGAACAGTACAGGCCATTCTTAACAAACAACAGATTTACCGCACCACACCATCAAATCTTTCTATATTTTTGTACAAAAAAAGCTTTTCTTTCTGAAGCATTTGTTAACCAGCTGGTTAACAAACAAATATGACGTTTACTTTCAAGTGGCGCGCAGCTCATTAAGACGCACACGTTGGGCTATTTGTATCTCTTTTTAACACACGACATGTCGCCATTTGAGAGACGAGAGTCGATTATAGAAGCAATTGTTCATTTTCTTATGCTCCATCTACAGGAATAATACATCTATGGGTGACCACATTACAGTGGCACAATCTTTTCTGTTGCGGTGACAGCGGCGCTATGTACGTTTTTCTTTTTTTTGTAGCAATTTACCCGGCCCTGACTTCTAAGACCTTCAGCCGCAAGCAGCGCTATGGTTGGACATCAACTTGACAGCAGAATGACATTAAAAAAAAACATGATGTTTCACATTTTGGCCACTGGAACAGAAAAGTTTGTGGCACTGGTATCTCTTACAATGCCACAATCTTTTCTGTTCCGGTGACAGCGGCGCTATACGTTTTTCTTTTTTTTGTAGCAATTTAACCGGCCCTGACTTCTAAGTTCTTCAGCCGCCAGCAGTGCTATGGTTGGACATCAACTTGACAGAAAGTGACATTAAAAAAAACCACGTTAGTTTCACATTTTGGCCACCGGAACAGAAAAGATTGTGGCACTGTATACAGGGTTATTTTTAAATACCAACAACCTCGCAGGAGTAAATTACTAACATCTAAACAAAAACATTTGTTCCACAACTTTTGTAAAAAACTGACAAAAATAAAATCGACTTTTCATACAAAACTTTATCAGCTATTCGGTTATATATGGGTGAGGCCGCCATTTTTTGCTGATATGGCGCAGAAGTAATGTGATGGTAGCGTAGAACTTCTACGCGTCGGTGGCGTTTAGTGGCGTATAATAGTGACGAATAAATGTAAAGGTTCGCATACACATGCCACTATGTAATTATTTTTATCAATCTTGTATAAATATACCTAGTAGGTAATAAGTTTGTAGGTAGGTATATAAATGCACAAGGAAACTCTCTGAACGAATAAAATAAACTTTATTTACTTCTTACTCTTAGTGGCAAGTCACTCGATACAATACACTAGTAAAGAATACAACGGTCACAAGCGCACGCCTTCGCGCCCGCACCGCACCGCCACGTCTCTCCGCCACTCGCCTCGCCGCGCATGCCGCCATCGCGCCGCCTAGCCACTCACTGCCCACCACGGCTTGTGTGTGTAGTTTTGAAACTAGACCGAAAAATCAAAATAAATCACCGATGCCTCCGCTATGCATCCGCAGTCTGTGTGTGGTGAGGTGACTTTAGGAGATAAACGCGAGGGTCCAACTCCATAGGAAAAGAGGAAACAACGCGGGCGTATGTACGTACCTATCTGCGGGCGACGGCTATTTCCTATTATAAGACAAACTTGAAGGGTTTATTAATATTAGTTGTTATTAGACACTTAATAGCATGATATTCATGCCTACTGATTACAGTTGCAAAACTTCTGAAGTATTCGGAATAATTACGTAATACTTCTCATAAAGTTTCTTTCCATCAGAATTTTTCAAAATAAATTCGTTTGAAAATATTGGCATTTTTTTATCTTAGGTCAATCTTGCTAGAAAATATCGTGCCCGAGTCCGGCGGGCGACGACGACGACGGATGAACAAACAACTCGTGCGCGGCGCGCGGCGCCCGCCGCAGAACAAATTCTAGTGGCGCATGGCAGGCGGCGCGCGCGGCGCGCAGGGCGGGCGGGCGAGATTAGCGGGGCGGGGAGTGGGAGGCGATGCCCCCCGGGGAATTATTCGACCGCTCCCCTTCCCCGCAGAGAAGGATTCATAATGTTTCGCAATAATTCGCGGTCTAAGAAAATATTTCAATTTCGATAAAAATAAACGTGAGCGTTGTTTTTAAAAACGAAGTGCTTACCTATTTGCTCAGTGATGGATTGATGGTGAATTGGTTGTTATTATTATTGTAGCGTAATTAGCGTAAGTAAAATTTGAATGTTTATTTTATTCCTTACCTATGTAAGGCGACATTAACAACAAAAGTAGGTAGGTACCTACTTACAGCAAAACACTAATTTTTATAGGTACTAGCGACCCAGCCCGGCTTCGTTTGAACAATTTGTGGGTGCTTCGAATCTGTGATAACTTCTAAAGTGTTCATTTAAATGAAATACGGTAAAGGATAATTTTGATCTAAGTACCTCAATGATATCGTTTTACCTACATTAAATGGCCAAGGTAACTTATATAGGTACTTATTTGGATAAGGATTAATACTGATTAGGAGACATTAGCTTTGCAAATAAAGAAATTACTGTGAGTCAACCTATAGAAATAAGGCGACTTCGGGTCTTTTTTGTAGGCCTCTATGATATACAATGCCGTAGTAAATTATTTTGATGTAGGTAGGTATCTCATACGGTTAAGGGTGGTATTCCACTTATCAAAGATCTTTGTCCAAGAAATTGGACGTCGAATGTATGAAATTGGACGTCAAAGTCGTCCAATATGCGTCCAATTTCTTGGATCCAATGCATACTGGACAAAGATCTTTGATGAATGGAATACCACCACCCTTAGCCAGCAGCGTTCGCAATGTACCTAAGCGCTCGAAAAATCGTTTTTTGACGGCTTCATCAAAAAACATGTAATTTTTCTCTATTATATAAATACGGTAATTAGAATGTTTTGTATGTAGGTATTTATTTATAAACCTTCGAGAATAAATTTTCTAAATAACAGTGACAGCTGCATGCATCGAAATCCGATGCGTGGTTTAAAAGAAGAAAGGTTAGAAACAGACAGACAGAGGCGGAGAGTGACTTTATTTTATACTATGTACCTACTACCTACTTACCTACCTAGTGATAGTGAAGTGATGACCTAAGCCTCGGCACGGCACTTGTATTGCTAGGTACGACCACTTATATTGTGGTTCGACGGCTGTGCCGATGACGGCTATACTCCGTGACTCCGTGCCGAGTTTTGTACCTACCTACCTAGCAGTGGCAAAACGAAAGGGTACATACCTACAAGCCGATTCTAATCGGCTTACCTTATTATAGTTTAAAACCTTTTACCATAGTTTAAAAATATGTTTTCATCCGTTTCAAACAATTCAAAAACATTAAAAATTCGCTAAAATAATAGGTACTTAAGTAGGGTATATGTGCCTACTTAAGTACCTACTTCTACACTTAAAACTTCCACAGACATTTTATTTAAGAGGTACCTAGATAGTAAGATATCCATCCATACTTCTTTTACTATGATTGACTATTTTTCTTGCTTAGGTAGGTATTTAAAAATAAGTGTCAAAACTGCTTTCCACTGCTTTTTTACCGATTGCTGCTTTTTTATCGTTACCTACTCCCGTATTTTTCGACGATCGAAATATTCCGAATGTTTCGTAATACTTCGGAATATTTCGTAAGTATTCCACGGGAAAGATTCGGAATTATTCCCGACTGCAACTGTACTACTGATATGATTTACTTAATAATGTTTTTGTTGTCACTGTATTTTCTATAACATTTTCTCTCTATAACATTTAGTATGAAAAAACGAGTGGATACTCACCTTTATTTTGGTGGTGTAGAGGAGGTGACGGATATCTGCGCTACCGTGGCGTTAAAGTAAGAAAATGGTGGCGAATTTCTACTTCTACGCCATCGTCGCGTTGAGAAAACGATTCATATCTCTGTAAATAACGTACGATTTGAGTGGCATTCTAGCTCCAAACATGGCTTTCACTTCTACTTACATGGTGCACTTATAGGTTTTGTTGTAACAGATAAAATTAATTTTTAGCACGCAAAAGTCACCTCTCGAAAAAAATGTGTACACAATCCGAATCCGACGTTCACATGTCTACTATCAAAAAAATGGCCACCATCGAGCCGCTGTCCATTTATTATAGAAACTCAGTGTTGCCACTTCCCGATACAAAACATCCTGAACCGAAACCTTCATAGATATATAAAATATCGGTGGCGTTGACAAAGTGGCGTAGAATTATAGTTTTTGTCAATAAACTGATTCAGAAGATTTTTCAAAGAAAGTCTTAGGAAAGTCGTTATGAAATTAAAAGCACAGATAGCCATTTATATAAGTATTCTTTACATATTAACCGTGTCTAAATAACTCTCATACTTTTTGCTACAACATTAATCAAAATGCACCTCTACCTCAACGGATATGAGTTTTTGTGGGATATTCCTACCTTTTTTCATGTTTTGTTCGAAATATATTTTTGGTTGATTATCTGAAGTGAAACAATCATAATGTCCACTTGAGC
Organism: Crambus lathoniellus; assembly: GCA_949710035.1. NCBI lineage: Eukaryota > Metazoa > Arthropoda > Insecta > Lepidoptera > Crambidae > Crambus > Crambus lathoniellus. Next base: position 26,779,018 of record OX453313.1, on the reverse strand, counting down.
CTCTTTGTTGCTTAATTCGAAACTGTTACCAAAAATTTGCTAAATATCATACTTTTCAAAATACTGACCGCGGAGAAAAAAGTTTGTGAAATCAGCAAAAAATGGCGGCCTCACCCATATATGGAAAGTCGATTTTTCTTGTCTGTTTTCGGAAAAGTCGTAGAAAAATGTTGTTGTTTATGATGTTAGTATTCTACTCTGGTGTTTACAAAAACCCTGTATAAAAATTAAGGGGTGACTGACATATCAATGCCCAGTCCAAACCACTGGACCTAGAGACTTGAAATTATGTATGTACTATGCGATTATTATAAGAATAGGACGGGTTGTTGACAAACTTCACTCTGACAAGGTACAGTTCGCAAGAAAGTGCAAAACAAAATGAAAATAGTTTTTTTATTTTGGCAGAAGGTGGTCGAAGTTGTTTTTATATTTTAAATTCACCTACTCGTTATGTCGGCGCCAGACATAGCACAAACATTTGAATAAATGTTTGGACACATGTGTAGCACGGGTATTTGAGTATTTGTTGAGCTTTGATAAAATACTAGAACATATTTCTACAGTACTTTGCAATGTCTGAAGGAAAAGTCATCAATCTAACTTCAATCAACGTGCATAATCTAGCTGGCCAATCCTTTTACCATGATAGAACAATACAATTTTTCACTAGACCCCCAATTTACCAATTTTATTGTAAAGTTGATTATTAAATTATTTTCATAACTTGAATTCCTGTTTTATTTAAATACTTAAACCAGTTAATAGAATAAAAATTCAATTTATTCTGTGTTATTGAAGCATAGTATTAAAGTACCCCGCAATACAATAAGTATGAAAAAATGGGTTCAGTTAAATATCACAAAATTTTAATTTGATTGAGATTCAAATTACCTGATCATTTTCGTAAAAGCATACTTTCATGAGTCCTAATACTTTCCGAAAAAATCAAGTTACTTAATGATTTGTATTTATCTGCAAATTTTCCATATGTTTTGGTTTGCACGAACATCATTATTTATCACTATGACATGATCAGCCCCCTGATTCACGATAAATTTCTTTTTTTGCACACCATACTGAAGTGAAGTGAAGTTAGTTTGACAGCATTTTGACAGCTTGACGTCACAACATGGCGGTGTCCCTATCCTATTCTTATAATAATCGCATTGTATGTCGTGGTCAGATCATTGAATTGATTATTTCATGAAGGTTGGTCATTTCATCAAATAGTCGTATTTCATGAAATTTTGATTGGAATATACGGGAACCAGAACGGGAATGGATACGGGAATGTGGCGAGAACGGGGATAAACACGAACGGAATTTTATTATGAGTGGGAAGTTTGAATGTTTAGATGTTTATTACTCAATCACACAAAAACGACGGATTTGGAATTGCAAATAGATAGTTTATAGCCTAGTTTAAATAAAATATACTTTTATACCGGTCAAAACCCACTAAGGATTTTCCGAATGTCCACGCGGACGAAGTCGCGGGCGAAAGCTTCTAAGGGAAACAACAGTTTCAATAAGGACCCAATGTAAAATACTTTTTAGTTAGAGATTGCATGGCTGGCTACTTCAATTTATTTATTTATTTATTTTTTTATTTTCTATTGTTTTGCCATAGTCGGGTAAAAAGGGATCTCATGTCACACACCACAACCGTTATGACATTGATACGTAGACGTATTTATTACAAACTAGCCTTCCGCCCGCGGCTTCGCCCGCGTGTACTACACGACGTTATCCCGCGGGAATGTGATATTTTTCAGGAATAAAAAGTAGCCTATGTCCTTTCTCAGGCTCTAGACTATCTCTGTACCAAAATTCATTCAAATCGGTTCAGTAGTTTAGGTGTGATTGTGTAACACACAGACAGACAGAGACGCATTTATAATATAAGTAAGGACTAGCGGCCGCCCGCGGTTTCACCCGCGTGGTTCCCGTTCCCGTAGGAATATCGGGATAAAAAGTACATATAAACCTTCCTCTTGAATCACTCTATCTATTAAAAAAAAACGCATCAAAATCCGTTGCGTAGTTTCAAAGATTTAAGCATACAAAGGGACATAGGGACAGAGAAAGCGACTTTGTTTTATACTATGTAGTGAAGTAAAGACTAGCTTTCCGCCCGCGGCTTCGCCCGCGTGGACTACACGACGTTATCCCGCGGGAATGTGATACTTTTCCGGGATAAAAAGTAGCCTATGTTCCTCTCCAAGCTCCAAAGTATCTGTGTCCCAAATTTCAGCCAAATCCGTTCAGCCGTTTTGGCGTGATTGAGTAACAAACATCCAAACATCTAAACATCCAAACATCTAAACATCCAAACATCTAAACTTTCACAGTAGTAGGAAGTAGGATATACGCGCAACACAATTTTACGTCTTTAATTCATGTCATTTCGCGTATGTGTCAATTCGCGTATGTGTCATTTCGCGTATGTGTCATTTCGCGTATGTGTCATTTCGCGTATTTGTCATTTCGCGTATGCGTCATTTCGCGTATGTCATTTCGCGTATGTGTCATTTCGCGTATGTGTCATTTCGCGTATGTGCCATTTCGCGTAATCAAAATGTGTCATAATGCGTAAAATTGAAATAAAAGAGTAAAATGCATTTTATAAATATACTTTCAAGAACTCAAACTTATGCAATAAGTCGTGAGTTTCAATAGTGCCAAAAGTGGCCGCATTTAGCAATATCGAAATCCATAACTTAATGCTCATATTTGAGGCCATGAAAGAAACTTAAAAATAGCACTTTACTCTTCTATTTGCGCAAAATAACCGAAACTTTTATTCTAAGCCCTTGATAAATCGTAAATGATTTATTTCCATTGGTGGCGCTACTGAGCTAATCGAACCACCATAATAGTCTAGTATTTTTAGAAGGTATCGCTACATTCCCTCTTTCGTAGAAGTAGATAGCAAATGTGTCAAAAACTACCACTTTTAGCAGTTTTGCTATCTACTTCTAGCAGTGATTACGAGGGAATGTAATGATACCGCCTAAAGAAACAAGACAATTAAAATTAATTAATGGGCCATTAAAATTGTGTATTAGAATTACAGTATTAAATAAAATTCACCGCGGCGCCACTTTCGGTCTGGGAACATTGTTCCAAAAGAACTTTGACTATGTTGATACTAATTATGTTTTTTACATTATTATTTTTGGTTTCAGCACCACTGCAATTAAGAAAATGCACCCGTAATGAAACAATCTTATTGCCATACATCAATAATATATTTCTAATACTGTACACACCAGCTTCCATTTGACTACAATGTAACAACAGAAATAAATAAAAACATTATAAATATTCGTTTTAAATCTTTAATTTCTATTCAACATACAACATTGAATAACATACAATTTATGAGTAGAATTTATTTATTTATAAATATAACGTTCTATAGCGGATCTTCAATTTCTTTCAAATGGAATGATATCGAGCTGATTTACGTTACATGCTTATCTATTAATTCAACAATGATTATACTGTTAATAAGAAAAGAACAAGCAAATTTTAATATACAGCAATGGCAAACGCAACCCATTTGGGTACACACCTTGATCTATTATAAATAAGCTGATCTCTTAAATACCAACTTTAAATTTTAAGTGCCTACTGATTACAAACTGAATTACAGTAGCTTTAGGGCTATGAAGTGTGACCGCTTATGCAATGATTTAATATTTTTTGCTTAAACAACGCGGTAGTTCACATGGAGCTCAGGTTTGATGTCATAGACCAAGTCGAGGATGTCTTTGATGACCTGAGAAAGAAAAAAAAGTGGTAAATATTAAACTTATATCAGATATAGAATTAATCACAGATTCTGTGATGCAGAATTAGAGATGCTATGGAGTGGGACCCTAATGAAAACCCAATGAAACTACTGTCACCTAATTCACAATGGTTCAACAATGTATTAAACTTCATTGCCTTGTTTTTTTGTTTTTTCTATTCTGAAGTGAATGTCAGAAAGAATACATAGATTCCCAACTCAGCAAGTTTACGAGTGTCTGAATAGCCCAGCAAATCCTGGTTAGGGAATTAGGCTTGTGTCTCGTAGAGTACATCTATTACTCACCAACTCCTGTTTCTGCTTAACCACTTTGTTCATTTCTTCGATCTTCACTTTGGTTTCGGCATCAATCTTTGCAGCTACACCTTCCCTTGTGCCCATGTGCTGAAATTATAAGAAACATGTATGTGGGAATACTATCTTTTTTGTAAATTACTAACCTTGTTTGAATTTTGATGATAATTACTACCAAGAACCTAATGGCAGAAATACACGGTTCACTTTTGCCTTTCAATTTAGATGAAGCAACGAAATTTAACAATGTAAACGTAAAAGTAAATCATTCAATGTCAATGTGCGCCTGTATTTCTGCGCCTTTCAACCAAAGTGAATCAATTTGTTTGAACCATGTAATATTAGCATAACCTGGAGTATTCTACATTTTATATCCAACATTTTAAACAGAGAACATAAAATAGAGAAATATCTTGTTATCTTCAATCACATTGCCATAATATGTTAGAACTGTTGAGAAATATAGTAATACCTTGGCCTCAAATTCCTTGAACTGTCGCTCGCGTTCCTGTCTGTACTTTTCTATTTCATCTTGAGCCTCTTCCTTGGCCTGCTTTAGGCGTTTCGCTTTTCCTGTAAGGCAACAGAAACATTGTTCAGTTATAGATGTACATGTACACAAACAAAACTTGTAAATGGTAATTTTTTTAGCAAAACACTGTCTAGTGTTTATAGTAAATCTAACTCGAAATATTCATGTCACAATAACTATTGAATCTAATAAGTAATCTCATAGCTGGACAAGAACTGGTAAGCATTGGCCTGTTCTAATAAGAATGTTTGAAGTATGAAAAGATGCTAATACAATTTTGGTCATTGGTTTATTAAATCATTGCTTGGAAATATCCGAAGAAACAAGACACTTTACTAACTGTAGAGTACAACAAATCAGTATAAATTGCTAGATCGAATCCTATAAATAACTAGAAAATACAATGGCAGGAAGAAGGTAAGCTTTGATTAATTCATGTATGTATCAAATGAGTAGATAGTACATTGATCAATAAGAATTCTAACCAAGTTATGAAAGTCATGTGACTGGGATGTTAGTTACTAATACATGTCCATTTTCAATCGCTCAAGAAGGTGAACATGGAAGAGTTGACCGAAAGATGTTATCGCATAACAGGTACCTACTTAATCACAAGTTCATAATTACCTGTCACTATACAATACTACAGGAAACTACAATCAAGAAAACAACATAGAAAGACTAGTTACGATACGTAATAGCTCTCAATTCAGAAAAATTTAAGTATAAATTTGTAGATCCTTGAAAATGGGTGGGTTAAAATACGCAGTTGCTTTTGGACTTTTAGTACTTACGCTTTCTCGCCTCTGAGACTTTCTCAGCAGCTCGTTTTTCAGCGGCCAGCAGTTGCTGGATTCCCTGTGTCTGGCTCGCCATTTCTGATTGATACACACAAAAACTATGTCGAGCGAGAATCAAGACCAAGACACGAATCAATAAATGCAAGCAGAATTTATGACGAAAGTCATATGATTAATTTAGTTCCCTGATGTTGTCACAATTGGCGCTGTCATCGGCTCGTGCTTTGCTGTAGTTACGTGAAATGGAACGGTTGTTGAGGAAGTTTCTCTATTTAACATTGATTTTTAATCAGTTTTATTGAAAACAGAAATAAATAAGAAACAAATATTATGTAAGCTATTTTCATAAAAATATAACTTTTATATGACTCGAAGTTTAATATGTATTTACTTTTATTTATAAAACTTACGTACAACGAAACTTATATGTTATGTTGGTTGGTACTGGCTAAAACTTTCAGAAACTGATGTTAGATGGCGCTACGCACATTTTCTCTATTTTTCAGTTTTTTTTCTTTATGTTAAAAGATATGCCTTTTCTCGTGCTACATTTTTTAATTATTTCGAAATAATTAGGCTAGGAATTTAACAAAACATATCTGTAAACAAATAAGTTCGTAAGACACGTCATAATAAAATTACTTGCTGGCAATATTTTTTCATATAGCAACACTGCTAAAAACGCGGGATATTTAAATTAAATCCATACATGCAATATGACTGTACTTGTGTCCATACTAATATCACAGTCTACTTGCTAATATTATAAATGTGAAAGGGTGTTTGTTTGTTTGTTTGTTTGTCCGTCTTTCACGTTATAACGGACTCCGTTATAACGTCCATCCGTAAAACGGAGCAACTGATCAACTTGATTGTTGGCATAGTAATAGTTTGGATTTGGAAGCTGTATAAAGTAACATAGGCTACTTTTTACCCGACTACGGCAAAGCAAAAAAAAGGAGGGTTATGAGTTTAACCGGTATGTATGTATGTATGTATGTATGTTTGTATGTATGTTCATCTGTTCCCGCATAAGTTCTAAACTGCTGATCATATATTCACAATTGAGGTATCGTTGGAAGCGTCTTAATTGTCTGCTGGTTATAGGCTATGTCACGTCACATGAAATTGAATATGGCGCCCTCTAGACGACATAAAGTTGTGAACTAAAAAACTTTTTTTTGAGAAGAATATCGTGTTTGGTATCAAATGAAAGCTCTTGGTGAGCTCGTTTCAAAAATATATATTTTATTAGTTGTTGCTTGCGGCTTTGCTTGCATAAATCGAATTTTGACTTTATCACGAAATTCATCATCATCATATCGCCGAACGACGCCCACTGCTGGGCATATCCCTCCCCCAAGGAACTTCACAACAATCGATCATGCGCTGCCCGCATCCTGCGGCTTCTCGCGACTTTGACCAGATCGTCGGTCCACCTTGTAGGGGGCCTGCCCACGGAACCGGTACGCGATCGCTATTCGAGAACCTTTCCGCCTCAACGGCCATCGTTTCTCCGCGCTATATGTTCCGCCCACTGCCACTTCAACGGTACAATCCTTCGAGCGATGTCGGTGGTTTTAGTTCGCCTGTGGATCTCATCGTTTCTGATTCGATCGAGCAAGGAAATATCAAGCATCGCTCTCTCCATTGCTCGCTAGGTGACTTTGAGCCTTCTTTTGAGACCCATAGTAAAAGACCACGTCTCACTTCCATAGGCCAGTAAGCCAGTAATGACTGGCAACACACACTGGTCAAAGACTTTCGTCTTGAGACATGGAGGTATTTCGGACGCGAATATATACCGGAGCTTCCCGAACACTGCCTATCCGAGCTGCGAATTCGTCGCGAGATCTCTTTCTCGGAGTTGGACTTACTAACTGGACCGTTTGCCCTAGGTAAACAAAGTGGTCAACAACTTCGAGCGTAATGTTCCCAACGACTGGAGCGGGTGAAACATGGGTATTGGATATGATTTTCGTCTTATCCATGTTCATCTTTAGACCCGCTCTTTGAGAAGCATTACTGAGATCTTCGAGCATTAAGTTCAGGTCTTCCAAGGTCTCAGCCATAAGAACTACATCATCGGCAAACCGTATTTGTGTTAGGTGCTCGCCATTGATGTTGATGCCGCATCCTTTTCAATCTAGAAGCTTAAAAATATCCGCCAACGCAGTTGTGAACAGTTTCGGACAGATGACGACGTCTCCCTGTCTCACACCTCGCTGTAGTTGGATAGGATTACAGCTCAGGTTCTGTAATCGGATTGACATGGTTGCATTGACATGACATGGACATTGCGTTTTGGTATAAGTACCTGAGCACATAGATGTACTTGTGGCCTACTTGGCACCTCTGGAGAGACTGCAGCACCGCCCAGCTCTCAATAGTATCAAAAGTTCGGTTTTCTGTATAACTAGCCGCAGCGTATGAATGTGTTCTTTGGTGCTATTAGCCTTTCCACAACCCGGCTTGTTCGGGAGGTTGGAAGTCGTCGAACATCTTATAGATATAGCTCAGAAACGTGATGGGTCTGTGGTTCTTCAAAAGAGTCCTATCACCCATCTTGAAAAACGCTTCTGCCCCATGCCTTTGGCGTTTTGCCCTCGAGGATGATTGAATTGAAAAGCTTTAAGTATCAGCTTTTCGCCCGCTCTCAGAAGCCCGCCCGCCGCCTTGTTGTTTTTAAGCTGCTTGAGAGCCATTTTTTAAATTTGAGCCGGTATTGGTCGGAGCGTGGATTTTATCAACCGCGATCTTTCAAGCTTAACATTGATATTCAATGTGCCTCTGACCATACGGTGATCGCTTACTGTCTTAACAGCGGTGATCACACTGACATCATTGAGGATGTGCTTCTTGGTCGACATGTTAAATCGATCTCGTTATTGACTGTACCGTCCGGGCAGATCCAGGTCCATTTGCCGGTTACGGGCTTCCTGAAGAAGGAGTTCATCATAAAGAGGTTCTCCGTCTCCATGAAGTCTGCCAACATCTGGCCGCTATCGTTCCATTGCCCAAATCCAAATTGCCCCACCCTTAACTCATCACTGCAACGTTGCCCCAACTTAGCATTAAAATCTCCCATCACAACCGTGTAGTGGGTTTTATAGCTATGCATGGGTTTCGAAACCTCCTCATACATAGACTCCACTTCGTCATCGCCGTGTGTCGAGGTCGGAGCGTATACATTTAGCGAATACCGTTTCGATATTCTGAGTATCGGGTACGCTACCCGGCTCGACACGCTTCCGATGGTGATCACGTTGTTGACTAGGGACTTGTGGAATGTGGACAACACCTAGGGATTGTTGTTCGCCCTCCCAGTGGTAAAGTAAGTTACCGGATTGCAGGATAAGCAAGTTCTCTTCGGACTTCAGATAATCCAATGATGTCCCAGTGTAACTTACTAAACCTCTTCCAACTCTATGGGCTTCGAGACAGTCCGCAATATGCTCGTGTTGTAGGTTGCCAGGTCAAGTCGTCTGTGTTGGTAGCCTGGTCTTACCCGGGGATTCTCAGCACCCCCTGCCCCGCCGTTACCATAGCCGCTAGTAGATAGGAATAGCGGGGCTGCCGTGGACTGGGGGCTGATTGATTTGGTGTAAAACCCTTTGGTGTTGGCGATCGCAGTATGTCCTGCTGTTCGCGAAGCCTATTGGGCTTGGCGGGAGGGCTGAGCGCGGCGAGAGACAGACCTTGTCTGCCTGAGTCCGACATACCGTTAGCGGTATACGAAAAGACTGTATCTGCCCTCACTATAAACAAAAAAAAAGTATGTCCTGCTGTGACATGGAGACGCTGCTGCCCCTCTCTTGATGGCAGTTTTCCCTCTGTCGCCTCTTACGACACCCTCGAGAAGAAAGGGGGTAGTGCTATTATTTTTATGTGCCGGCACTACACAGCGCAAAATTATGACCCCAAAATAATGTAAATAAAAATTAAGTTCAAAAACTAAAACCCGACTACTGAAAAATCACGCTCTAAAAAGTATGAAACAAGAAAATATTCTCATCTGAAATTGCCGTGGTCGTATGCCCACGACTATATAATATAACAAAACAATATTTTCATTCTAGGGAAAAGTGGCATACGACCACGGCAATTTCAGATGAGAATATTTTCTTGTTTCATACTTTTTAGAGCGTGATTTTTCAGTAGTCGGGTTTTAGTTTTTGAACTTAATTTTTTTATTCCGGAAAATTAATAAAAATGGTAATTCTGTATGTATGGAAAATAGTTTTGAATGTCGTAGCGTAGGATACAAAACTATCATTTCATCCACGGCTGCTTCCGCGTCTGCGCGCGGTCAATATCGAATAGGTACTAAACTTTTCCATAAGATTAGACAACAAAAAATATGCTGTAACTAGTAGGGCATGTAATATCGGAAGGTTTTCAATTCCGATATTGATTTTCGATATTAGATCTCAATATCGGAATTCCGATATTAATATCGGAATCACACAAATTCTTAAAAAATAAGCATTTTTTTATAAATTGCAAATTTTCTTTATGAATTGCACATTTTCTTTATAAATTGCACATTTTCCTTACTTTTCTTTATAAATTGCTCGAAATAAGGATGAATTGTGTACAATAAAATCAATATTTTGTGCGAATAAGCAAGACGTAGGTACTGTGGCGTAGTACGACGCTAGAATTTCAGACGAAGTACTTTTTTTACTATTTTATTTATCAGCGGATAACGATCGCGCTCGGTGGCTAGTAGTAGTTTAGAATATTAAGTTTTGAAATATACATTACATGTTAAGATTTTAAATTACTTTTATGCATTCAGAATGCAATTCTATAAGTATAGGAAAATGTAGAAAGAAACCACCAGCCCTGCAAGTCACCCGCCTGAAAGCTACTTGAAGGGCTGGTGGTTTTTTTCTATCAAGAATTCTCCTATATATATAATTATGTTACCGGCCAAACCCGATTTTAGGACTTACTAGTTTTTCCTAGGCCAAAACAGTTCATAGCGTTGATATTTCAGAAGCGGGTTTGCCTCGGAAGTCCTGTAGAACACGTGATAGGTTAGAAATTTAACGCGATCGCCTTTAATTTCATGATTTTTTTTTGTGAAACAATCCTGGATTATCCTATCGCCTAAAGATGAACTGATGAACTGATTTGGCCTGGTAAAAACTAGTATGTCCAAAAATTGGGTTTGACCGGTAACATATATACAACGTGTAAATTAATAAGCGAAAAATGTCTTCGGTGGTGAGTGGGCTCATGAATATGAACAACTTTTACTATGGACAGGGGGGTGTCACTCAGCGGTTTAGGTTAGGTTAGTCATCAGTCGCGTCCGCGCGCCGACAGTGTGTAGACGCTACCGCGATTACTTACATTCGTTTTGAACTACCTACATATAGTGAAAATGGTTTTAAAAAAGTGCTCTAGTTGCAACAAAAATATAACCCAAAAATCGCCAGGGATCGAATGTAGTAGATGCAACAAATGTGTACATGCGACAGCAGGCTGTGCAAAAATCACTAATAAGCAATTATCAGCTCTTCGTAACTCCGATGGATTAGAGTGGAGCTGCGACGGATGTCTTCGAAACATGTCGAAACGATCATCTTTTTTCGTACCAGAGGACTCGGAGAACGATGAAGACAAGGAGGATGAGGCAATCTTGGCGGTGGACTCCAAAAAACTTCTCAAGGATATCACCAGAGAAATGAGAAAAGTTGTAAAAGACGAACTAGAAAGCCTGACGTCCTCAATGGATTTCATGAATAGTCAGCTGGCAGACTTAGAAAACATCGCTAAAGATCAAGCCAATACGATTAAAACTTTAATGAATAAAAACTCGGATCTCGTGAATAAAAACAAAAACCTGGAACTTCGCGTCACCGCCATGGAGCAGCGTGTTCAGGAATTTGACCAAAAGATGTTATCCGCTACGCTGGAGATAGCTGGCATTCCAGAACAGCCTAATCAAAATGTCTTGAAAGTCGTCAAAGAAGTCGCCAACAAATTGAATGTAGATAGTCAACACTTGGTGAGCGCCCGAAGAGTGTCACTCCGACGCAAGGAGCAACCGGGTCCTATCGTTGTTGAACTTCAATCGAGAGCAAATCGCGAGATATGGGTATCATCTGCAAGAAACGTGGAGCTCCTGGCAGGTAACATTCTTCCTGACCTGCCAGCTGATAAAGCCAGAAACCGTATCTTTGTCCGTGCAGCGCTTACTCAACACACAAAATCACTCCTATATAACGCCAAGCAACGTCTAGGTGGTGACTTCAAATATGTATGGTGTAAGGAAGGAGTAATATATGCAAAGAAGAACGACGACATTAAGCACCCACTTATTATTCGCTCGGAATCAGATATTGACTCGATTTGCAAGTCCTAATTTAATATATAAGTTATTTTCTTTTGCACTAATATAAAAATCCATTTGTAAGTCCTAATATAATTATATCTAATTTTGTACTAATCGAACCTAATTATGTCAGATAATATAACAGAATTCCAGAATTGCATAACTGTAAACTCGTTTGTAAAAAATATACATAATACTAACATTAATCTTTTTTGTTTGCATGTAAACTTGCGCTCACTTATTAGAAATTTCCTTAAACTTTGTTGTTTAATAGATTCCTCAACAAAGAACTTAGATGTTATCATAGTCACAGAAGCAAATATTTCTAACGAAATAAGCAATCTATTTCAAATACCGGGCTATAAAATGTACACACGGCTAAGACAAAGTAAGAAAGGTGGGGGTATTATAGTTTATGTGAAAAGTTATCTCAAATTCTCAAATCTTAATATCAACACGTACTTATTTGAAAACATAACAGGCACACTAATAACTGCAAACAATCAACCGATAACCGTGTGTGCAATTTATAGACCTCCGTCCACTAACAAAACAATGTTTGTTACCGAACTATCCACTCTCATAAATAAATGCGGCTCCGCTGACATGATAATACTTGGTGATATTAATATCGATTTAAAATCATCCACTTCACATCGAGAATCATACACAAATATGCTAGCTGAGAATGGCTTCCAATGTGGTATTACTGACTATACTCGAATCGAGACTAAGGCGGGCCGAGTCACGAAAACATGCATCGATCATATTTTTGCTAGGCTGCCTACGATAGACGCGTACTCTGCGGCGGTCGACACTGTTCTAGCCGACCACCGCGTCACACTGATCGCATGTTGCAGTGGCAGCGCGCGTGCACAGATACAGAGTGATCCGAAAAAAGCCAAGATATATTGTCATGACAGCGGAATACTTATAGAGGAATTAAATAATGCGGACTGGTCTCTTACTGACAGCATGTGTTGCCCTAACCAAATTTATAAATTTATAAAAAATAGTTTTGAAATCGCACTAAAAAAATCTATTAAACCTAAAAATAAAAATACCGTGTTAATGTGTAAGCTTCCATGGATTAACCAAAATATTTTAGACTTGTCTGAAAAGAGGGACAAATTATTTAACTCATGGAAATCTGACCCTAAAAATAAATGCTTAAGATTGCAATACAATAAATCGCGCAACAAAGTACACAGAGTGCTGGAATTTTATAGAAATGATTATTATAAAAAAATTATAACAAATAACTCCAGCAATCCTAGAAAGCTATGGCAACTGATAAATTCAATATGTGGTAGACTAACACTCTCCATAGATCAAATTTTATTGAAAGCTTTCTCGAACCAGAATTTATCATCCCTAGATATAGCAAATAAATTCGCACACGAATTTCAAAACTCTGTAAAACAAATCTTACCTCAATGTAATTCACCCTTATTAAATGAAAACAATTACTCTAATCATGCAGATGTAAGTATCCGAATCAGAACAACAACTCCAGACAAAATACAGAAAATCATAAATAAACTTAATACTTCAAAAGCTCCAGGCCTCGATAAGATTAAAGTTTTTGATTTAAAAAGAATAAGTCATAAAATATCGTCAGCTATAGCCAATCTGGTCAATATCAGTCTCAAGCTGGGAGAATATCCAAATGAGTTGAAAAAAGGTTGTGTGCGTCCTGTTTATAAGAAGGGCAGTCACACCGACGTCTCAAATTACCGACCCATTACTCTTCTCTCGTCTATCGACAAGATTGTGGAGAAATGTATATGTGAACAAATTCATAACTTTTATAAAAATCACGAAATCATTAATAAAAATCAATTTGGATTTCAACCACAAAAAAACACTACTTCTCTTTTGTCTCGATTCACAGATCACGTAAATTCTTCCCTAAACATTAGGCAACATGTCCTTGCTCTTTTCATTGATTTTTCGCGCGCATTTGACACATTAAATCATAAAAGGCTTGTCAATAAACTAGATAACACAGGTATTCGAGGCCCACTGCTTAAATGGTGCGAAAATTACCTGAGGGACAGGACGTATTGCGTCAATGTTGACAACACCTATAGCAATACAGTTCATGTTAGCGAGGGTACTGCTCAAGGTTCAGTAGTCGGTCCTCTTCATTTTATTGCATATGTCAATGATATTAATAACGTTCTCAGTTACTGTACCTCCTACCAATATGCGGATGACACATGTTTGTTGATCGCGGACCGAGACGCTCGACATGCCCTTACGAAACTACAAACCGATTTTGACAATATTAATAAATGGTGTCATGACAATGGTCTGGTCCTAAACGCCCAAAAAACTAAACTTGTCCACATCTGCAGTCCATACAACAAGACCGGGCGCTTGAGTGGTGAAAGACTAGTGGCTCATGAACATCTTTGCTTGCACAATAGCAAAATCAATTGCAAGTGTCCTGAAATCCAAACCGTTGACAGACACACGTACCTAGGCCTAATTATTGACAACAGATTTAATTGGTCACCGCAAGTCACTCGGATATGTGAAACACTCAAAGCTTTTCTCGCCAACCTTTATATTATTAAAGATAGGATTCCATTTAAAGTAAAACTTATGCTTTACAGCGCTTTTGTGGACTCAATTATTACATACGGATTGACGAGCTATGGCAGGACCTTTAAAACTAACTTAGACTGCATCTTAAAACTACAAATCAGAATATTAAAAAAAGTTGTCACTCCTAAAATACGGGAAAAATGTAAAAATGAATTAGAAATATTTAGATACTGTAAGGTACTTCCGATTCATACTAAGGTCATTTATAGTCTTCTAAAAGAAAATTTCTTTGATAAAGGTATTCAAAATGAAATATCGCACAATATTCAGACCCGTAAAAAAACGAATAAAAAGTTAACAACAACTAGTGCAATTAATGCTTACGGAGAGAGAACCATCCCGTATATCATTCCTCGTTTACTTAATAAGTTGGATTCATCTTTTGTACAGAGCATCACGCAAAGTAACATTAAGACCAAATTAAAGGAACATTTTTTAAACAACCTGTAAACGTGTGGTAGGTACCTAACTTGTTTTTGTGCACAGCGGCGAGTAGTTGTGTTGTGGACGATCGCCGCAGGTAAATTGTTTACCAATGAATCATTATTATAATTTTTTAGCCTTTTGTATGTATCACAGATAATAATGTAAGTATTTTAGTTAAGTTTAAGTTTAAATCTAGCATTCCGGACAAACCCCCGTGGTTTTTGGTTTGCTTAGATGAAAAAAAAATGTATTTTTATGTTGTTTAAATAAAAAAAAAAAAAAAAAAAAAAAAAGGTACGTACGGCCGGCGCGCCTGCCGGGCAGGCGTATGGCAGAAGGAAGCCGCTCGGCTCGTACGCTCCACGTTGCGCGTAAAGCGATCGATCATTTCTGTGATTTTAGTGCACCGAACAATGACTACTAAACGTTCTTATAATCCGTATAAAAGATAATTGTTGTATTTACGGGTGTCTAAATAAAAGAAAGAACAAAAGAAACAACAAAACCGAACTCGAAAGTCGCTCGCAACCCTAACCTGCGAGCGAGCTGTTTAAGACTTTCATAGAAATAGAAACTCTCGCGCGTAGCTGTTGGATACAGTTTTGCTTGCATGCGCGAACTTTAGATTATTATAATATAACAGTAGGCAAGCGATAACAAAGCGCCCGGAATTGGACTTTATTTTCATGCAGAAAGATTTATTTTTATTTGAATGGGTTTGCAGATTGCGTCTTCTGTACATTAGTACTATTATATATTCTGTGCTATGGGGTCAACTCTGCAACTTAACAAAAAAATCTGCTGTTTCATACACAAATTGTCTATACCTACCTACTCGGCCAGAATGTATGGAATGGCTGATTTTTTTGTAGAGTTGCAGAGTTGGCCCCATAGTAAAAGTACATATTCATGAGCACAATTACCACCTAAGACGTTTTGCTTTTATTCATTAACACATTGTATATTACTTTATTACTGAAACCAGCACAATCCAACATCGTGAAGGAATTTGCATAGTCCAATACACACCATACATGGTGTACCTACATGTCATAACCACCTGGCAATTGAACTAAACGACGCTGTTCAACTAACAGCCTGAATGATATGCAGCCATTCAATCAAACAGTAGGCATGGATTGTAGGTTTGGCAGGCTTGGACAGTGGTGGTAGGCTGACTCCAAAGGTTGTTGCTTGCAGAATGAAAGTCCAAGTTGGTTGTAGAAGTAACGATGAGTGAATGAATATTTATTTACAAAAAAGGCTTAATTATATTTACAAACATGGGTATTGAAATAGTTACTAGTTATTTTACAAATTTACACATAAAAAGAGATACAAGTTGTCGCGCTCTCTCGCACGCGGAGCGAGAGGCACGACATTGGGAGCGAGAGGTCAGAGTTCACGCGGCGCGCGGAGTGGGAGGCGCGCGTGAGAGCGAGAGGTCAGAGGTCACGCGATGCGGGGGCGCGCGCGCGGGACGAGGCGCGCGCTGACAAAACCGCGGGGATCGGCCGCGCTCTGCACATTACGGCGAGAAGGCGCGGGGCGACGGACGCTGCGAAGAGGCACGGTGCGCGACGACATCTCGGGGCTCCGGTGACGGTGACGAACTTGACTCGCTGCGGTGTTTGTGAAGAACGAAGATGTGTTTCACATAAGAGCTCTTTTCAGAGCCGTGGTTACGTGAAATCCGCTTGTTGCGTTATTCGAGCGGCGGTTTCGCTACGACATATTTCGTCATGAAATAAATAAATGTTTCGTGTTCGTTATTCGTTGTAGCCTGCGGCTACATAGGCACGGCTTGGAGCAATGACTTTTGACTACTTGTCAGTTTATTTACTGTTGGTTGCCAAGCTTACATTTTCTTTTGAAAAATGGTATTCTGGTCTGGCGCTTCGCCGGCCGCTGCCACGGTACTCACTCGGCTCGCGCTTTATTTCTTTGTTATGTATAAACTCTTCGCTTTTTTAAATTTAAAAATATTTAAGTCCTGCACCCTCTTGCTAACTGCACCTTAACCGTTACACTGTATTCAATAATTTATTTCATATTTTTGTCACCAACTATGTGAGTAAAGAGGCCTAAATACCTATGAGACAGCCAGTTGATTAATGTTGTTTTAGGCGTAGCTACTGAAGCTGAATAGCCATCAATGCCATTACCTACTTGAACGGTGCCCTATAATTAAGCAGCTAGGCACTTTATTGAACGGCTAATAGAACCATTTGGTTGCTATGTACACACAGGTAAACAGTGAGCGAGGCAGAAAACGCTATCATAGTTCTTGTGATACATTCTTAGCGATACAAAGCAGGCTGGTAAGAGAAACATGGTCAATTCAGCCATCTCGCTCGGCGCTACTCATCACAACCAAGGTTTAAAATCTATATTGTAGCTCCGTATGTTATTTAACGCCGAACTAATTTATATAAAAAGTCAAATAAAAATATTTGTCCGATTCCGATATTACGATATTGGATGACTCAATATCGGAATTGAAATATCGGATCTCACGTTCCGAGATTCCGATATTACGATATCACGAGATTCCGAGATCCATGCCCTAGTAACTAGCGCCAATTAAATGCCCCAGGTCGCGCATGCGCGCAGGCTTATTTTGTCAAAACTTTTTCGTGATTATTTTATTTATTTACATCTGTCTAATATTGGTGATACGAAGGCTAACGAAGGTAAGTAAGTATAAAATATGGTAAAACAACGCTCCAAAAACAGTATAGAGTTCCAACCACGTTCTAACATTGCTTGGAAGAACACAATTTTTGACTTCGTAACTTATCAAAAGTCGCCGCCCGTAGATATTTACATGTAGGTAAGTATGTTCCGTGGGGAGTGTAGGTAGGGTAGCATTAAGAGAGGACTTTTGGAAACTCCCCCACTAAGGGGGTAAAAAAGGGGTTCAAAGTTTGTATGAAACTTTGTGAACTCAATTCCACGGGGACGAAGTCGCGGGGTTAGCGCTAGTAGTAACGTAATATATTATTGAAAAGAATCTAGCATTTAGTTGTTTGGTGCATCATTGGAAAGTTATCCGGTCAAAAGGTGAAATGTGAAGCAAAAATATTTTTTCCATTATTACAGACTTTCAAGAGCGGACATCTCGAAAACTAAACAAGATATCGAGAAATTTGACTGAATAGAACTTGTAGATTTAATCAGCTTTTATTTTGCACATAGTGAACAGGGGCACCGCCGGCGTAGTTACTTTGTGACAGGGGGGACAAGTCTGCTAACGTTAAAGGCTTGAGCACACCAAACGCAGGTCAGGAGCAGCGCTGTTTGAATGCGGGCCCGCGCATGTTGTAATACAAGAAACTCTATAAACTACGTCACACTAAATTTGAACGCGGGCCCGCGCTCAAACTGCTCTGCGCCGCACCGCGCCGCACTGCAACTGCCGGACTACAAACCGGCGCGGCGGCAGTGGCGCGGGAGCGGGGCAGAAGCAGGGCAGGCGCGGCGCAGAGCAGTTTTAGCGCGGGCCCGCTCTGTTGTATAACTATGGCGGCCATGTTAGCATGACACACCGAGGCAGGGCGTTTGCAGTGCAGCGCAGCGCGTCGAAAGCAGTTGACGAGAGTTGTATTTTTTGATATTCGTGATTCGTTCTGATGAGACCTATTCGCTACACGTGGTGGTGAGGGTCTGATGATGGAGCAGGGAGGAAGTCAGTGGCGCTCCTTAATGACCACTAGGAAACCCCTCGAGTTTGTGCTCATTTGTTTCGTTCTGATGAGACCTAATCGCTACACTTGGTGGTGAGGGTCTGATGATGGAGCAGGGAGGAAGTCAGTGGCATTCCTTTGTGTCCACCAGGAAACCCCTCGAGTTTGGGCTCATTTGTTTCGTTCTGATGAAACATATTCGCTACAACTATTATGAAAAACGGGATTTTTACCATGTTTATTTTGTTTTTCGAGTTCCCGATATTTCGGCGCAGTTGCACACGCCATGATCACGGAGTAACTGTGCACACGCCATGATCACGGAGTAACTGATCAGTTACTCCGTGATCATGGCGTGTGCAACTGCGCCGAAATATCGGGAACTCGAAAAACAAAATAAACATGGTAAAAATCCCGTTTTTCATAATAGTTATAGTGATAATGACCATGTAAGTTTAAAATCTTACATATTCGCTACACCTGGTGGTGAGGGTCTGATGATGGAGCAGGGAGGAAGTAAGGGTTCGGTTCGCGCATCCGGTAACTAATAGACTCCACTTGAATTTGTAAAACTAAATATACAATCACGCCTTTGAGTTATGATGTTTACGGGGTGGGCAGACACATGAATGGACTGTGAAATCGATTACCATCCATCCATAGCTTGCCATTTATTAAACTAAAAAGTAAAAAATAAAAATGTAGTTTAAAAAACTAAACAAACACACTTTTATAGGAACAGACTAAAAAGTACAAAATAACCGTCTATTCAGTAACTGAAATTAAAAACCGCCAGGTAGGTAGGTAGGGTGGATGCCCCGAATAACAGCCTTTTAGTGCAAGTTTGATGTTTACAAAAATATTCTGCATAAACTTATAGGTCAAAACTAGTATTTTTTTTGAAACGGTAATTTATTTAAGGCCCGTGGTATCGCCAACGACCTTGGGCATAGAAAAGTGGCCTAATTTTCCCGCCCGCTACCCGCACTAAAACAGCTTAAACACACGTTTCGTCAAAACTATGTATTATTTTAAAACGAAAAATGCTCAGTTTTAAGTTAAACAAGTTAGCAATCTTTTCCTGAAAGAAACGTGAAAATATCACTTGTAGTTTAGAAGCAGTAGCGTATTTCAAGTTGAAAACAGCTTCATTTCAATGTTTTTTTTAAATAGTATCTTAAAGACTATGTTTTTTTTAAATGCTCAGATTGAAGTTTATATATCAATATTTAATATATATTAATTCTGGATTCATCAGTAGGCTAAGTTATGAGTTTTAGGGCCTCAAAAATGATAGTTTCACGACTACATGCACCTTAATGGAGAAATCTATTCATTAGGGTAATTGATCGTAAATTACATAGAACATTTTTAAAATAATGTCAAACAGAAAAATACCCCGTGTCTCTAATTCCAGCCAGGCTGTATCTATTGCCAGCCTTTTGTGTACCGAATATCAGCCTAGCATAGGGTCATGACTGTCTTAAGTCTTTGTGCTGCATTCTGAATATGAATAAATACCTAAATACGTAACATAAGGTCAGTCTTTCGTTTATTTACACGATGCAAATTTCGCGACAATATGAGACAGTTATTTATTTGTATAACCGACTACATTTTAATTCATATATTATTACGTCTAGAGTTTGTATTCATAAAGTGCTGAAAATGGGCATTTTGAGACCTTTATTAATACAAAGCTAAAATATGAAGAACTGGTTTGTAAAAATATTGAACTGTTGCAAAGAACTGCTGCTGTTAAGAAGTTTGTGACATCCCTGATAATTAAGACATGGCTGTAATTAAGGACTTACTCCAACCAAATACCAGCCCCTGGGGCTGGTATCAGGTACTCCATACGTTTCGTGTATCTAATTGCAGCCCTATCAATTTCTACGAGCAGAAAAAGCAAAACTTGTATATTTACTGAGAAATGCATGCATTACAATATCATAATCCATAATCTCACAAATCATGACATACAGGGTAAATTTTTAATCAGTGCACAAATTTTTAAGATCGACTCAGAATCGGTAAGTGAACAACTTTCTCCTAGAAACATAGGTCGAAATATGACAAAAATTTTTTGACTCTTCATACAAATCGGACTGATCACGTGATCGATTTAGTATGGGGAGTCCAAAAAATTTTGTCGTTTTTCGACCCATGTTTCTAGGAGAAAGTGGTTCACTTACCGATTCTGAGTTGATCCTAAAAATTTGTGCACTGATCAAAAAATTTTCCTGTATAAAGCAGAAGAAATGTGAATTATACCTTGTTTTAGCCAACTTCAAATCTATCGAAAAAATTGCAATATGGGCGATATCCGTCCTGTGCAAGTTTCGATTTAAAAGTGACACACAACTGATCATGCCGGTCCTGCCAAATTTGGTTTTAAATTTTCTACAGAATATATTTATTTTTTAGATGACAACATTGGTTAGTGACAACGGAAAGTAATTCTCATAGATGTATTACATCTATGGTAATTCTAATATTAAAACAAATAAGTGAAAAGGCTGGTATTAGGTACGGGGCTGGTATTCGGGGCATCCACCCTACTTTAATATTGACCACGCGCAACACGCTTTTTAATTTCAGTTAGGTACTGAATAGACGGTTATTTTGTACTTTTTAGTCTGTTCCTATAAAAGTGTGTTTGTATAGTTTTTTAAACTACTTACTTACATTTTTTTAACAAAATAATAGGTACTATGCTTGATAACAAAGGCCATTATTCGGGTTCGATTCCCGAACAAGACAAATATTTGTGTGCATGAACATGTCTATTTGTCTTGGTCTGGGTGTTTACTATGTATATTAAGTATGTATTTACAAACAAAAAGTATTTAAGTATATATTTATCCGTTATCAAGTTTTCCATGATACAGTTTCTTAATGAAATTAAAATGGGCTTAGATAATTGGTGTGAATGTAAGAAGTTATTATTTATTATTTATATTATTATAAAACCGCCTTCAAAAAAATCACATAAAAAAAAGTAAGAAATAATTCCTCACCAAATAAATAACGTAAGTACCTACCTACTTTGAAGTCGGGCGTGAAACATGTACGATTTTTTGTTGTTTTTCAAAGTAGGTACTTACGTTATTTATTTGGTGAGAAATTATTTCTTACTTTTTTGATGTCATTTTTTTGAAGGCGGTTTTTTTTTATAAAAGTAATTTTTATTTCACTCTTTTTAGTGTATCGTGCAGGCAATTTACTTGTATTCTGGTAAATAGGTATGTGATCAAACTGAAAACCTCCTTTTTTGAAGTCGGTTAAAATACCTTGAGGTATCCCCTTTTTAACAAAACAAGAATCATCTAAATCGGTTTATAAACAAAGGAGTTATGCCTAAAGATACGTATTAATTCACATAAAGTGGGAGGTAACGAAAACGACAGTATTTTTAAGATTTCCTGAAAACTACTGAACCGATTTCAGAAATGGGACCAACTTGGAAACCAACCTGATGTAATAACGTTTCAATCATTTCAATCGGTCCATCCGTCTTCGAGTAATCGGTGAACATACACACAAAAAAAAAACATACATACAGACGAATAGAGAACCTCCTCCTTTTTGATTTAGAAGTCGGTTAAAAAGGAAATTCATGCAAAATTTCAAAAAGTTACCTATTGGCACAGAATATAATAATACTAACCTATTGGATAAAGTTTGAAAAACGTCACAAAGTACCTTTGTATGAAAAACGTCCAAAGCTGCCCCTCTGCCCTACTATTTTTTTATTTACTACTAGCCAGCGTTGCCAGAATGTTACAAAAGTAACATTTTACGTTACTTTTGACCCTATCATGTTACATCCATGTTACACGACTACAAATGTTACTTTTGTGTAACTTTTAAGATTTTCCAGCAAACAAAAAATACTGAACGTAGAGCGTGTGTCAGATAACTCTGCGCGGGACTAGAGCGTTTTTGGCGCTAGTTACAGTATATTTTTCTGTTCTAAGGAAAGGAAAGATTAGTTTTCGATTTTGACTTATCTGGCGCGCACTCGTGGACTCGCACTAGGAGGACATTTGTGAGGAGGACACTCGCCTCTTTCTTTCAATAGTTGTTTGTTTTGTTTGTGTTGTGATTTCATTTCAATTTGTGATTCAAACAACTTTGGCTGGGTTGTTTGGCAATTTTCTTTTTCAGCATCAGTCGATTATTCGAATGCCTCATTTACCTGTTGTCTTGGCTCAGTAAGCCTACAAGAGCCGAGAACAAAGTCAGTATAAAGGCTGAGCCAAGGGGAGTCATCACAAACACCCGCCGTCGTCACGCCGTTTACATGCTGGCCGCTCGTGATGGCTTTCCTAGGCTCGCCCAACATGTAAAAGCACCATAACAATGGAACAGGGAACTTATTTTAAGTTTTTGTGTGATAAAGTGCCACAATAAATAAGGCAATGTTACTTTTCTTGTGAAAATGTTACTTTTTGAGCTGCCTCATGTTATATTTAACTATCTGCCACTGGCAACACTGCTACTAGCTTTCCACCCGCGGCTTCGCCCGCGTGGACTAACGACGACGCTATCGACACTACGACCATACGACTCTCCAGGTTACAAAGTATCTGTGTCCCAAATTTCGGCCAAATCCGTTCAGCCGTTTTGTCGTGCCGTTTGACGTAACAAACATTCAAACATCTTTTCACATTTATAATATTAGTATGGATATAGGATAGGATAATATTTTATTTTTGTAGTCCGCGTTCGTTGCGTTGATTCGTATGGTACCTAAATATATTTCGAATCCAACTTCTTGCTTTCTCGCTCTACAGTTAGCTTTATCTCGGTCTTTCCTTTACAAAAAGGTGAATAAACGAATAACCCCCTCCTACTTGGTCACGTATTCCGAAACGAATAACGCATCGGTCGAAATACTTATTCATTTCCATTGCCTGCTCAACACGATCGCTTTTCCAAGCGTACCGTTAAGATTCAGCAATATGTTGAAATAAAAGGAGTTAATGAACCATTGATCGTGCTCATTTGAGTAGATAGTACCAGCATCTGGTTCGGCGTCACGTCACAATTTTCTTTATCATTTCGGTGGCAAACTTATCGTAGTATGGCCGTCATTTGGAAGTATTCACAGTTTTACTTCCACAAAGAATACGCGATAAACATTGAACGGAGCGAATTACGAAAGACATTTTTAAACAAATACTTGACGCGAGTGAGATAAACAATAAATACAAGTGTTAATAAAAGATTTTATTCGGAATAACAACGTGCGACCTCGTTTTTAATTCAATATTTTTACGGTTTTTTTAAATATTCAAGATGTGGTTAATCAGTCAGCCGAATTCTGTTATCCTGCAAATCAAAGCGGATCCCAATGCGATTGGACAAGAATGCCTGGAGAAAGTGAGTTAAATATTATTTAACGAGCTATAATTTAACCAACATTAACTTATCTATTTGTAACGATGTACTTTTTACCTATTGTTTTTTTTTATATTATCTAGCTAGTAACATAACACTAACCATTTTTAATTAGGTACGTAGGTACCTACTTAATTCTTTTATCCTTGTGAACTTTTAAACTTACTTACATGGATTTTATGATTGTGAAATAGAAATTTTAAAAATAACATTTTGTTTAGCTTTTTCTTAAACATTATCATATTACTATAGACCAAACAACATACATAATAACCATATGGTTTTATTTCAAAAACTTACAATATGTTTACAAAAGCATTCAAGCATTATTGTATTTTAGTGTAGATAGAATGTCCATGGCAGCTCACGTCACATTTACCTTGTGGACTTTGTACCCGGCAAACGCGAACGCGGCAGGCATGGCCTATTCGTTTCACGTCGACAGACCGTGATTCAAACTGAAAGTAAAGGCACGTAAAGGTGAACCTAACCGTTGTTCTTTACTTTACTAAGTAAAACAGGCATTTAAATTTACCTGTGTTAGACTTTTGTTAGAATAAAACCTACTTGGGTAACTGACAACGATATGGTAGATGTACCTTTTTATTTATTTTTTTACCTAATCGATAATAAGTAAATCGATCGACGATATTCCCAGCCGATTTCGGAATACCACCCCTTAAACAAATTTCGCTGCAATCAATGGTCAGGGGCTTGTCAGGGGTCATAAAACATAGAATACTTACATAATACGTTACAAAGTAAAACAGGCATTTAAATTTAGATACTTACCTGTTTAGACTTTTTGTTATAATAAAACCTACTTGGGTAACTGACAACGGTATGGTAGATTACTTGGGTACCTAACTGACAACGGTACCTATGGTAGATGTACCTACCTAATTAATAATAAATCGATCGACGATAATCCCAGTCGATTTCAGAATACCACCCCTTTTAAAAATTTAGGTCATAGAATACATAATTTGCAGAAAAGACACCCCTTCTGAGACTGACAGAGGAAAAGTTGCCTACAAACTTTGCTTAAATTGACTGTAGCAAAATTTTTAATGCACTTTGAAATAATTACATTTCAAGTTGTTAATTCTATTATCTTCTACTTACATGTATTTTATAATCTTCATAATACACTTATTAAACTGCAATAATCTGGGAATAATTCGTATAACATTTGAAATTGATGGTTACTTAATTACTCATTGTGACAAATGACAAATTGATTTCATTATACTTACCTAGTACCTACATCAATAAACGTCTACCACAAATTTAAATAAATACAGACGGAAAATTAAAATATATTTTTAAACGTCTATAATAATTTCGTGACGAACTCGTCCTAATTTATTGTATTAGTAATTAACCTCCTTTGTTTCATGAATCTTAATTCTATTATTATAACAATACGACAAAACGAATACAATAGTAAAATAGGTACACTGAATTGCGAGCTGACAACACGTCTTAAAGCGACCTTTGTTATTTCTTGAGAATCCTTGAAATCAGAATTCGTTTCTAATGTTATATTATTAGTTCGATTGTTAAATATAAATACCTACTTAATGTAATCAAATCAACGATCCTAAGATTTCTTATCGATATTATATTACGAAATAATATAATATCGATATCGATCGATCGTTGCAGTGCCCAACAGGGTCTATAATGCTCCTCTGTATTAATATAAGACCAAAATGTGTACCTACATTATAGTTACAATGAATAAATGAATATGAATATGAAATATTAATAGGTGGGTAGTGATTTATATTTTTTGTAATATGTAGGTACCTTTATAGATAATACAAGTAATTAACCAACAAATGTAATTTTTCTAAATGAGACATTATTTTTGCAGTAATCATCCAATCTAAGACCTCTTAAATGGAGGCAACGTTTTGCTGAAAGTCCTTGAATCTCTCATATTACAATTATTTATCGACATTTATATTTTTATAAAACTTTAATTTGTCAATAGTGTCAATACAACTAATCATCAAATCTAAGATTTCTTAATGGAACTTCATTTTTGCGTCAGCAGCGCAACAGCGACGCTTTACCGCGTGATTCCTAGAATAATTCAGTCGGTCCGTACTAAATCGCTATTGTAACACCGGTGAGTGTAACGCGGGTCCAAAGTCCAACCACTCGTACAACAGCTGTGAGCTCACCGTCCGTGCGCCTGAGCACGTGCTGCCTGCGTGATCAGATGTAGACGCGACTGCAAGAAAAACTAGCTGAAAGCATCCTTATAACGATAGCAATAAGGATGGCTGTGAACGCAACCTGCTTGATTATGAGATCTAGATGCCACAGCAAGAAAAACTTGGTAAAACCATCCTTATGGTGATAGTTTTAAAGATGATGCAGAACGCAATTAAAAAAAAGTTGTGCAGGTTGTTTGGTTTTCGGTAGACGCGACGCGGAGTACATGTTTAAAATTCACATTTTTAGGTTTCTGTGCTCATTTATATTTTGAAAGTACATATAGCATTTTTACTTGTTCTTGTAGATTACTTTAGCCGCTACATAAAGATCAATGAATCAAGAAACACAAGATTCAAGATTTCATTGTATTTCATATCAATTGGTAACCAAAACTTCGGCCAAAATAACTGACATTTAACTAACAGCCTTAGTTTTATTAATAAATGTAATAGACGAAGGATTGTGAGAGTCCTAACTTCACATCAGGGGGATATATTTAACTCGATGCAAACAACCAGATTCCAGTGTGTATACTAGCCACGAAAGAGGTTAATAATATCACTTCGAGTTTATTTTGGTTTTGAGACTAAATTCTTTGAAGAAAATTATAATTAAATATATTTCAAACATAAAACATGACTATGTGGCAAATGAAATATTACAAGAACAACCTTTGTATCGATCTATGCATCACAAACATGATAAGTTTTATTTATCAGTAAGTAGCGACAGAAACCTCTATTTAAAAAAATTTGAAATCTTGATTAGCGATGACGTTGAAATTGCAAGATACTGAAAGTTTTACGTAAAAAGACATTGGTAGAGAACCTCTAAATAGAAGACTATTATACTTCAAAAGAACCACTTTGCAAAATTACATGTTATACTCGCGACAGCAATAAACCTACATAAGTGAGTAGCTACTGTATGTAACAAACGAAAAATTAGTGTAGCCAATAATGTCTAAAATGTTTTGCTACTATTTGTTGAACTTTCCAATTGGTTTCGTTTGGACTTCGTACTGTGACGTCACATAGCACGGCCTCTGTTGGGTAACGCTCTCATTGTTTGTCACAATATCCTCGCCCGCCGTTTCTGGTCGCCTGCTACTGTAGCACCGACCGTAAAAAGAATAAGCATAGTAAACAATATTTTTTTCAAAAGCATGTCTTTAATAAGTATAATGCTTAAAGAGCTGGCTCCTCAAAACTTTCACTTCACTTCAGACACCAACGCTTTCGCAAAACTCGTTCCATATTGCGTGATATCTCCAAAAACTTCCAGTTGTTCGCATAATACCTAAAATATTACAGTGCGACTGATATAATTTTCCTTATATTTATATGCACTTCATGGTATTTAGGATAGAAAAATGGAAATAAAAAAACCAAAAGTACATAATTCACCGTCTTTATGGGAAAACCGAACGGTATGCGTCATCTCAGATCAAAAGTCCACGAACATACTTGATTGATTTACTCCTAGCAACAAGAAACAGAAATGAATGTATTTATCATTATCAGCTTCGATTGAAGGGGCATAATTTGCTTTTACCTGGTAATCTCCCATCACCATTAGGCGTCACACTTCACAGTCTGTTGGTGAAACGTGAAGACGGAACTGCTAGAAAATCTCACTATGACGTGGGTAATGGGTATATTATGGACAAATACAAGCTAGATACCATCAATTAGCAAACTAAAATGTTTTACGAATGTCAGTAAATTTTCGGAGTGTTTAATCAGGAAAGAGTAACGAATGAACAAGAGTTTAAATCATTCATGACTAACATTTTCCGTAGTCCAAAGAGCAATATGAAAAGTGCGATGTAAATTCCCAACATTAAATTAATAAATACCAAGTGTTGGAGGCCAAAACTCACTCGGATTGTTGCTCCATAGGATTAGTAGTAGTAGCAAAGAATAACTAATAATACTGTAGTAGTAACGCTTAACTTTAGTGTTATACGTGACCAAGCACAATACAAAAGAACCTTGGCTCACATAGCGCCCAGTATCGTTGGCTTCACCTTGTTTGTTTATTAGGATCATATTTGTATGTTATTTTGATTGACTCCACACACCAGTTTATACATAGCTCTTCTTTAGTTAAGATATTCATCAAAAGCAATGCTGCTAGCACAGCTTTAGGTTCAAAGTAGTATGATATAAATTTTCTTATAATAATATTTCTTATGATAAAGCTTCCTTTCCATATATTTTTTTAAACGGACTCCATTTAAACGGCAAAAACGATATCCACCCTCTAAACCTTATCATATTATAGCAATGAGTTTTCGGTATGTTGTTGAAATGCATAAATAAGAGATAGGGGCTGTACGTTTTTTTTTATATTTACTTATCATAGATTTTGAAATATTTGCACTTCAGTGATTTTATTCAAAACAAAAGAGTACCAATTTTTTCAAATCTACAATGAATATTAAAAAAAAGTACAACCCTAGTTCTTATGCATTGCAACAATACAAAAATTCATTACTGTATGTTAAGGTTTAGAGGGTTGAAAACGTTATCGCCGTTTGTATGGAGAACGTTTGCTACACAATCCTCTTAAAATATCAATAAATATATTTTAACAATCGGTAACAGTAATAATCAAGAAAGAGCAAAAGTTAAACACACATAAGAATTAAGATTTGTTTAAAAACCTTGATAATATATACACATAATCAAATTACGTAATTAATTTATTAAACACACTATCCATGAACTTGAAATAGTTGCTAATGGCTCGATTATTGATATCGGTGACAAATATAATTATTAATAATAATTTATTTCGAACTCTAGATAACCTAACTTCCGATGCCAGATGGCAACAGGACACGCTGTTTTAAAGTTTAATCATTAATGGAGTTCATCAGATGACCTACAATGAGATATAAAACATTTATTTGCTTAAATTATGAGTTCATAATTCAAAGATAGATAAATTAAGTAACTCACGCGATTAAAACTTCAACAATAGCATTGATAGAATTGATTAGGTAAAATACCCGCATAAACAGACGAGTTTACATTCTGAATGTTTTCTGCTCTTTATGTCAACTGTTTTCCATGGTTCTCTACCAATAAGGTTTCACGTATATTTTCATCTGTTAAATATTGAATTGTTTACAATACAAAGCTATTATTGTTTTTCTAAGGTAACTGCAAATAACCGCAACTTGCGGCTATGCATTCCTCGTTTTAAATCAGTGACTCAAGAAGTATTTTCTTATTAAATAACGATGTTCGGTACCTACCGTACCTATGAATTTATAAGACCTAAGAGAATAGGCCAGATTTCTATTGAAAAAGCCTGAGTTTGAGAGCGGGGGGGGGGGGAGGGGTGCAATAAATCAATAATTAAAGAAAAAACCTTACTTAAAAAGTTATGTAGCTAATAAGATAAATTAGTACTTATTAACTAATTATTACCAAAGGAAGTTAGTTTGTTCTAAAAGAGATCTATAAAGATCTTTTAATCAAAGCATTTAATTTACTATTTCTTTTGTATTTTATTGGAAATTCTAAAATACTTGAGATTTCATGAGTTTTGCAAAATCCGGCCGCAATCCTGAGATGAGTCCAAAAATCCTGAGATGAGTCCAAAAATCCTGAGATCTCAGGCCAAATCCTGAGATATGGTAACCCTAGGTGGGGGTGGGTTAGGGTACCTACGTTATTAAGAGGAAATAGGTAAATGTTGGTAATATTTATGTATCGATGATAAGATAACGTACCTATTTGGTACTTACCTAATAAGTAATAACATCTAACTCACGTCATCGTCAGCTGAATACGCCTTTAGATACAGACCTATCTTCAGTAAAAATAGTAGCAGGCAGGATTCGAACCCGGATCTTCGGTTGATAAAATCGTAATAATCTGCCGATAATGTTTTATCGGTCAATAACAAGGGATTATTGCAAACCTACAGGTAAATACGTAAAGTACGTGGGTAAGTACTTTATTCAACCTTGTACTTTGTTCTGACTAATAATGAATATGATAGATAATCTAAGGTGATTAATATGTAGGTACCTAAGTATGTATGTACTTAAGAAATGTTTTGGTTAGTTTTGAAAATCCTTATCTTTCTTTCTTTGATATACCTAATTATATGGAATTATGGTTTTCTTGTCATTACGACTCCGAATCTTGTAAAGCGATTAAGATTAAGAAGCATAAACAGATTTACCTATAGGTATAATAAGAACATAAAAATAAAATACGCGCTAAATACTACCTACCTATCTGTAAATTATATAAATGTACTTAGATAACTATGCAAAATCTACGTACCTACTCATTTCATTTTTGTGATATTGATATCACTACATAGTATAAAACAAAGTCGCTTTCTCTGTCCCTATGTCCCTTTGTATGCTTAAATCTTTGAAACTACGCAACGGATTTTGATGCGTTTTTTTTTAATAGATAGAGTGATTCAAGAGGAAGGTTTATATATACTTTTTATCCCGATATTCCCACGGGAACGGGAACCACGCGGGTGAAACCGCGGGCGGCCGCTAGTCAGAAATAAAATAAAAACGGCACAAACTTAAAATAGATACACAGACCAGGGGGGCTACAAACATACGTATAAGAACCATTTTCTTTCAGATAAAAAATAATTATTAAAATCGGTTAACAGCTGGCAAAGTTATGGTAAAACATACATTAAAAAAAAATACCGTCGACTTGAGAACCTCCTCCTTTTTTTTAAGGCGGTTATAAATGTGGGTTTCTTCATTGTCCCAGCCGTGATCGAATCCGGGACCTCTGGGGTGACGACAGCACTAAAACTGGTGAAAACCGGTCATTTTACTTAATTTAACCGCAAACTGAACTTCTACGAGATGCAGCAAAACTGGTGTGGCGACTTTTAGAGGTCACTCTACATGAGATTAGCTTAATACTTTGTATTCTTTGGTATATTTATAGAATTCTCCTTCGGATTGCAAAAACGCAGCACATTTGAATGTCAAATTAAATAATACATTAGTTGAACAAAGACTTGATGGAGCGATGTCTGGCAATAAGTTTTTTGTAAAACCTTCGTTCTTATGACAAGCTTTTTTTTTGACTGTACTTTAATATTGTATTGTCATCTAAACTAAACCTGTATGCAAAGTTTCAGCTCAATCGGCCACTGAGAAGTGGGTAAAATTCAACTTGCAAGATTTGTCCCCCACTAACTAACATGGCAAGTTAAATAAAAGCTTGTAATAAATATACAACTAAGTATAATATTATGTTTCTAAGTAGACTTTTTTTTCTAAACAATAATTTTGTCAATGTCATATGAAATGAAATCTGAAGAAAAAAACTGTATCGATTACAATCACTTCTTGACCTGAATCGTGTGGCAATGATGCAAAAGTAATTGAGATTTTACAGCTGATTATTTATTGGCATCAAAATAATAATGTATTGCTGTAATAATCATTATCAACTAAACGGTAGAGAAAATTATAAAAATAACTTTATGTCACATAAAGTCGACAATCAAAATGTTATTAACCAAAACACAGACAAAGCAAGAGGCAATAAAGTCCAAAAAACTTTAACAACATCGAAATTTATGTCAGAATTTACATAAAGAACAAAGAAGTGTGTACTTATGACGTTACTTTGTGGTACACCAAAAAAGTTACTTTGCGACGCTATGTAAGTCACGTACACCGTTTTCGCTGCACATTTCATACGGTAATAATAGCTCTTAATTATAATAAGGTAAAGTTGGATATTGAATAACCAATCCTATGAAAGAGGGGATAGCAGTGCGTGCATGTATGGTACTGAGAGATCATCATAATAACATAGTACGTGTAAAGCTGTTGCCTGTTATCCTCTAATCAATCACACTTAATTATTACTTACTAGTTTGATTAATTTGATAGTTGCAACATGTAATTTCTAAAACCATTTATCTAGAAATAATTTAAAGAGGTGTGGTATTTCTATCCTACCCTTTACTCACATCACCAAGGTTAAAAATGAAATGAAAAGTCTGTAGGTGTCTATGTAATTCGTCTAGCTAAAAATTTATTTTTAAATTATTTCATCATTGAGAAATTATATAAATAAGTCGTTAAATATAAAGTTGTTGGATAGGAACGAAGAATATGGTGACGATTATGGCACGTGAGCTGGAGTGTACAATTCTAAACTATTTCTAGAGCTCAAAGTCATCACCCATTTTCGACCCTTATTCACATCCAAAATCTTTAATGGTTTTCTAATGACCTAAAGAGTTCAACAACTTACAAGACAGTACATACATTTGTTTCTGAGTAGGTACTTGAACTATAGATGTTTGAACGCATATTTAAAAACATTTCATAAGAGGAAGGAACTAAAATCCAACATACTTACAAGAGTACTTAATTTAGATTTTTTTGCCACAACGTTTAGATTTTTTTATCGTTTCATATTTGATTGTCATTGAGGAAGAAAGTGTGATAAAAGTTTCCTATTTGGCATGTACTCAAATCAAAATAGGTAAACATTGAAACGCACGCAGTCGGCGCATGGGATAGCCCCTGGCTCACATCCAAATTCCATCTCACGCACTATACAATAATACAACATTGTATGGCGGTGCTGGCTGGCTGACCCTTTTAAAGAAGGTTAAATCTAGCGAGAAATGACTACTTTGTATTTTAAAAATCTCAACATCTGATCTACCTACTACTACCATGAATGTCATTCCCATTTTAAAGATGTGTAAAGGACACGCAAAAATTAACAAGTATTTATTTAATATTTTTTAAAAGCCTGGGTCGTCTCAATTAGAATTTTTGGCTTCAAATTCCGACTTCATTGCGTCTTTAGTTCCAAAACAGGTGCCTCAGAACTATGTGGATGATTAAAGTAACACTTCAAATTCTACAAAATATGATAAAATTAACATTAAAAGTTAATAATACTATAAAAATAAAATGTCTTATTTAATTGCCTCTTGCGTCACGTTTGGGTCTATCAAATATTTTATGAGGTTTAATTATTCTTAATATTCTTAATTATGTCCCCTATTTTTAGTTTATATAAAAAAATACTTTTGATGCATCTCAATTCATGTTTTACAGATTATGATACTAGTAAATAGTTAGTATGTATGTTAATAAAAAGCAATTAATCCCAAATGATAAGATTAATCTCATTTTTATATTGTTCTGCTTTATGAAAAAAAACATGTTCCTGGATCATTATCATATTATCACCCTGAGAATAGGGCGTTGGTACGAATTTCAATTGATAACCTATGTATTGCTACGTGGCTCATTAAAATTCCATAAATTCAGTAAACATACAAAACAATGATTCCATTTGGTAATGATTTGCTTTATCAATTCGACCAAGGTTGAATCCACTAAATGAAAAATCTCCATAAACAAGGGCATAGTTTATCGAGCGAGATTATGCTTCTAACTTTGAGGTTCTAGTAAACATGATAAAAACTTCGGGGGTGGTAAGGGGAAGTGAGAGGGGGAGTTTGTTTACGAACAAAACAAAGTAGGTACTGACGAACTAACTCTTTTGCTCAGCAATAAAATTTGTCGCTTGAGGAACTACCGATCTAAGTATTCTAAGTGCTGTGCTGTGCATACCAAACCGTGGTGCGCACTTAACTATTTTCATACACTCGAACGTATATCGGTGTAAACATAGTCCGTCTCTTTTTAATAAGAAGCGTTAGAAGAGTTTAGAGTAGCACATGTGAATTGCTTATAAAATAATCAGATTATTATGGGTACATATTGATATTGCTAAATGAAATTGTAACAAAAATACATGACTTTGAGTAACATTGCCTAACTATAACATATAAAGTAGGTGTTGTTAACATGCCTACATTGCCTACTGTACGTTTTAGAGTTAGAAACAGCTCAATGTCTTCCAGAGGGTAATTGTTTCACACGTTTCTGTGTTCTGAATGACTTTGATAACTTGATAAGGTAATATCTAATATGGCTACGTGTAGGTACGACTATGACTCCCGCAAGGAAGGTCATAGCAACAAATGTTCTTATCAAAAATATCAATATTGGTCTAAATTATGCAAATGATGGGTGTGGGATCAGTACAATACAAATAAGAGGAAAGAAATATTTAGCACTATTCCGCTAATATAACGTTTTTTTGTTGACTACATTTCGATTTGCTTGGTTTACTTGAATATTCGAAGACGAGCCATTATGACTGTTACCTTCACCCGTTATCTTTAGTACCATTAGCTCGATATATTAGTAGCTAATATTACGCGTTGTTAAAAACTGCGCAGAAACCAGAAGTACCTACAAGAAAACCATCAAATACAGGTTCTACGCCTTTATGCCTTTGAACGACTTTGTTTTGGTGCAAAACAATTCTAAGTTCTAACATGGAAGTGGTAGCCATGTTGATTTCAAGGTTGTTTTTGTTCGAATCTGCAATAGGAGTCCTTGCTTTTTATAGCCTCTTAACTATTTGTTATTATTGTTATCTATGCGTTTGATATCAATGTTCCCTTTCTAATTTGGATCTTTTGTTTTGATGAGAAATATTATAATTCCTATAGTAAAGTTGTTGATAGTAAAAATGTACCTCCCTATCTAAGGCTATGTTTAACTGTTTACTTATAGGCCGATTACCCTCGTAGCTAGAGATACTATTGCCCTGAATAACGTCTTTGTTGTAACGACATGCGACAGTAAATATTGTTTCGTCGAATGCTTTGTTTATAAGACTGTTAAAAAACTTTGTTGTTTGATAGTTCTCCTCAGTTCTGAGAATGAGTAATTTTTCAGATTGTTAAACTTTTTCAAATTCTATTTTTGTATGAACTGAATGATAACAACAAAACTAGATCGCGATACAGACATAATTTCACAAATAGCGGATTATATTTGGCAGCGAGGCTAATCTGCTCCGATGTTTGGCGACTGATCGCCCGAGTGGTGCAAAGATTGGACGGTTAAAGTCGACGAGTGTATCAACCAGTTGGGAAACGAATCGACTATGCAGGCCACGCGCTGACTGCGTGATCTGTTGATATAACGAGACGGATACATGCGCGTGAGTGGGACGCATAGAAAACATCTGGGAGCCGGTGTTTTGCTTGCTTTCCGTGGCAATCCCGGTTGGTTTTTTTTATTGGGTTAGGGTTGCTTTGTTGGGTTTACAACTTGCAATAGTGGGGTTCCTATTCAAATTAGGTTTTTTTCTATTATAGAGATGATGTCATTTCTTTTTT
This sequence comes from Crambus lathoniellus, assembly GCA_949710035.1. Classification (NCBI taxonomy): domain Eukaryota; kingdom Metazoa; phylum Arthropoda; class Insecta; order Lepidoptera; family Crambidae; genus Crambus; species Crambus lathoniellus. The sequence continues at coordinate 26,743,623 of OX453313.1, read as the reverse complement.
CGCGAGACCTTTTTGTGGCTGCAGTCAATGACATAGAATCAAAGTTCGTACAGCTACTTACTAAATTCTTTGTTCAAGGACATTATTTCTTTGTGTTAAGTAGTTAGTTTTGTTACCTACTATTACTCGTAAGAACCACCACGCACTACTGTACTGACTGTTGAGTTGAATACATAACCTATTGTGGGTTCTCCTACAGACTTCTTTGAAGTGTATGGACCTTAAAATAGTAATGGTAAGGACTCGATTTGAACAAAGACTCGAACCCGGTCGTTGACCGAGTTCCTTCCTTGGATGCGATGCTAACGCACGTGCCGAGATTCACAAAGTACGAAATGGCGGGCCCAAACAAAATGGTGGACTTCATTTTTTGTCTCCAGCCGTCATAAATCGTTTTCAAGCCTTTACCTCGACGGTTTAACTGTAAACTTAATGCTACCTACCTATAATGAAACATTTTTTCCACGCATCAACTTTAATGGTGTTCCAGGAAAATTGCTGTCTCCTTCGGGCGATAGTAATTTACTCAACCGTTTCGTTCCGTGCCTGTTCGTCAATTTTTTGTCAGTAAATCTTGTTTTGGTTTTAATTTCAAATATCTTAAGATATTAATTGAATTTCAGCTTGTCTTTATTATAATAATATCTATGTAAGTATTCAATTCACCCTGTTTATACTTTTAAATAAGTTGTAAATGTTATTGCGTTGCATTGCAATAGCTGTATGGTATGTGTAAATAATTGTGTAACTTAACTTCCGAAGGCAATCCACAATCATGTTAATGTAAACAAGGTGCAGATTTTCACCTTTACTGGTGAAAGCCTCATATTGATGAGATTCTGTCTAAAACAGCGATTAAAATAAACTGATGCTAATGAGACACGGCGACACCTATCATGTATAATTTTTCCTTTGTTATTTCTTAGCATCTATTGATAAACACCACCACTATTTATTATTTACTATTTTACACGGCTACATACATTATTTTACCATTTATTGTGGGTGCAAGGAAGGAGCCTCGCCGGCAGATCGCAACTCCTGATCCTAAACGTCCGGCGCACTCTGGACAGCTAGTTCTCGGTATCGCAGAGATTAGCTGACTGATCCTTCTACCACGAGGCACGATGATTTCACAAAATAAAATTTATTGAACTAAATATTGCTATCCTTTATGAGATATTAGAACGCTTTGGCTTATGCCATGTCACAAACGCGGAAGCGAATCATGATTTACAATGATATTGTTGCTTTGCTTCTAATAAGGAATCGTTTGCCACTAAGAACTGAATGCAAATCTCAGTTAAAGTCATACATATTTGGCATATTTCAACAAAATTTGAAAACAATAACATTGTTCATTTAAATTAAAAGAAACTCTTTAGACGGTGACCTCATGGTTTTAATGGCGCTTACTTTAAATGTACTTAAAGTAAATATCAAGTTGTTGTGTTTGTGTCGTCTGACTCGTGTCAAGCACAAAGGCTGTTTTCTTAAATTATGTAAGGTGTCATGCTTGCTTACCGTGCTACCTAGATTTGCATTATGTTTAAAATTCCTACCACTGGTATCTAACTGGCAAATCCTATTCGGAATGTAGACTATGAAACTTAGAGACTAGGATCGTAACGTTATGCTTTAAAAAACAGTTTTCGCTTTTAAGACAAGGTTTTTAAGTAGTACGAAACTGTCTTTGTCGATTGTCATTTGATTTCCAAAAGGAAACCGTATCTCAAAATTTGATATTCATATTGGTAGTTTGTATTTACTGGTATTGATATTGTCCTTCCATACTTTACTAGAAGCATTCCAGAAAAGTCGTAATTGCAAGCAGTTTTCGTTTCCATTTCCGATTAAATTGGTAAATAAATAGTTGACCACCTTTTACAAGTCTTTTAACGGTAGGAAAAAAATCAACTTCACTGACCCCGCGATCGTGTATCCGGATATATCAATGTGATATAATCACTTCATTATTGCTTTCATTATCCTTGCATTCGTTATCTGTTTACAAATATTTGGTATTTTGCTATCAATACTGATTATTGCAAATAATTTATATTTCCCTTCGTTATGGTTATTGTAAAGGATTAACAGACAACCAATTTCACTGTTTTCTCAAATTTGAACTCCCCGATTTTCGTCAACTTCATCAGCCAGTTTTCCATATTCATTGACAGCATGAACATTTAATTTAAACCTGTATGTTTATTGAGAACTATTGTTTGAATATAAATAGCATTGCATTTAATATTCTGACGTGGTTGTTTGTCAGAGATTTAAAAGCTATTGTAAATATGCATATCATAATCATCAAGTTACAAGCTGATAGAAATTCTAAACCACGACCTGTTGTTGTGATTCGCAGTTTCCTAACAAACCGTAATATTGTAAATATTTGTCATAAGAGCAGCCATTTTTGTTTGAAGACGAGATATAATCACGATTTGGCTAATGCCTTTATTACATAGTATAACCACATAACTCAAGTTTAACGATCCGCCATTTTGTAATATCGTCTAGAAGTTGGAAGAAATGGCGAATTGAAGTTATGAGGATAATTTTGAGTTAATCGAATAATATTCATATTTTATAATGGATTTGCTGTGATATTTTTCCTATTTCACTTGCTCATAAAATTTTGTGATATGGAAATTCTTAATTTTGTATGGTTTTGAATAAATTCAATGACGATTTTCAACACGAAATCAAAAGTTCCTTATTTTTTCGCTTTGTGCATTCTTTTAATAATGATATTTCACGGGTGCAGTTATTTTTAATTCCTTATCCACTTATATAAAACACGAGGAATGATATCATTTGTGAATCATTTTATAAACAGACTAAACTTCAGCTAAATAAACACAGACGGTTAAATTCCGTTTATTATTAAAAGCAGACAATTCGTGACTGGAAGAAAACTTGACACTGGCTCACTTTTAATTGATTGCGTTTATCTGATTTATCTTTTCAATAGTTGATGTCCAAAAACGTTTTTAATTTGTTAGTCAAATGCCATACAGCTGTATGGCATTTGACTAACAAGTTGAAAGTAGCTACTTTCAACTCCTTTTAATCGTTTATGTGTGGTACATCCTTATCCTCGGCTTAATTACGAAACACCTCGCTCAATATACATTCAAATGAATGGGTCGTAAAAAAATTAAGGTCTTGTAACTTTCACTTTAATTCGCCAAACTGGATCCCATAGCTTTTGGCTATTGCCTAAAACACTACTATTAAAAACAGCTCAACATGGCTCAACCCATAATCAGTGCTTAGGTAATCAAAACTTTACAGATCAAAGTATGAGAACATGCTTATATAAATAAATATAAACTAGCAGTTTATTGCTTAGTGCTAAGCTAACCTTTAAACATTTACCTAAACAACTCCATTGTGTTAATACATTTTTAATTCTTCACAGTTCAATGTTCACTCCGAACTGGTTTGTTTCTATATTAGTTATAGTAACAGTACGTTTTCCATTCGCGTTTGAAACTTGTTTTTTGAATTAATCTATAAATGCTTAAACTTCGCGAAGCCCAAGCTAACCTTATAGAGCCTCAGAAGCTAAAAATAAAGTTTTAATTAAAGTCCTGTAGTACTTATTACTGCTTAATTAATACGTCATGTGTTATGTTATGTTCTGACTAAATACTACACTGATAGGGCGCTCGGGTTACAATTCATTGGCTGGCTACGACCTTCCCACAACAACATTCCGCCTGCATATCCGATAACTCGACCTCTAACAGTTGGTTCTATCTTTCCAGGTCTGCGAGAAGTTGGAGATCGGCGCTGAAGCGGACTACTTCGGGCTCCAGGTGTGCCCCGGATCAGGGCCTAGCAGGTGGCTGAACCTGCGGAACCCCCTAGATCCGCACCGCATCCCAGGCGGCCGGCTGGACTTGCGCGTCAAGTTCTGGGTCCCACCCCACCTTCTGATCAACGAGCCCACTCGCCACCAGTTCTACCTCCACGCTAAACTCGATCTCACGGAAGGAAGACTGGTTGTAGCCGACTTAGAAGTCGCTCGACGCATCATCGCTTACATCGCCCAAGCGGAAACCGGGGATTGCGACTCTGAGGTTCCCCCCACTCTCATCTACGAAGAGTGTGAAAAGATTGGTCCTCAAGGGGAGAAGCCAGAAGACCATATGGACAAAATCATCGAATACCACTGTGAGATCGTTGGTATGAGAGCATCCCAAGCGGAATACCGACTTCTGAAAGAGATATCGAACCTTGAGTCTTTTGGTGAAGAGTTGTTCTTCTGCAAGCCTGTGACACAGTTCAACAATGCCCACAACTTATACAGCCACTTGCTGTACCATAAGCAGGCAGCGGAAGAGCCTAGAGCGAGGGATGACCCAGAGATCGACGGGGGAGCAACAGTGGGGTGTTTAGCGGGGGGGCAGAATGGGGGTGGTTGCGGCTGCAAGCTGAGCACCAGCGTTGGTGTGGGGCCCCATGGCATCGTGGTCTACCGGCCGGCGTGCAACGGAGAACAAGAGATTGGTGTAGAGAAACAAAGGTATGTATTTTAGGATAATTTTCTGGGAAATTGAAAAATTTGTGATGATCTGTTCTGTATTGCGATATTTGCGATGTGTTGATAGGCGAATGTTGCTTAACCATCGCAAGTCTGAAAGTAGTCTCGAAATAGAAATATTCAATTTCACCCTAAAAATTATAAACATACTGACACGTAGACTTAGATGATTGTAAAAGACATTACAAGGTAAGTAACTTGCATTGCCCGTGGTAATGGTTCTGAAACAATAAAATAGGTTAGATAGGTTTCTATTTAGGTACATCTTACAAAACAATTAGATACATAATGTTCCTACATTGTTATTATGGCTCTGAAATATAGGGCCATAAAGTCTAGTGCGCAAAAACTTTTGAACAATGTTTACCTACGTTCCACAAGGTTCGCATATTGTTTACTTATCTTTGTACTGAATATCCTTGATGCGTGTGTAATCCTAACCGTGTGTAATGTCGACAACATAGGTAACCCATTACAGTTAACTTGGAAAACCTCTTTTATGATGAACTTGGTTATGGTTAGGGACTTCGCAAAGTATATTTTAAGTTACATACCTACCATGTAATATAATATTATTTGTGCAAGTGCACACAATCATAATATAGAAGCGAGCTAACGACCTAGATAGAATTCTGGTCCTGGCAGTTGCGGACTAACGGGGGGTGGAAGGGCCCCGGGCCCCCAACCCAAGAAGGGCCCAAACGCCTCCACGTTCCCTTGATGTAATCCTAAATAAGCGCTTCGGTCTACCCGTCAGGGGGCCCCACCGCCTCCAAATTGCTCCGAAATGTCAACTGATCCCACCCAGCTGCCCGTCCCGGGCCCTCGACAGGCTTTAGTTCGGCACTGGGTCCTGGATATCCTTTTGAACGTCTTGAAAAATAGCGCAAGGCAAAAATAAAGCCGAACTACACACGGATGAAGTCGCAGGCGGCCTCTAGTCTTTTGGTTGTTGTAGTGTAGGCAGTACAACAATGAAACAAAATGGCGGCGGTACCTGCGCAGTAGATATATTATAAGGTGTTTACGAAAATATAAATTCCGCGTTAACCTGAATAAACCTGGCGAACAATCTGACTACAACTGTGTCAGCCTTGTATATCTTTGTTTGACCTAAAATTGGTATTACACCTTATTCTGTTAGTGTTAAGACTGAACTTTCAATTGAAATGTATTGCGTTTACTAGATTTTTTTTTGTTGCGTAGTTTAGTATATATACAAACAGACCATCATCATCATAGGAACATTTATTGAAAAGGTACACCAAAAAAAAAATAACTAGCCTTCCGACCGCGGCTTCGTTCGCGTGGTTTACACGACACGACGACCGACGTTATCCTGAGTATCTATAGTATGTTAGAAAAATACTGAAATGGGGAACTTTTAGATACTTAGGTAGGTACGCTTTACGAGATCATTCATTAGCAACAATAAATTTTTAACTTGCAACACCAGCCAGAGGGCTGAGTGTGAGTTGCAGAAGTGGTAAATAAATGGCAAACGTTTCTACTATCGCCTTTCAGTTAAATTTTGACAGAAACACAGAATTTTTCAACATTCCAAAAACCTTCCTTGTGCTTGAACTTTTTTAACGTGAACGCGATAGTTAGGTCCGGTACGATCTGTGGTACGATTGACAAACACTCGGGTCGGGGTAGGGGGTACAGGGGAAGCACGCAAAAACACCATAAAAGCCGTATTTTTTCCGTATGATTATTTTTAGACTCTTGACAGTTATTGTTGCGTTATTATCAAAGATCTTACTTTAACGTCCATTGTTTCCATTTCTAGTCCTTAATATTTGCACTGATTAGATAAACGCTGACAGGTCGGAAACAACGGCAGATAAGTTGGCGAATCTTTGCAAAATAGCTACCGAGACTGATATAAAATTAACTTGTTTTTTTTTTTGAGTACTTATAGTAAATATTGTACTTAATAGAAAAGAAACCACCAATCTTGCAAGTAGATTTTTGGACTGTAGGTAATTAAACCCGCGCCCCTGGGCCCTATAATATTATTTATTAATTTTAAAGTTGACCGACCCATACATGGGTTTTGAGAAATAAATAATCTAGGATCATTGTTTTATTAATTTGAAACGGGTCTTTCATATATTTAGAAACTTTAAAAATCTAGGAAAAAAAAGAGTTTCAGGCTTATCTGGGGTAATTTTTTTATCACCCCAGTTAATTTCAGGGATTAGATATTCTACTCATGAAAACCAACAACTTTTATTATGGGACCAAACCCGAAATCACAAAAAAAATCAGCTGTTCCATACAAAAGTGCAAAAAAAATATCATAATTGTTTTCAAAATCAAAATTATCTGGGGTGATAAAAATTACCGTGTATAGAACTGGGATGTTGTGTCGAATGTAGAATTAAGTATTTATTAGGCTTTGGGTGCGTCTCCCTCCTCGGAGCCTCCCTGAAGCGGAGCAGAGCTGTATTTCTATAGTATTGTTTTTTATGCCTTCGACTCCGCGTCAGAAAACACAGACATCAATATTTCTTTGGAAGAGACGCACTGCTGATAATCAATAGTTGTGCTCTTGACTTTTCCACGATCTTAAACCCGTAAAATCTTCTTTGAACTCCGTCCCCTATTTCCCCCTTTGATTCAAATTACTCATGATCAAAACTTTTATCTTCCAGCATAAAGTACACCGTAATCCACCGCGCGCAACCCCTCCGACGCATCTTCCAGCTGTCGTACGTCACGGCGGAGGGGCACGTAGCCACGTTGCACGTCAAGATGGCGACTTCTGGCCAGGCGGCAGCACTTTACCGCGCTGTCACGGAGAAACATGCCTTCTACTGCTGCGAGACAGTCAGGAGCGATGTCACTGAGCAGTTTATCAGGGATCTCAAGGTTAGTCTAAGACTTTGCATTTTACCATAAGTTTAACTTAATGTAAGCCAAGTGGCTTGCACGTCAAGATGGCGACTTCTGGCCATGTGGCAGCACTTTACTGCGCTGTCACGGAGAAACACGCCTTCTACTGGTGCGAGACAGTCAGTAGCGACGACACTGAGCAGTTTATCATATCAGTGATCTGGAGGTTAGTCGACTAGTCTTTGCATTTTACCATTAATATAAGGTACTTACTATAAGCCACGTTGCAGGTCAAGCGATCGAGCGATTTCAACAAACATGTAAAGATGACAAGCTATAAAAGAGAAAAATTAATTTGATCGCTCGTTATTCTTATTGTCTAGTGTTAGTGTTATCTATATCGTTAATTGGTTAAGCAATTTAAATGAATTTTAAATACACGTGAGACGTGCGTGACCCTTTTGACTCATAATGGAATTTTTGATGCCCCTACATTTTTAGTGCTCTTCAAAATACATAATAATACTTACCTAAATTGCCTAGAAAACAATTTCATAATGATAATGTGGCAATCATAAATTGTGCAACTTTTTCATTCTAGTTGAATGTAAAAAAAACCCAAGTCAATAATTTAGCATATTACACAAAATTGAAAATTTTCTGCAACAACAAAATTTTAGGTTGTAGGTCACGGAAAAGGATGTGCAATGCATAGCAATGTTTTGTCTAGTCTTTTGTTAAAATAAATTTTTGTTTATTATTTTATTTTATAGCAAACATCTCAACAATTAATTTTTGCTTATGTTGAGAAAATTATACCCACGTTTGACCGATATTTTTCAGCTTAATGAGTGATGCAATTGCATTATTTATTTTCTAATATTCTGCTTAATAATTTAAACGATTGCCTATTATTGTAATGCTTTATTGATACCTATTATAAAATGTGAAAGTGTGTTTGTTTGTACATTTGTTTGTACATTTCACGTCAAATCGGAGCAAAACGGATCGACATGATTTTAGTTGAGGTGGGGATAGATTGGGGGTGTTTTAAAACTTATTTGGTGACTGAAAATCTTAATTAAATGAAGGTGAAACGAAGTTCACCGGGTCTACTAGTCCTACTAATATAAATGCGAAAGTTTGTGACTATGGATGTATGTTTATGGTACTCTTTCAGATTTTGTTTGGAAGTACGATTATTTATTTTGCCGTGTACGATCGTTTTTCCATGTTATTCCCGAGTTTGTACGGTTTTGTACAGGTGTAGGATTTTTTAAATTTAATGTAAGTACTAACTTAAGTAGAGTACGATTCTCAATTGTACCTAAGATCACTGCAGATCAGATTTTGTGTGGAAGTAGGTACGATTATTTATTTTATTTTATTATTTATTTATTTATTTATTTTTATATTTCAAGGAAAACAAATAGCATATACAAAAATAAATATTAGTTAATAAAATTAGAACAAATTATGCCTTAATCAGTTTTCACAGATAGAAACATCATTACTTACAAAAAGAAAAATAATACAGTAAGAGTTAAAATCTTAGAATACATGCCTATTAATTTTCTAATTACGTTTTTTTTTCCTTTAACGAAAGCTATTAAAAAAGAAGAAAAGAAAGGAAAAACACCAAGCCATATTTTACCGTATACTATAGTTTTATCCATGTTATTCTTGAGTTTGTATGGTTTTTGTTCAAGGTACGATTCTAGATTTTTCGCACATGGCCGCCCTGCCACTACGCTACTTGTACAAACTAACAGTCTTTTCCTCGTTGTCCGCAGGGCACCATAGCGTCCATCTTCAACGACTCGACGACTCTCGGGCGCCGCTACGTGTTCGACATCCGACGCACGTGCCGCGAGGTGCACGACCGCGCGCGCCGCGCCATCCATCACCAACCGCACAACCACCACACGCCACGCGCCGCGGCTAAGGAACACAAGGTTGGTGCATGGTGCCACTACCACCCAGAACAATGTCATCAACAGTGGTCGGAATAGGTAGTGCCGCGGGATTCATGAATGCTAGCATAACATGGACATGCCCTTATGTGTTCGACATCCGGCGCACGTGCCGCGAGGTGCACGACCGCGCGCGCCGCGCCATCCACCACCAACCGCACCACCACCACACGCCACGCGCCGCGGCTAAGGAACACAAGGTTTGTGCCACTACCACCCACAACAATGTCATCAACAGTGGTCGGATAGGTAGTGCCGCGGGATTCATGAATGCTAGCATAACATGGACATGCCCTTATGTGTTCGACATCCGTCGCACGTGCCGCGAGGTGCACGACCGCGCGCGCCGCGCCATCCACCACCAACCGCACCACCACCACACGCCACGCGCCGCGGCTAAGGAACACAAGGTTTGTGCCACTACCACCCACAACAATGTCATCAACAGTGGTCGGAATAGGTAGTGCCATTTCGCGTGATTCATGAATGCTAGCATAACATGGACATGCCCTTATGTGTTCGACATCCGTCGCACGTGCCGCGAGGTGCACGACCGCGCGCGCCGCGCCATCCACCATCAACCGCACCACCACCACACGCCACGCGCCGCGGCTAAGGAACACAAGGTTGGTGCCACTACCACCCAGAACAATGTCATCAACGGTGGTCGGAATAGATTCAAGATTCAAGATTCAAATTTGTTTATTCAATTTAGATTGTTATTTACAATACTTGTGAACGTCATAGAAGCTACGCCATCGGTTCGCAAACCCTACAGCGGGAGGCCTTGGAGAAGAACCGGCAAGAAACTCCAAGGGTTGTTTTTTTCTCCCTGTCTTATTTCATACAGAGTCGTCAAATTGAAAAATGACCTTAACATGGTATGACTAAGGTCAGTTTCCATCACAATTACACAATGGGTTATGATAAATACAGTTAAGTATAGGCGAACTAATGATCATAGCGGTGAACAATTTTCAGTTACTTAGGAACTCTACTTAAAGCTTTAATATTAGTTTAAAACAAAAGACAATTCTACTATATACTGCAAGTTGCGCCATACATGTTTCAAATGTAATTCTTAATAAAATGAATAAAAACAAAAGAAAACACATTTTAAGGCAAGCAGATAAGAGCAGACCCATTCCCACTGGCAGCACCTGTTCACGAGCACAATAGGTAGTGCCACGGGATTCATGAATGCTAGCATAACATGGACATGCCCTTATGTGTTCGACATCCGGCGCACGTGCCGCGAGGTGCACGACCGCGCGCGCCGCGCCATCCACCACCAACTGCACCACCACCACACGCCACGCGCCGCGGCTAAGGAACACAAGGTTTGTGCCACTACCACCCAGAACAATGTCATCAACAGTGGTCGGAATAGGTAGTGCCGCGGGATTCATGAATGCTAGCATAACATGGACATGCCCTTATGTGTTCGACATCCGGCGCACCTGCCGCGAGGTGCACGACCGCGCGCGCCGCGCCATCCACCACCAACCGCACCACCACCACACGCCACGCGCCGCGGCTAAGGAACACAAGGTTTGTGCCACTACCACCCAGAACAATGTCATCAACAGTGGTCGGAATAAGTAGTGCCATTTCGCGGGATTCATGAATGCTAGCATAACATGGACATGCCCTTATTCCGCGATTTGATACTAAAATCCGAGATTCGCATTTAATTATTAATTTATAAGAAAAAAAATTGTTCTGTACTTGATATTTAAACGAAAAATGGTCGATTGAAAACGGTTTGCGCAGACACATTGGACAAATCTAACACAAATACACGAGACGAGTGAGAAACCAATCGCGCCTTAAAACCAAGGCCAAGGCCTTAAAACGTAATTATATTACCTAGTGGACCTATAGATTAAATATAATATAAATAATAAATAATTAATTTTAGAATCCCGGGCCCGGGGGTATCTGTCCATATTATTGATGTTTGAGGTCATTCACCCCAAATGGCACTACCTACCTATTCCGACCACTGGTCATCAAACACGGGCTATCTTTTTTCTTTACACCTTTACAACGTACACACGACACTGACTGACATGCATGCTCGGTCAACGTTACACGAATCGATGCTCAATAAACACTTTGCTAGTACTCGGCTTGCTATAAAGAAGACATCTCAATAATTCTCTTTGAATATCCGACAAACACTAGCCCATATTGCAGTTTTTAACTCTATTCTCTGCTGCTGGAGACCAGAAAACATCGCAAGCCTAGCTTTAGGCTTAGTTTCAGGCTCCAGTCTCCCACAAAACTTAAGTAAGTTAGCACTTTTTGTAAGCTTAGATTCTAAGGCAAGTTTTTGTGGAAGAAAATAAACTTTATTTCTATTTTATTCTTTGCTTGTCCCCAGGAGCCGCGGACGCGCAGTAGATCGCGCAGCGGCGACGCGTCGCTGGCGTGCCGCGTGTGCATGGACCGAGCAATGGACACTCTGTTCCTGCCATGCCGGCATGTCGTCTGCTGCCAGGACTGCGCTCCCAGGTAAATAGCCACATCCGACTTCTGCCCTCTGCACCAGTGCCGTAAATAGCCTTTTCTGCGCCCTGTGCGAGCTTCTATAACTGCGCCCTTGTTTTTTTAGATATTATAGGTAGGTACCCTAGAGCAATGCTATGTATAGGCCTACTTTATTTCATTCAGGGTGATAAAATAAAGCACAAGGGACTTGGTGTTGGTGGACCAATTATCTAATATTTTGGAAGAAAAATCTGGTTTTTTTTTTAAGAACTGATGTGGGCAAACTAACAGACGCGCCATCAGAATTTAATAGACGTTTCTGATGATACTGGTATGTAGGTACGTATGTGGACTAGGGGCGCAGCGGGAACTTATCAGGAGCAAACCGAAAAAAATAATAGTCCTGCCTGCGGTCTGGCCATTTAATTCTTGCGCCCCCCAGAGTCTACGCCCTGTGCCTGGGCACCGGTGGCACCGCCCTATTTACGGTACTGCTCTGCACTGCCATTTTGCTCTCATCAGAGCGGTCGTGGTCAGGTCACGTCGAAACATCCCATTCGGCCGAAACAACTATCTAACCACTATGTCTTGCTTCTCGCATCTCTTTGGCAAACTTCTAGTAAGTTTCAAGAGTCTTGAATACGACTGGCAAAACTGACGATTCAAAAATACTTATGTGTTTATTTGAATAAAGATATTTTTTCGAAAACAAATCCTCCTTGACTAATAGTCAAACAGACCTTTCCGACGCCAAAGGACTCTTTAGTATCTGACGATTATCCACCATTAAGGCATTATCGCCTATCTCCAAAAGAGTCTTGATATAAGCTCGCTACGACACCTAATGCCAACTAATAGAGGCTCATAGAATTAAGAGCGTTAAACCCAAATGCGTCGCGTCGAGTTTAGGTACCTAAATGAATAACTTTCACTCGCATCAGACGTGCGCTCAAGGTCAAACGTGCGGTGTCCTGCTATAGTCAAACTAATCACATTGATCCTTTTACCTCAAGTTTAAATATTATTTAGTGTTAGTTTTTATATTATATCCTTACTTACCCTTACATAATCATAATAAGTGTATGCTGTAATCTAATGGGTTTACTACATAGACAATATTTTATTGTTTATATGAAGTAGATTTTTTAAAAGTTTACCAACTAATACTAATAAAGTAATCCTTCCCAAATGTGTATGTAAGTACTTGCTTACTCATCTTATGTTATTCATGTATGACCGACCATTCGATACGTAATCCTATCCTACTTCCTACTAATATTATGAATGTGAAAGTTTAGATGTTTGTATGTTTGTTACTCAATCACGCCAAAACGGCTGAACGGATTTGGCTGAAATTTAGGACACAGATACTTTGTAGCCTGGAGAGGAACATAAGCTACTTTTATCCCGGAAAAATATTACATTCCCGCGGGATAACGTCGTGTAGTCCACGCGGGCGAAGCCGCGGGCGGAAAGCTAGTTTAGAAATAAAATACCGATTTCAGAATACCATTTTTATCACAATCTGATGTAGACCTATACCACAGGAAAAAAAATACTACTACGTATTACAGAGAAACGACTTCATAGAACGGTGGGAAATGATTACACTACTACAAGCATGCTGGGCATGTGTGCGTGTCCACTGGCTGCTTGTCACTGGCGTGTCCGTACACGGCGTGTCTGTAAAAACCGGTTTACGACAGCTCAGCCAGTGGACAAGCTCAGGGTCAACGCGAAGCACGTATCAGCAGTTTTCAGGCTACGCCTTTTCAATAACTCTCGAAAGAGAAATATATTTTGAATTTAACCAATCTTTATTAAAAATCCAAGATGGCGGCCAACTTTTTTGATTGTAGGCCGATTTTGATGAAATGATGAAACTAGGTTTGTGGTAATATTTTGGCAAGAAAATAGCAACGCAATGTCAAAAACTTAAAAAAATCCAAGATGGCACCCAATTTTTTGGTTTGTTGGCCGATTTCGATGAAACTCGATTTCTAGTACTATTTTGACAAGAAAATAGCAATGCCATGTCAAAAATGTAAAAAAATCCAAGATGGCGCCCAAATTTTTGGTTTGTTGGCCGATTTCGATGAAACTCGATTTCTAGTACTATTTGGACAAGAAAATAGAACTGCAATGTAAAAAATATTAAAAAACCAAGATGGCGCCGAAAATTTTTTTGTTGGCCGATTTTGATGAAACTCGATTTCTAGTACTATTTTGACAAGAAAATAGCAACGCAATGTCAAAAATGTAAAAAAAATCCTAAATGGCGGCCTACTTTTTTGTTTGTGGGGCGATTTCGATAAAACTTGGTTTTTAATCTTGGATTATTTAATGTTTTTAACATTGCGTTGCTATTTCCTTGTCAGAATAGTACCAAAAACCAAGCTTCATCAAAATCAGCCCACAGACTAAAAAGTTGGCCGCCATCTTGGATTTTTTTATATTTTTTACATAGCGTTGCTGTTTTCTTGTCAAAATAGTACTAGAAATCGAGTTTCATCGAAATCGGCCAACAAACAAAAAAATTGGGCGCCATCTTGGACTTTTTTACATTTTTGACATTGCGTTGCTATTTTCATGTCAAAATAGTACTAGAAATCGAGTTTCATCAAAATCGGCCAACAAACAAAAAAATTCGGCGCCATCTTGGTTTTTTGAATATTTTTTACATTGCGTTGCTATTTCCTTGTCAGAATAGTACCAAAAACCAAGCTTCATCAAAATCAGCCCACAGACTAAAAAGTTGGCCGCCATCTTGGATTTTTATATTTTTTACATAGCGTTGCTGTTTTCTTGTCAAAATAGTACTAGAAATCGAGTTTCATCGAAATCGGCCAACAAACAAAAAAATTGGGCGCCATCTTGGATTTTTTTACATTTTTGACCTTGCGTTGCTATTTTCATGTCAAAATAGTACTAGAAATCGAGTTTCATCAAAATCAGCCAACAAACAAAAAATTTCGGCGCCATCTTGGTTTTTTGAATATTTTTTACATTGCAGTTCTGTTTTCTTGTCAAAATAGTACTAGAAATCGAGTTTCATCGAAATCGGCCAACAAACCAAAAATTTGGGCGCCATCTTGGATTTTTTCAAATTTTTGACATTGCGTAGCTATTTTCTTGTCAAAATAGTACTAGAAATCGAGTTTCATCGAAATCGGCCAACAAACAAAAAAATTGGGCGCCATCTTGGTTTTTTGAATATTTTTTACATTGCAGTTCTGTTTTCTTGTCAAAATAGTACTAGAAATCGAGTTTCATCGAAATCGGCCAACAAACAAAAAAATTGGGCGCCATCTTGGATTTTTTCAAGTTTTGACATTGCGTAGCTATTTTCTTGTCAAAATAGTACTAGAAATCGAGTTTCATCGAAATCGGCCAACAAACAAAAAAATTGGGCGCCATCTTGGTTTTTTGAATATTTTTTACATTGCAGTTCTGTTTTCTTGTCAAAATAGTACTAGAAATCGAGTTTCATCGAAATCGGCCAACAAACCAAAAATTTGGGCGCCATCTTGGATTTTTTCAAGTTTTGACATTGCGTTGCTATTTTCTTGTCAAAATAGTACTAGAAATCGAGTTTCATCGAAATCGGCCAACAAACCAAAAATTTTCGCGCCATCTTAGATTTTTTTAAGTTTTTGACATTGCGTTGCTTTTTTCTTGCCAAAATAGTACCAAAAACCGAGTTTCATCGAAATCGGCCCACAATCAAAAAAGTTAGCCGCCATCTTGGATTTTTTAATATTTTTTACATTGCGTTGCTGTTTTCTTGTCAAAATAGTACTAGAAATCGAGTTTCATCGAAATCAGCCAACAAACAAAAAATTTGGGCGCCATCTTGAATTTTTTTACATTTTTGATATTGCATTGCTATTTTCTTGTCAAAATAGTACAAAAAACTAAGTTACATCGAAATCGGCCAATAAACAAAAAAGTTGGCCGCCATCTTGAATTTATTTGTATTTTTAACACTGCTTTGCTGTTTTCTTGTCAAAATAGTACTAGAAATCGAGTTTCATCGAAACCGGCCAACAAACAAAAAAATTGGGCGCCATCTTAGATTTTTTACATTTTTGACATTGCGTTGCTATTTTCTTGTCAAAATAGTACCAAAAACCGAGTTTCATCGAAATCGGCCCACAATCAAAAAAGTTGGCCGCCATCTTGGATTTTTTTATATTTTTTACATTGCGTTACTGTTTTCTTGTCAAAATAGTACTAGAAATCGAGTTTCATCGAAATCGGCCAACAGACAAAAAGGTTGGCCGCTATCTTGGATTTTTTTTATATTTTTGATATTGCGTCGCTGTTTTCTATTAAAATAGTACCAAAAAAATATAATTATAAAAATAAAATGGTATAAAGAGAAACATTAGAGTAAGTAATTTGTAAATAAATATTTCATAATAGGTACCTAATAGAAA
Organism: Crambus lathoniellus; assembly: GCA_949710035.1. Classification (NCBI taxonomy): domain Eukaryota; kingdom Metazoa; phylum Arthropoda; class Insecta; order Lepidoptera; family Crambidae; genus Crambus; species Crambus lathoniellus. The sequence goes on along the minus strand of OX453313.1, from coordinate 26,727,322 downwards.
GCTAACAATTTTAACTTCTTGTAACAACCCTACCAAAATTTTGCACGCTCTATGAAGTCAACACTGTGATAGTACTCATGTGCCTATACACCGTTTTGAAGGTCAACATCCCATTTGGATAATTCAGTCATTTACGCGATGGGTTCGCAAACCCTAGAACAGGAGACCTTGAAGAAGTACCGGCAAGAAACTCGTCAAGGTTAATTTTTTTCCTCCTGATTTACTTCATACAGAGTCGTCAAATTAAAAAATGACCTTACAAATTACTATTTGTTAGATCATTTTCAGGGTCAGTTTCTATTACAAATACGTATTCAATTATGATAAATACAATTAGGTGTGTGAGTGAACTAATGATCATAGAAGTAAACAATTTTCAATTACCTATCTAATGAGTGTACTAAGACGAAAGTACTAAGACGTGTCGGTTGCACTATAAACTAAACCACACCACACAGCACACTGCAAAGGTCAGCGAACGGCAGACGGCAGAGCACCGAGCGATACGTCCTCCCTCTGAAGAGCCTAGCGGCGGACTAATTTGAAATGTTTTGCGCAGAGTGTTTTATAGCACTTTAAAAAAAAAAATATAAAATAAATTATGCATCATTATAAAGGTTTTTTGTATTCAAACTTTAGATAATATGTTCTTATTACCACACTTTTTATTAGCTTCACTTGTAACTAAGTCACAATGTAAGAAAATCTTGGAATTCAATTTTAACCTACTTCTAATTGTCGTTTTGATCTGAAACTTAGCAAGTCTATATGAATCTGATGACAATACAATAATTTGCTACTATCGAGCTGATCTGATGATGGAGTCAAGAGGTGGCCAATAGAACTCTTCAATGGCTGGTAGGAAACCCCTCGAGTTTAGGCTCATTTGTTTTGTTCTGATGAGACCTATTCGGTACACTTGGTGGTGAGGGTCTGATGATGGAGCAGGGAGGAAGCCAGTGGCACTTCTTTATCACCAATAGGGAACACCTCGAGTTTTGGCTCATTTGTTTCGTTCTGATTAGATCTATTCGCTACACTTGGTGGTGAGGGTCTGATGATGGAGCAGGGAGGAAGCCAGTGGCACTCCTTAATGACCACTAGGAAACCCCTCGAGTTTGAGCTCATTTGTTTCGTTTTAATAAGACCTATTCGTTACAATTGGTGGTGAAGGTCTGATGATGGAGCTGGGAGGAAGCCAGTAAAACTCCTTAATGACCACAAGAAAACCCCTCGAGTTTTGACTCATTTGTTTCGTTCTGATGAGACCTATTCACTACACTTGGTGGTGAGGGTCTGATGATGGAGCAGGGAGGAAGCCAGTGGCACTCTTTAATGGCCAATAGGAAACCCTTTGAGTCTGACTCATTTGTTTCGTTCTAATGAAACCTATTCGTTACACTTGGTGATTAGGGTCTGATGATGGAGCAGGGAGGAAGCCAGTGGCACTTCTTAATGACCACTAGGAAACCCCTCGAGCTTGGGCTCATTCGTTTCGTTCTGATGAGACCCATTCGCTACACTTGGTGGTGAGGGTCTGATGATGGAGCAGGGAGGAAGCCAGTGACACTTTTTAATGACCACTAGGAAACCCCTCGAGTTTGGGCTCATTTGTTTCATTCAGATGAGACCTATTCGCTACACTTGGTGGTGAGGGTCTGATGATGGAGCAGGGAGGAAGCCAGTAGCACTCTTTAATGACCACTAGGAAACCCCTCGAGTTTGAGCTCATTTGTTTCATTCAGATGAGACCTATTCGCTACACTTGGTGGTGAGGATCTTATGTTGGAACAGCGAGGAATAAATTAGTCTTATACTTTATAATAAATGTACCTAATTATGTAATTTATTACATCTAATTAAGGAAGCCAGTGGCATTAATTAATGTTAATTTGGTTTGCCATTTATTAAACTAAAAAGAAATAAATAAATATATAGTTTAAAAAACTAAACAAACACACTTTTAATAGTTACAGACTTAAAAGTACAAAATAACCGTCTATTCAGTAACTGAAATTAAAAAGCGTGGTGCGCCCTTTGCAAAGCATGAATTTCAAGAACTTAATATTGACAACGCGCACCACGCTTTTTAATTTCAGTTACTGAATAGACGGTTATTTTGTACTTTTAAGTCTGTAACTATTAAAAGTGTGTTTGTTTAGTTTTTTAAACTATATATTTATTTTACGTTAGACTATAAGTTTTTGTAAAATAAAGTAATTTATTGATAAATGTTGCATGTTTACCACCAGTGATTTCTTTATACTTTCACTTTGTTTGGATTTTAATTTCGTATGAAAATAATCACATATAAAAACTAATTTCCTTACTAACTATTTTCGTAATGATATGTAAATATACATAGAAATTTTAGTTTCCTATTTTTTTCAATGGTATTAAAAAATTAGAGCTTCAAAATTGATGTTAAAAGTGAGGTTTATAAAACACTGTTCGGGAAAATTGTCAGTATTCACAAATACTCTATAAAAAGAAAAATGTTTTTTACTAACTTTTTAGACAAAGATACTGTTTACAATAACTTGAAATTAACATGTTTCTTAGATTACGTTTTCATAGAAAATATCTCGTTCAAAACTGCCTATTTTGAGGCAAAACGGCGTTCGACCGCGTTAATGCTCTTAATGCTTAGAGCCAAAAAGGAGCCTGAGCTCTACTGGTTGCAACTTCAAAATCTAGTTCAATGAAAGTTATTTTCACCCACATTCTAGAACGATTTTTTAAACAATTTGTTAGTAACCCGACATTTTCTTTGTTACAGATGCGAGCGCTGCCCTCTGTGCAGGGGAGAAATCGACAAATGTATGCACATATACCTGCCAGTCGAATACCAGAACTCTCCCGGCGTCATCATCAAATGAAGAGTCACGAACCGTCATTGTTGGCCCAAACTGACTGCAGTCCCCGACTTGTGATTGGATCCTGCTGGCACGCCGAGAGGCAGCCTTGCGGCGTGGACGTGAGATAAAGTTGTGATCTAAAAAGGACAATAAAATTTGTCGTTGCAATATGACCAATTGACCAACCTAGAGACTAAAAACGTATTTTTTTATAAAAAATAACTTTACCTCTATCGGTTTTGGAATCATATACTAGAAGCGGAGCTAAGTGCCCTTAAAACAGACTGTTCTGTAAGATTGTGTGTGTGAATGTCTAGTCAACATGTGACTCTTATAATAATACATGCATTTTTTTTTCTTATTAAGTTATTGGTTACCTTTCCTTGTTTTGTTTTTTTGCATTCCAACTTAATAAATCATTTGGAAAGTTACAAACTGGTACTTATGTATGTAGATTTAAGTAATCATTTGCTAACTGCCTTTGTTTAAGTTGTTTGTCTTTGGAAAATAAGTACCGTATTATAAAGTACCTAATCCTTTCGTTTTAGAAAGGTGTACTGTATTAATCTTAATTTTGTGGTAATATTAGAATATTGGCCGTATGTTTTTTTTTCTATCAAGACTTTTAAGTCCCGCCCATGTCTTGTTAAAAAATTATCTGCATTTCCTTTCGTTCTTTTGCCTTTATTCGAAAATAATATTTGTTCATTTTTTTCTCTAACAATATGGTATATTTTATTTTTAAGATGTAATTTTGTAAGACCTGTGGTCTATAAGTCAACTTTAACATAAAAAATAAGAAAATGAGAAAGAATTAAAACTTTAAGTAGTTACCTACACTATATTCTGTTGTTTTATTTTATAATCTTTGATTTCATATCAAACAAGCCACATTGAACGTAAAAATCGTAAAAATGCTCACTAAGTATTATTTTAGGATAGGAAGTTATGAATCTAGTCTAGTAGATTTCTATTAATTTACAAATAAATCAATACCTAAATGAAATCTCTGGTAACAAAATCAATCACGTAATTGAAAGGCTGGGGGAGGATCGAGCAGTCCGCCCCCTGATTCACGAACCGCCGGAAACGGAATCGGATTCGAATTATGTGCTTTGTCTTTGTCTATTGTATAGTGAGTGACAGAGACAGGGCATACATTCCGCTGTCGGAAGTGTCTCCCTCCGACGGTTCGTGAATCGTATTAAGGGCCCCACAGACGATCAGTACACCTGTTGGGTTGGCAACGGTCTGTCAGTTGGCCTTGTTGGCCGTAATATTTAGAACTGACGGCTAGCTAATGCGCAGGCATAGCGCATGTCGACAGACAGAAACTAACGACTTAATACTAAAACTGACGACTATCAACTGGTAGTGTGAAGGTCTCGAGCGTCAAACGGCCGATCCGATCTAGGACGGTAAGCGAAGCGGACAGATGGTCTGTGGGGCCCTTTAATCCGACAAACGATCAAAACCACAAGCAAATTCAAGGAAAAGTACATAAAGGTATAAAGTAGGTAATCATTACATCAGTACGTACCTGCGGGAACTTAATGGCGCTGAGAGCTGGTACGAAACCGCGCAGAAAAGAAGGAAGTGGCGAACTCTTGTGTTGGAGTTGGGAGGCCAAAACTCACTTGGGTTGATGCTGTGACTGTGACACATCAACCTGGATTCTAGAGTCAGTAAACAGAAACAGTATCATCAGTGTTCATTCATCCATCAGCCATTAGAAGATTAGTTTAGGGCGCCGCCACTACAGGCCACACTCACATCACAGTTTTACATACAAAAACCGAATGCCAGGCGGCATGCATGTTCGATCGAGGACTGCAGGTAGCCTGCCGGCGGACTGATAGTCTGTGGAGCCCTTTAATACTCCCAGTCCTACGCCTTAGCCTGGAGCCAGGGCTGCCAGATGTACGATTTAAATCGTACCTACCTATTTGTAGGTACGATTCTCACACTGCACCGCACACCGCTCCGGTTTGTCGTAGTGCGCTTCTTAACTATGGCTGTAGAATCTTGATGTGCATAACATAACATAACGCTTAACATCATAGCGGACAAGCGCTTGCCTATCAACCAATAAAAAAAAATAAAAAACCCCGCAGTGTATAACAAACTTACGCCGCATCTCCGTCCACCACCGGAGGGAGCAGAAACCGCAGCAGGGGGATGGACGCTACCTACTTACCAACCAAGAACTTACTTATTGCTGCATTATCTGTCCGTAGAGAGTAGGTTTAAGGTACAGATTTTAGATATTGTCTATAAGGATTATCGATGGCAGCATAGTAAAGAAAGACACAGAAAAATATAAAGGTACCTAGGGAAGATAGGATAGAGCTGCAAAGCAAAAAGCTTCTTTGTTTAGTCAGCCATTTTCGTGCATTTCGTGGTGATTTCGTGCCGCGTGACGTGACATGCGAGCCGAGCGCACAAAAAAAACAAATCAAGCGAAGAAAAAACAAAACAAGTAAGTTGGGTTGGTACGTGGTACCTTCCTAGATGGCTCTTTTCTAGTACTTGTGTCATTCGATAATAATCCGACAGATGGCAGTAAATTATGCTAAACGGCTAAACTAAAAACTAGATTAGAAGATAAATCCCTTCATAAGGAAATTTCAGTCTGTAGTATTTAGGTATTTAGGTTTATTGTCATAGATTGATATGATTATGATATTGATATGATATGATTGATAGATATTTTGTCATTTTTTGTCTAGGTATTTTAAGTTATTATAGTTATTACGTAGGCTCTAAGACTGCTATCCCTTCGCCTTTACTCAGTTTGTCTCTGGTAAAAACTGTTGCCATAATTTAAAATCTCCCTTGGATGGTGATAAATCTTTGTAGTCTCATACCCCGAATTTCACATTGTTTTCTTTTCTGCCATTCTGTTTTTATTATGTGTGGAGCTAGAAACACATTTCGCTGGCGCAGCGCAGCGCAGCGCAGCGCGATCGGTTTCATACATTTAGTATGGCTAGAAACACATTTCTCTGGCGCAGCGCAGCGCAGCGCAGCGTATCCACTCGGCTCCGATTGCGCCAGACCCCCCACCACTTTCTAGCATTGTATCGTCAGATGGCTCGGTAGCGGACTGCGCAGCGGGGCTCTGCATTTTGCTTTTTACTACTTATGTTCTCCGGTTTTCCGTCAATAATGGGCCAATTTAAAAAATATTTTTTTTGTTTAGATGAGTCACCAATTCATTATCATGTAGGGTTGTTAATTATACTGTTAAAACAGTATTAAAGTGTTTTTAGTACACTATACTTTTTAATTTTATAACAAAAATAATGTATTATTCTGATTTGAAAATAAATTAGATTAAATATTTCTAAAATCGGTTCAGTATATTTTGAGTTTATCTATTACAAACAAACAAAGTGTATTTATAGTATTAGTATAGATATAAATTGCATCTCGTATTCTTTCATCATCATCTTATCATCGTAATCATCAACATTTTTTTTTGGATTTAATATGTTCAAGTAAGGACAGAAATTGTTTTCAAAATTAGAAGAAAACATAATGCAGATGTTAGCTCGGCAACGACTCGATCGGGAGTATATATGTTCTGTGGACTCGATTGACACTGATCAAAAATTTTGTCAGGACGCGCTGCGCCACACTAGTAAAGTGTGCACACCCGGGTCGACGCTGTGCTGCGAATTGCGATGCGCTGCGGTGCGCCAGAGAAATGTGTTTCTAGCTTTACCTACACAAAGAAAAAAAAATTCTTGCAAAAAATGCTTATTGTTGTCTTATTATTATTCCTTTCACATTTATTTATTTCGCACACAATCTATCCATCTTTTTTGTGATTTCACTCTTTCTGTCTATCCATCAACATTTCCGTCCATCGTACGTCCTTTTTATTAACATTCTACCTAACCTTACCAAACCAAACATTAAACCAACAGCTGGATTGGATAAGCTAATTTAGTTAAGCTTGGATTTTTTATAACTTTCACTGGCTGCATTACAACAACCTAACTATCTACCTACCTGGGGGGCTACCGGCTAAGAAATATGGATATGTGTATGGGCTTCAACTGTCATTTGAATTCCTTATCTTGATAGATTTTTGCTGCTTTGCTCTGTTGAACGTTATCGTTATACCCGACGTCACAAAACAAGGAACTGATAGCGGCTATTTTCTAAAAAAAATTGACTTAAAATTCCCAAAAACGTATGAAGTTCATACCCATAAAGTTACGCGGTAGCCCCCCTGACTACTTTTATTTTAAGAAAATTACGTCACAGCTCACATCACTGAATAACAAACTAATAGCGGATAAATGAAGCGGTAGCGATGTCCTTGTCTTATAAAAAGATTCAGAAAAAAAAGTAAAATATTTGAAATTGAATAAGTACCTCGCTGTTCCAACCGTTTTTTTAGTAATGGGAATGCGTTTACTTACGCATACCCCGTCCGCGTTCGGTGTGTGGACGGTGGTTATGTGGAACTCACCAGGCCACTTCCTGATCCTCCATCCAATGTCAGATACTCGATGGGGGATCAGGGGGGCTACCGGCTAAAAAATAGGGGTATGGCCATGGGCTTCATTTGACACTTGATGAAACCCATATTATGCCCATATAAGGACAAAATATGGGCTTCAAATGTCAAATGAAGCACATGTCCATATCCATATTTTTTTGCCGGTAGCCCCTCTGTAAGGGGAAAGTGTTTGGTTGCTGATATTTCTAAAAACATTTCAAACAAGAAAAAAAGATCGGTCCGGTTCCGGTCCCCTATTGCTTAGCTTTTAATTACTAAAACAAGTTTTTTGTCATAAATATTCGCAGTCGTAGAATAATTGAACGATTTAAGTCCAAACTGGCAGATGTCAATGCAAAGAGTAAAATGTCAATGTAACGTACTAAAAAGGCTCTAGAGTGCGCGCCAGATAAGTTTGCGCGTGGTCAAAATCGAATACTAATCTTTTCCATAAGCTTAGAACAAAAAATGTACTGTAACTAGCGCCAAAAACGCCCCAGTTACGCGCAGAGTGACACGTACTCTAGTTTATTTCAATAAGCAGCTTTTAGTTGACATTTCTGATGACATTAATATTTTCCATAAAGCTCGATAGATGGCGTTACAAGAAATTGAGAAACGTGTGCAATGAAATAATGGGTTGTTTTATTTTTTGGGATATTATGCGTTTGATTTTATTGATAAAATAAAATAGTAGCGTATGACTAATATTAGCGTTGATCTGGTATTTCTTTTGATGATAATCTTTGTCTCAGAAGCCATGGCCGGTTAAATTTCTTTATATAAACAACGTTATTATAAAGCAGCGTCAAATAATACATATCAGCTATATGACTTTTATATAACTGTTTCTCAAAAGCTTCACCTGAAAAGTGCCCATACCCATATCTTGTCTATGGAAATATAGCTTTATCTCCCAAATGGGGTATCAAAGAATTTAATACTGGCAACATTTGTTGTTAATTTTTTCTCTCTTGTACGAACGCAAGATGGCCACCAATTTATGTGAATGCAAGGACATGTAGAAAAGTGATATCCGTTCTAAGTGATATTCCATTTATATATTGTGATAATAACTTTAAAAAATATAATCCTGTTTTAGTGTTTGTGTAAAACATGTTTTTGTGCAATTTGTTATGAGTTATCGATGGTTTTATGGCCGTTTGTGCAATATTGCGTTGGATGCCATATAAAATGTTCAGTGTTGAATTGTGATTATTTATGCAGTGATAGCCCATTTCGGATCGCTATGAGCGCTGTTGTTGGATGATACCTGTTTTTTTATGTGAGTACAGTTTAATTGAGTTTATCTTTAGGGTTTTGCAAGCAATCTGTGACGTTCAGACTGTCGTCATTTTGTAACCTATTTGACTATATTGGGGGGCCGCCACGGCGAGTATTGGCTGGCGCCGGAAAGCCGGCTACAGCATATTGAAAGCAGCTGTTAACTTCTCACGCGTCACACATTCGGCTTTCTTGATAAACCCCATAATATCATTAGCGTTTCGATCTCAAGTGGCAGTCTCCTTGTTTTCTTCAGAACAGATGTTCGGTAAACTTTGTTCGTATCATAGCTTTGTAAGCAAAACGTTAAAGTGTTCGCTTTGGGAATGGAGTTTTAATGACTCTTCAATTTCAATGCCCATTTTCTAACTATAACTTACCTAGTCAAACAGTCACAATTTATTTCTATACAAATAATAAACATAAAAGATCAATATAACATGTAAGCCAAGCCATATCTTAAAATAACCATATTTGGTAATTTCACTGAAACAAAATAATTGAAAATAACTACTTCATTGAGCTCGGGACTTTGCACATATTGGTCAGCATACATTTGTTCACGAAAACATTTTATTTCCAGGAACGGGCAATGCAAGCATATGGGTTAAAAGTTCTTTTTTTTCTTAATTAGTTTTCTATTTCGTTGGTATGTGCCACAATATGATTGAAATTCATGTTGTATTTGTACCATTTTTTTTTATAGCTTAATTTCGTCACAGTATTGTTTCCTATTGAAAATTACTATCTCATAGTGTCATTTAATTATTGGAAAGAATGCTTTGACATGTTTTTGAAATACCATAGCAGATGCAGTGCAGGTCAATTTTCAAGGCTTTTTAAATTTTCACTATTTACTTGGCACTTAGTTTTAAGCCTTAATTACCTACAATCTAATTCATTTAATGTGGAGTATAATCATGATATCACTAAGTCAATATTACCAAATTAGTTAGTTAGTCACCAAATCCATTAGTCTATTCAAATATTTAAAAAGCATGCATACTTGCTGTGAACTAAATAAATCTCATCAATTGAGACAATCTTGTCTTATTTACTACTAGCTGACCCGGCAAACGTTGTTTTGCCATATTAACTTATTAAAAAGTAGGTAATCCAAAGCGGCTAAAACGTCAGTGACTACAATACTCTTTGACATACCTCTTTGGAAGCGGCTATGGTAGAAATGACAGTTTTGTATAGTACGACAGTTTTTCGATTTTCTATACAAAATAATCATTTTTATTTTATAATTTTCCGGAATAAAAAGTAGCCTATGTTAATCTCCAGCTCCCAAACTATCCCCATACTAAAAATCGAGTCGATCCGTGGCTCCGTTTTGACGTGAAAGACGGACAAACAAACAAACAAACAAACAAACAAACAAACAAACACACTTTCACATTTATAATATTAGTATGGATATCATGTAAAACAGTTACAACCAATTGCAACTAGCTACTTAGGTACTTCTGACATTCATAAGTAATGAAATAAAAGAAATATTACTTTGTCCTAAATGACTGTGTAAAAATAATCAGTTTAAAAGCTGAATTCATAGTGTAGATTGAACTGCAACCATCCAGTCCTCATACTTTAATGAAATAAAAGAAATATTACTTTGTCCTAAATGACTGTGTAAAAATAATCAGTTTAAAAGCTGAATTCATAGTGTAGATTGAACTGCAACCATCCAGTCCTCATACTTTTGACATTCATAAGTGTTGTAATCACAACCTAAATGGAATAAAAAAAAATTACTTTGTCGTAAATGACTGTGTAAATAATCAGTTTATTTAAAAGCTGAATTCATAGTTTAGATTGAACTGCAACCATCCAGTCCTCATAATACACAATAAATTGTTCAACAACAGGCTCAGATTCACTTTCTATGCTTAGTCTCTGCCTATGGTTAAGCATGGATTCCCTTAGAAAAAAAAACAAATTCTGTGTGGTAAGTATTGAATGAAATCGCATCAGAAAATCCTTGCACTAATGTCAAAAATCTAAAGGACTTTATTGCAAGGTTCCCATGTTGAATGTTTGACACAAGTGCAAGGAATGACCATTGCAATTTCATTCAATAGACCCACCTGGTTTGGAACTTCTCTTTCAAATGTACAATCAGGGACAAATTCGGTGAACCACTTCTTACTGCCTTTCATGTGGCTGTTGCTTTGCCATTCACGAGCAGACCCTTTTACTTTTTGGTTATGTATTAAACTGGCCCTCTAGTCGAGGCACCTCGGCTCGCCGGGCAGCGTCCAGGAAGCGATCACGAATGTTTGTTTTGTATGAAATCACTAAAGTACATATATTTCAAAATCCTACTTCCTACTATAATATTACAAATGTGAAAGCTTAGATGTTTGTATGTTTGTTACTCAATCACGCCAAAACGGCTGAATAGATTTGGCTGAAATTTGGGACATACCTAGATACTTTGTAGCCTGGAGAGGAACATTGGCTACTTTTTATCCCGGAAAAGTATCACATTCCCGCGGGATAACGTCGTGTAGTCCACGCGGGCGAAGCCACGAGCGGAAAGCTAGTCTATGATAATTATATAATTTTATGAAAATAAAAAAAAAATAAAAAAATAGCCCTTGGCGAGTTTCTTGCCGGTTCTTCTCGCTACAAGGTCTCCTGCCGTAGGATTTGCGAACCGATGGCGTAGCTTCATTGACGTTCATAAGTGTTGTTAAACAAACCTAAATTGAATAAACGATATTGAATTTTGATTTTTTTTTTTGAATTTTATGAAAAAAACAAAACGTAGCGCCCTAGTTCTTATGCATTTCAACAACATACCAAAAACTCAATGCATTGTATGTTTGGTTTTGAGGGTGGAAAACGATATTGTTGTTTGTATGGAGACCGCTTGGTACACAGTCCTCTTAAGGGCACGTACTTCCAAATTATCGAAATCAACCTATTTTTAACCGACTTCTAAATCAAAAAGGAGGAGGTTCTCTATTCGTCTGTATGTATGTTTTTTTTTTTTTTTTTTTTTTTTTGTATGTCCACCGATTACTCGAAGACGGCTGAACCGATTGAAATGGTCCAAACGTTATTACATCATGTTGGTTTCCAAGTTGGTCCCATTTTTTGAAATTTTGAAATCGGTTCAGTAGTTTTCAGGAAATCTTGAAAATACTGTCGTTTTCGTTACCACTTTATGTAAATTTAATACGTATCTTTAGGCATAACTCCTTTGTTTATAAACCGATTTAGATGATTCTTGTTTTGTTAAAAAGGGGATACCTCAAGGTATTTTAACCGACTTCGAAAAAGGAGGTTTTCAGTTTGATCACATACCTATTTACCAGAAAACACGTAAATTGCCTGCACGATGCACTAAAAAGAGTGAAATAAAAATTATTTTTATAAAATAATTAAACCGCCTTCAAAAAAACCACATCAAAAAAGTAAGAAATAATTCCTCACCAAATAAATAACGTAAGTACTTTGAAGTCGGGCGGGTTTTAACAAAAACAACAAAAGATTCAAAAGTAAACAATCAAATAGGAGCTGGTTGTGAGACGGGTCGATTTTTTCTAAATACTTCATTTTCCATTTTTCAATCAAATATTCTTTATTATGAGCAGATAACAACATAATGTTGAAGTTTCATAAACGATCTTGATTATTTTGTGGCTAGAAACACGATATTCGTATCGTAACTCGACAATAAAAATTTTCAAAAACAAAGAAAATTTTCAATATTTTTATATTTTTTTGGTTTTATACTTAGATTATTAATCTCTAATTCACGAATAATTAATAAAGAAAAATAGGTAATGACATATTGTAGATTCTATTCTATTCTATTCTCAGGCTACTTTTCAATAAGTGAATTTATGCTCAAAATAACAAAAAAACATTGAAAAAATTAAAAAGTGAGGTTATTTTCATTACTCTTCACACGTAAGGAAAAAGACAGAGACAGAGTTTTTGGAAGATCCTGCCCTTAAGAGATCACAATTAGTTTTTTCCTTGCTTTTGTGCTCTTCTGTAGTCTGTGTGGTGTGGTAAAAGCAACTCTGATTAGCTGATTACATGCTTATAAAGATTATGATTTGAATGACACTAGGACATACTTCTTTAATAATCTACCATTTTTACATGACTGCCCAAAGAAGGAGTGTACTGTACTTAGGGTTAATGTAATGTCTGTATGCATGTGAGTCTGTATGTGAGTTTCTTTATTCCACCAAAACTTTTGAATGCCATAAATAACGAATTTATTGTATAAGGTATCTTTAGAAATGTTTTGTCACCCCCAGTAACACTGGCTATATATTTTTTTAAATACCTATATGGTAGACGCGTGACAGCATAAAAAAACTAAATTATTTTTTTAAATTATTAAAGCAATATGGGTATCAAATGAAAGTCCTCAACAAGAAGTAGGTACATTTCAAAAAAATAAATTTGTATACATAATCATTAAGAGCCATTTCGCACTTTGCAATACGGTATTTTACTGATTTTTTTTTATTTCTTTAAAATGTTTTTCGAAATATTAGCTACACAAAACAAGTTTTCATTTTGAATTATCTTGAATATTTTCAAAGATATAGGACTTCAAACTTTATAATCTCGTCAAGAAGCTGGAAGCAGCCGGTATCTCAGGTTCGCTTTTGAGCTGGTGCAAATCATATCTGCACGGCAGAAGATCTTCGGTTGTGGTTAACGGGTACTCGTCTGAATCTTTCACAGCAACTTCGGGCGTTCCACAGGGCTCACACTTGGGCCCCCTGTTTTTCAATGTTTTTATTAACGACATTCAGTCAAGTATTCGTTTTTCAAAATACTGTTTGTATGCCGACGACCTTAAGATTTTTAGACCTGTTGACTCTGATTCTGATGTTGCCTTGCTTCAAGCCGACATTGATAGTTTGGTATCCTGGTGCAGTATGAATGATATGAAACTGAACTGTTCAAAGTGTTTCATAACCAGGTTCACGCGGAAAAAGCAAGCACTGCAGCGTTCTTACCGCCTAAATGGAACAATTCTTTCCGAAGTCGACCAGGTACGGGATTTGGGCGTCGTTTTGGACTCAAAACTACGTTTTCATAAACATATCGACTGTATAATACAGAAAAGCCTGAAAGTTCTGGGATTTTTAATAAGGAACTGTAGACAATTTAAAAACCCCAGGACTAAATTAAGTCTGTACTCCGCCTTGGTGCGCAGCAATTTAGAGTATTCTTGTGTGGTGTGGAACCCAAATTATGACGTTTATGTGCAGAGGATCGAACAGGTACAGAAACGGTTTTTATGGCACCTATCATATGGCTGTAACTTGGCTAAAAAATTACCAAGTTATAGCGAAAGACTTGAACATTTTAAGCTCGTTTCGCTGCAAAATCGACGCCGCCTTTTAGATCTTACCTTTTTGCATAAGCTAGTCGGAGGGTTCATTGACGCGCCTGAATTACTGGCATCTATAAATATTCGTGCACCATCTCGGCTTCCTAGGCTTACCGCATATAAACCGTTTGTGGAAAAAAAGGCTTATTCGCGTCACGGTCGCTTCTCTCCACTGAATAGAGTTGTACTTACTTACAACAGCTTGCACAGCAGCCTTACGCGGTTTGGAAATGCGGTGCGGGTAAATAAGGCTCCTAAGTTCAGTCAACCATCCTCTTACCCTGACGTTGATATTTTTTCAGACTCATTAGTAAAATTTAAGAAAAACGTTATATTGTGTCTTGACATAGCTTAAATTATTATTATTTTATTTTACTTCTCTTTCACTCTTTTTAATTTTTATTTTTTTTCACTTAAGTGTAGGTAGGTACTTAATTGTTTTCAAATAATTTAATGGTAAACTTATTTGCTTTTATTATTATTATTGTAACTTTTTATATATAATCCATAAATCTGACATCGTAATCTAGACATTGATATTTTGCTGTTTTTATATTATTATTACATAATTGACATTGATATTTTTTTTTACATTGACTATTTGATATATATTTGTTTAATGCTTCTGACTTTTTTTTTGTTTTTCTAATTTTCAATAATAAAATTTATGTAAGTACTATAAAATCATAATCTCACATTAAGAACACTTTTATTATAGGTATTAAATTAATAGCGGCTACTCTCATTATGCATTTGTGTAGTACCTGTAACTGAGATAGCATTTAGCTCTGTAACTTTGCATTTTAGTTATAATTGTATTTATAGATGTATATCTTGTTGGTGCTGAATAAATAAATATAAATAAATAAATATAAATATAAATAATTAGACAAGGACAGGACGCTATCTTAGTGACGTCAGTGGGTTAGTAGCGTCATAGTCCCGCCATAGAAGATTTCGTTTTAGAAAGAGACAGCTATAGTCAAAATCAAACAGACTATAATTCTGTTATTATAAAACAGATTCAAATATTTTTTTCACATTTGGTATTCTTAATTGCAATATTTTTTAACGTCATCATTAAATATCTACATTTCAACAACAGTAAAATACCCTATTGTCTCGCTTTCACAATAAACATTTTTAAAGATTGTTTAAAACATGTTGTGTTTTTTAGAAAAGTGTTTCATTATGTCCCTACAACGCAATTAGATAAACATTATTAAACATATTTCAACATTGTCAATACTGCAATAATACTAGATCTACGAGCAATGGCTCTTAATCACTAATGAATAAAACAAAACATTATAATTTAGTTCTCTATAAGCTAGCACTTTTTAGTGTGCTTTTGGCAGTCGTGTTTTTATGTATCAGAGTAAAATCATGAAATCACTAAGTCAATACTAAATCCATTAGTTAGTCTGTACAAATCTTTAAAAAAAGCATGCATACTTGCTGATATCAGTTCATGAGAGAGAAGAATAATAAAAATGCCACATTTATAAACAATTAGTGGCAATAAAATGGATCTATCATAATATTTTTTCATAGAAAACTGATGTTTACTGTTTAGAGTTTCATAACTAAAATAAAAGTGTGAGCATCTATGTGACGGTAGACAAATAAGATGGATGTTTAAATCAGAGAAGTAAAACAAATTTTAATATTTATATTTCTAGTTTCAACTCAAACTAGTGGCTATACCGTTTACACCGGGAATTTGTTATTTTACGTGAGGTATAAAATTGATGCTAAATTATCCCTTACCAAAAAAATGGTATAAAATTGATAAATTTCCGATAGGTAGTCCTCAGTGATTGAGGATTCCGGGAGCAGTGCGCTTCCACCTTCAGCCTTATCACGTCAGTTACCATCAGGTGTGATGAAGGCTTAAGTCCTAGCCCGTAGTGGATAAAAAAAAACCGGAATCCTCAATTACTGAGGAACTGGCTATCTTATCTCTAACTACCGGAACACAACAATGCTGTAAACATCGTTGTTATGGCGTCAGACTTAGATAAGATGGTGGTAGCTAGCCAGACAGAACAAGCCCTACCACCTACCAAACCGAATACTTACAATATGTCCCCACTGGGAATCGAACCTGGGAGCTCTGGATCTGATACCGGTGGTATGTACCACTAGACCACAGAGGCGGTTAAACAAGCTACTCAATGTTTTAACCTTTCAAAACATTGATGATCTTGTTATCCCGTAGCTTCACTGCCGCAATCCCTATAGTTACTTGAGCACACATAGGTAGTTACTTGATACATCATTGAGCTCAGCCAGATACCTATTTATTTGAACTTTAATAAGATGTGTCTAATAAAAAGATATCGATATAAAACAAAACACAATAATCATTATATAAGACAATGTGTCTAATAAAAAGATATAAAAACACAATAATCATTATAATAAGATGTGTCTAATAAAAAGATATCGATATCAAAACACAATAATCATTATAGATAGATAGAACCTACTGTAATCTTTCGAGGTCACTCTCCTACAAGCCACAATGAGCTTGCAGAAACGCCCACCGCAAAATTATCATAATATAGGCATTATTTAAAACACGTTTTGCGTAATGTGGGCTCTGATACGAATTGCCAATTAGCATGGAAACATTTTCGTGTTCATGTCGATGACACTGCTTCTGGTTCGAGTTGCCAATTTATGTGATGTCCATGTTTTATCGGCGCATTAAAATTCAATGGTTCCGTCCTGTACAGTACTGCGTTTCAGTGTTACTCGTGTTTTGAACGGTCGGAAACTGAAATACGGGTAGCATGGCAAGTTTGTAAATTATATTTTATTTCTTATTTAATTCAAAGTACAGGTGCACAATTTACCGTGTGAAGTCGATTTCCGTAGGTTAGCTAGAAGGCATTTTTTTGCTGTTTTTCGAAATTTTTATAGAAACCAGTATCTGTCAAGGGTATGTTACAGTTTATGTTAAAAATTTAACGATAAATAATAATATAAATTTTGCTAACGTTGTGTTTCAATACTTTCAATATACCGTTGGCTCCATGAACCCCTTTTTTATCAAGAGGAGAATGCGATCTTTAGGCATACCAAACGGCATGTTGGACTCGCTCACACCCAGGGCATGTCCCTTTCTGCACCCAGCCCTCCCGCCAAGCCTAATAGGCTTCGCGTCAGAGCTGGGCGGTTCTAAGGAGGGAGCGTTCTCCCCCAGCTCCCCATAGATATGGCTAGCCACTCGCAGTGGGCAGGCCAGATGAGGCGAACGAGAGAATGCACCACTACCAACTAAACTCCTCTCGAAGATCTAGCACCTTCCCGAGTCTGTGGAATCGTGTTGTCACACTCCACATTACGGCTCCATGAACCCCTCAAATAGGTTATAACTACCTGTGGTTCGACATGTTCTTGTTAAGCCGGGTCTCCAGCGCGTGTTTTACCCTACACAATCAACAAAAACATCTCAACATTCAACAAAATTGTCTACACAAAACATTGTTTCACTACACATTTTTGTTTGCATCAACAATGTTTTTGCTTTCCATGCCTGGTGGAAAACACGTACACAAAACTTCCCCCGCGCGGGTCGAGGGGCAGGGTACTGTACATAATCTATCATTTCGACTACTTTTAACTTTTTTAATTTTGATAACTCGCTAGTCAATGGCCGAATTTCTATGTAAAATGGAAGAAGCCATTACAAAAAAAAAAGTTTTGGTTTTCGCGCCAAGTTTGATTCTACGGTGGTTTAGAGCAATGCAAGTCAAGATGGATTGGAATAAAGATACGATCTGAAACTACGTCTTCTTCGTCCGTACTAATTTTGTTTGCTAGAGAAACTATTGTTTTGTGTACACAAGCCAAGAGAGGTATAGACGGCGCATGTCAAGAAACATTTTTCAGAAACCAAGTTTTGTGTAACTATGTGTTTTTGTTGAATGTTTTCAAATAACTTTCGCTGGAGACCCGGCTTTAGGGAAACATGTCGAACCCCTTTTGCCTGTTTCTAGTAAATGCAAACAAATGAACGTTTCTAATTATATACCGTTTGACGACCGATTTGGCGCAGGGGTAGACTACCTGCCTTCTGCGCCAGAGGTCTCGGGTTCGATTCCCGAACAAGACAAATATTTGTGTGCATGAACATGTCTATTTGTCTTGGTCTGGGTGTATCTATGTATAATAAGTATGTATTTACAAACAAAAAGTATTTAAGTATATATTTATCCGTTATCAAGTTCACATAGACACAGTTTCTTATGAAATTTACTATGGGCTTAGATAATTGGTGTGATTGTAAGAAAAATATTTATTATTTATTATTTATTTACCGTTTAAGTTAACAGCAATTTTCTTTCAATTATTTGTATCGTAACCTCTATTATTTAGTATTAGGAGTCCTACAATTTATCGAACCCACACCTGCACTACGCACCTGGTTCCACCGCCCCCTAACGAATCGACCCTTTCAGCGATAGGTGAACAATTAGATGCACTTTTTGTATCTATAGATTTCCAATTTCAAACCCGCAGCTTTTTAAAATTAGACCATAGGCTAAGGTTGTAGGGTGCGTTTTTCTTTTCAACTTAAAACACGTGTTGTTTTCAGTAAAAATATATACAAAAAAGTTTGTTTAAAAATAGATAATTATCCATGTTATGATTATGTTTGTCGGTAACAATAATGGCCTTTCTTTCTTCCGAAATCGATACTTATTATAATTAAAGTTTGCTCATCTCTACTCATTACTGTATAGTATAGTAATATCAGTCGAAATGCGATAAATTTTGGTTTAGTTGACAAATAGAATAGACACCTTTTGTAGACGAAATGATGTGGCCAGCCGCGGCCTCGTCTTCATCAGATAGCCTTTGGCTTTTCTTTCCCTATTCTTCTTCCCTCATATTAGATTCAAGATTCAAGATTCAAATTTGTTTATTCAATTTCGATTGTTATTTACAATACTTGTGAACGTCATAGAAGCTACGCCATCGGTTCGCAAACCCTACAGCGGGAGACCTTGGAGAAGAACCGGCAAGAAACTCCAAGGGTTGTTTTTTTCTCCCTGTTTTATTTCAGACAGAGTCGTCAAATTGAAAAATGACCTTAACATGCTATGACTTAGCTCAGTTTCCATCACAATTACACAATGGGTTATGATAAATACAGTTAAGTCTAGGCGAACTAATGATCATAGCGGTGAACAGTTTTCAATTACTTAGGAACTCTACTTAAAGCTTTAATATTAGTTAAAAACAAAAGACAATTCTACTATATACTGCAAGTTGCGCCATACATGTTTCAAATGTAACTCTTAATAAAATGAATAAAAACAAAAGAAAACACATTTTAAGGCAAGCAGATAAGAGCAGACCCATTCCCATTATTCTTAAGCTTATAACTAGATCAGTGTAGGTGGTTCAATCAAAGGCACTACCATCAGTTGTTACTTATGTTGCTATCGAAGATTTCAGGTTAATTTAAAAGACGAAGCAAACACAACGTAATTAAATACTAGCCTTTTGCCCGCGTGGACTAAACGACGTTATCCCGCGGGAATGTGATATTTTTCCGGGAAAAAAGTAGCTTATGTTAGTCTCCAGCTCCTAAACTAATCCCCATACCAAAAGTCAAGTCGATCCGTTGCTCCGTTTTGATCTGAAATACGGACAAACAAACAAACACACTTTCACATTTATAATGTTAGTATGGACTAGTTAGATGATTTTATTATTAGTTCAAAGCTAATCTTCATTACCTGTTATAATCCATAGATTATAAAGTCTATTGTTTTCGGCAAAACAAAACAAGGGGGGAGGCAATGTACAGCGTACATTGTTTGATATTCACCGTCGACATGGGTGTATTTTCAACACCATATTAAGTATAACACGTTGATGAATCAACTCGCCCTTATACCCTAGGTAATAAGAGTGGTTTTTGTAGTAAATGTGTGGGGGGAATGTGTTGTTTGCGGTACTTAAAATGGCCGATTCATCAAATCCAGACACTGACGGATTAACAACCGAAGATCCGTTCTCGGGCCTACGAGTATATCGACCGTTGTGTACGGGCTTTAATTGGCGAATGAAAAGAACACGATTTTGCTAATAAAAAATATTACTCATATTATAAAATGCGAAAGTTTGAATGTTTGTGATTGTGTATCACGGCGAAACGCTTGAACAGAACTGGATGAAATTTGCCACAGCGATTATGGACTAAATAGCATGTATGCTTGGATTATATCATTCCTACGGGAAAACATCGTGTAGGCATAAGTTATAATGGTTATTGCATCATATTGGTTTAATACTTAGGCTTAGGGCACTTTTCCTGTCATCATACGGTTCTCCGGCCCGCGTGTGTGTGACAGAATGTTCCTGATCGCGCTGCGTGTGTAGGAAATACATGAATGAAAATGACAGTACGTGGGAGGCGAACCAGGGACCGTACTCTGAAACGCAAATCCGCCGTCCTTTTCACTCGATTCTGTCATGACTCGAGAGTGAGAGAGACGGGTTTATCGAAGTTTCGGATTTTGCGTTTCAGAGTAGGCCCTCAGACCCGCACATGGGCGGCAGTCCACATGACAGGAAAAATACCCTAAGGTACAGCCCACGCGTGCAAAGCCGTGAGCGGAAATCTAGTGACAGTATAGGTACGACAGGTTATTGTTATCATTTTTAAGGATTTAAGTAGTTTATCTGTCGTAAAAATTATGATGTTGTTTCGTATGATTTTTGTACACACGACAGCACATCAGGTTAAACAGTTGAACTTTTATTACGTAGGACATAAAGGCGGTCTCAAAGTCAACATGTATAGTCTGACGTGCTGCCGTGTGTACATTGCCAAAATTAGTTTTCCTTCCAGAGGCATTGACAAAGGAACTCCTGTAAGTTAATAAAACGTAAGATGGCAAAGTTTTCAGTATTATTATCTGGTTTCTCTGAAAATAACACTCGAACTTGGAAATATATATATACTAGCGGCCGCCCGCGGTTTCACCCGCGTGGTTCCCGTTCCCGTGGGAATATCGGGATAAAAAGTACATATAAACCTTCCTCTTGAATCACTCTATCTATTAAAAAAAAACGCATCAAAATCCGTTGCGTAGTTTCAAAGATTTAAGCATACAAAGGGACATAGGGACAGAGAAAGCGACTTTGTTTTATACTATGTAGTGATGATGTCGCAGGGATGTGAGGAAATCAGGGATTTCTGAAATCCCTAGGGATACCACGAAATCACGGAAGTTGTCGAATATTCTTATTTACGACGTCTTCTTCCTAAACAAGTTCAGTGATATGTCATTTCACTAAACTAAATCTAGTGAAATGTCAGAAAAGTGGATTTCAGAGGTGAGAATTTGCCTCGGAAGTCCTGTAGAACACGTGATAGGTTAGAAATTTAAGGCGAAGCGCAGCGAAGCGATCGCCTATCATCATTTCTAACCTATCACGTGTTCTACAGGACTTCCGATACTAACTCGCTCATACCTGTCACCTGCAGCCGTGAGCTTGCTGTTATTACTTCAGTCATTCTTCATTTCACTAGATTTAGTTTAGTGAAATGACATATCACTGAACTTGTTTAGAAGAAGACATCGCAAATAAGACTATTCCACATCTTCCGTGATTTCGTGATATCCCTACGGATTTCGTGAAATCTCTGATTTCCTCATATCCCTGCGAGCTGCGACATATATATTAGCTTTTATAGCCTTATTCTTGAAGATATTACGGTTTGAACCAAACCTCAAACTTACACAGGGTTATTTTTAAAACACCAACAACCTCGCAGATTACTAACATCATAAACAAAACATCAACAAAAAAATCAACTGTCCTTACAAATGTCCGAAGGACTGTTCGACTTTTGTATGAAAAGTAGAATTCTTTTTTCGTCCTTTTTGGATGTATTAAATTAGTAAATATTATAGGGAACAAACTCCTGCCGGCCTAGCATGAGCGGCTTTTATCACGCGATATGATATGGTACTGCATGCCGTCTTGCTTACACCTTAGTAAGGTAAGCAAGACAACTTGCTGTACCATATCATATCGCGCGATAAAAGCCGCTCATGCTAGGCCGGCTGGTTCGTCGTAATATATTAGTTTTCATGACATTTCACGCTAGTCGCCTCGGTAAATAATCATCATACACTCGGGTCACGTATTTTCTTCGAAGGGTTATCAGCGGGCATACTACGCTGTAGAAATTGTAATTGAATGAAAATTAAACACACCTTTTAGTATCATTTCTCATCGGCATATTTTAATTTATTCTGAAGAGATTCAACTTTGGAAATGTAACCTGAGCCTCGATTCTACATTTATGAAATTCCCGTATCGTACAGAGCATTGAGAAACATGAATATCTAATTTATATTTAAAAAAACCGCTGTTTATACGATAGTTAAATATAGAAATAAAGCGCCTTGTTTTAATTAAAAGACAGACATGGGAACATAAAAAAAACACAACACTAATCTTGTTATATGACGACATTAATTACATTAGAAAAAATAATGTAGGTAATGGATTATTTCTTTACCAAGAATAATCTTTTTACTCGCTTCTAAACAAATAAACGAGTTTAATTAAATGGTATTTACTTTCCTAAATATATGTTTACGCACTGTCTAATTTTAGATTAATTAGCAAGCCATTTGTGTAATCTACCATCCGCTAGAAACATGATATTTAATCAACGTTTAAAGCAAAATTAATGTTCATCTAGCACCTAAATGCCTTTTCACATGCACACGGTACGGTCACGGCACGGTCGCCGTGCCGTCTTTATTAGAAATGTATGAGCTACATAGACAGCTTTCACATGGCACGGCGACCGTGCCGTGACCGTGTGTCGCCCGGCTCATACATTTCTACTTAATGCTGGGACCACACTATCGGGATATGCCGATGTCCAACATCGCGTGAATTAACGCGTTTTTATCGCGGTACTGTGGCCGCCCGGTCGCAAGAATTCTCGCAATAATCCCTTTGTACTGCCCCATGCCATTGCCACCCGAGTGAATAGGCAAGCGGCATACGGCCTAGTGAATGTCGTAGTAAAATTATCGCGATAACGTGGGCTACACTGTGTTGGAATGTGGCTTATCTCGTTGATTATCGGCGTATTCCGATAGTGTAGCCCCGGCATAACACGGCATCGGCACGGCGACCGTGCCGTGACGAAAAGGCACTTATTGTGTAAATCGACGTCTTTTATAATCGCTTTCAATATGTACATATAATGTGTTTGGTGTTCTCTCAATTCAAGATAATAGGTCTTAATCTTAACATGAATTATTTTATTTATGAACATGTGTCACAAACGATAACCCAAAAGTTCAAATTCTAATTATGTAATTATTGTTAAAGTTAAATGGTTTTTAACACACATCGGGATTAGCCTTTATCTTACCACAAATGAAATGATGTTAAAGCTGAAGATGGAAGCACGAAAGAATATTATTTTGTCTGCCACGGCACTTGTCTACCACGCTAAGTGTCTGTAGATATAAACGGGCCTTAAATCGTCATTGTTTCTGCCACGACGCGAGTCTACCACGCTAAATGTCTGTAGATATAAACGGGCCTTAAATCGTCATTGTTTCTTGACATGACGAGATAAAGTTTAGCGAATGCTTTGTCGAAAACATAATGTTTTAAATTTCTGTAGGTTTTTCTGGGATATAGCCTCGACTATATCCCAGAAGGGCATAAAATTTTGCGTAAACACTGATTTGCTTAAAGGTCACTCAGGTTGACGTTGTAGCAAACATGACAATTGACTTAGGTACGATTTTCAGGGTTCCCTTCCTCAAAAAAAAACTTAGCCAAACCGAATAGAGTAGGAGTTAAGAGAGGTATTTTCGTTAACTGCTTTGTTGATTTAAGCATATTTGATTATTTTTTCTTTTATTTATTACTAGGGGATCCTCGCGGTTTTACCCGCGTGGTACCTGTTCCCGTGGGAATATCTGGATAAAATATAGCCTATGTCACTCGGGAAGAATGTAGCTTTCTAATGGTCAAAGAATTTTCTAAATCGGTCCAGTATTCACGGAGCCTATTCAATTCAAACAAACAAATCTTTCCTGTTCATAATATTAGTATAGATAGACTAGCTTTCAGCTCGCGGTTTTGCCCGCGTGAGTTCGACGAGATGCTTGCCCGTGGGCATAAGACATTCCCCAGGGTAAATAAAATAGCCTATATAGTGTAGTCAATGAAGCTAGTTGACCCCCACAGTAATTCCTCAGTCAGAAAAAACTTTACATCATGATAAAGTATCAATAAATTAAAAGTATGGTATAAATTTCCAAAAAATAATAATAGTAGAAGATTAGGTATTTTTTAATGAAAATCTTATTTCGTTGATATCTTTTTTAGGAAAAATGCTCCGTCTAAACTTTCTTAACCGGACATATTCATGTAACGTATAAAAACAATAATATGAAATATCCAAAAAAATATCCCAGCAGAAACACCAAATTTTAATAAAACAAAATGGGTGACTTGGACTGAAAATGTCTCTGTCGAACTTTTTAACGGAATTATACCATTTTGCCAAGCATACTCATGTTTGAAAAAGTTTTGGATTTTCATCAAGTATCACATACTAGTATAAATAACTCATTTGGTAAAATAAATTTGGACTGAGAAATTCCTCGGTTCAATATATAAACAGATTTGTATATTTATGTATAAATACCTAACTTCCGTGTGAGTTTTTTTTTGGATAATCATTTAAAAGTTTATGGATCATGCTATTTTATAACTCAGCAAAGTTTCATCGACTGAGGAATTAGTGTATGGGTCTCCATACAAAGAATCTGTTCATTGCCTACACTAATATGCTATTCTAGTTAACGATGGGTCTTATCTACAATCTACAATATCATTCAATGTCAATGTACGCCTGTATTTCTGCGCCTTTCAACCAAAGTGAATCAATTTGGTTGAACCGTGAAATATTAACATTCTGATGTGCTTATTTTTGTTTTTGGTCAAGTTTTATCCGTCGTTGACTGTCCAAACGCCTCAACAAGTTAGTCTACCTAGTCTCTAAAATGTTATGCAATCGTATACAATTTCAGGTGAGCCTTGTTAACACAAGCGTGAAAACCATCTTTATAAATGTACGTAAATGCAATTAGCGATTTATTACAGCAATAAAGATATTTATTTGCTCGATTACTATCGACTTTTAGAAACTTGCTGTTTGGCCAAATTATTAGGGTTCCACACAGGGGCGTGCATCAGTTTTCCAGCGCAGTAGGCACTGTAGATCTAACTAGTGGTAGTTGCACTGATCATTTTAAAATTCGTAATATTTAGGCCGAGCGACGGCGACGTGACGCGGACAAAGTCGCGAGCGGAAGGCTATGTTGGATATAAATTCGCTTACCATATATTGTCCCGCTTTCTTCAGACTGTAACTAATGTTCTGTATGTTATGTGAACTTACTTCCTAGTGAACTTGCTCTGCTCTTATCCTTTGGCACCTGGCGGTTGTGTGCGGTGGAGCGAATTTTTAACCACCACAGATATCTCAAAAATGCATGAATATAGGTAACATGACTCGTAAAGAATCACCCATGTCATTTGAGCGATAGCCGTAGTGGCTTTTATAAAAAGCCGTTGTATTTGTTTTATGTCACTTCACATCACTCACGATCACGAATACCGGGTTTAATCACTACATAGTATAAAACAAAGTCGCTTTCTCTGTTCCTATGTCCCTTTGTATGCTTAAATCTTTGAAACTACGCAACGGATTTTGATGCGATTTTTTTTAATAGATAGAGTGATTCAAGAGGAAGGTTTATATGTACTTTTTATCCCGATATTCCCACGGGAACGGGAACCACGCGGGTGAAACCGCGGGCGGCCGCTAGTTAATTAATAAACGAGTTATAACACACATATTGAGAGGTATTTAAATTTAACTAGATTAAATAAAATTTAGAAATAAACACAGTCTTCGCTGTAGAAAACAAAAGACACGAAAAGCAAAATAATAAATTCGTATGGCGGCAACCAGCTAACCAAGTATAACTGTCGTAATATTTGGTATTAAAATGTCTGAAATTTTTACCTTTCTGTTGAGTTAAACTAATATTTGGCATAGGTCTATTGAATGAAACAATTTTTGTTTTATCTATGAACGAAAACTGTGCGAAAGGATACGTACGTAATTTCTGTAAGCAAATCGAATCCGGACAATCGGCACATTCTAATTTCTCCATTATATTTTAATTATTGATTACCTATATTAAGCACAAACACACACAGCAATTTCTTTTTATCACATTACAAACACTCGATCACTCAACAGTAATTATCTAATTAGGTCTCGCGCGCGTGTGATGCCAAGAAGACAAAAACGAACTAAAAACAAAATGGCAGGAACTTTCGTTGTTGCAAATTACATCCGTAATTATTAATAATTCTATAACTCAATCACGGGTGCGGGCGGTTAACAATCACTCTTAAAATCAGCGCAATAAGGTTGAAACTCGTTGAACGTACACGCACTGCAGCGCGCGGAACTAGAAAGAGACGGGTCGGAAATCATCGGTTCATTTCGCGACAGTTCGTCTAAGTAAGCTCAACTACCTTACCCGGTTAAATTGAGAACATATGCATGTCCTTAGGACGACGCACATTTTCGGTAAACATTATACGCGGTTGTATTACCTTGACCAGTACTTTTTCTAATTTATGTTGTATGAAAGGCTGCTTGCATCGAATAGGCGATTCGGAGTCTGCCTACCTTAGAGTTAGGTACCTAAGTATTTAGTATTTAGCGAGGAAAAACTTATTGGGTGAGGTGTTGAATAGACGTTTTATTATAGAATATCTGAACCATATTAAACTAAATTAACTTTATGCCCAGCAGTGGGCGTCGTTCGGCTGACATGATGATGATGATGATGATGATATAATTAAATTAGTGGAAAATTAGTAGCATGTTATTTAGGTTTTTAATGAGGTAGGCACAGCCTAATTGCCTATATGGTATGCACGCCCCTGGTTCCACATCTCAAATTTATCGCTCGAATTAGCATAGATCACACCCCCCAGTAACAATTAGGGTTGGCAGCTATCGATTTAGTTTTAAAATAATACGTTCCAGTATAAAATTTTTGTGTTTAGATATTGAGTTTTGGTCGATCAAACGTGCGAATTCGAGAACTTCAAACAAGTAAAGTAACAAAATAGTGCGATCCGATTTCTGTCTTTTCTATGCCTTTTTTATATAAGTCTTCCCAAAAATCGTATTTTGTATTAGGCGGAGGTGATAATATTGTCGAAATAGGTTTATAATATAATGTACTTATATAGGTAGTGTAAAATAAGTCTAGCATAATAAAGAACGCATATGTCATTATGTTTAAATTGACGTTATAATGATATTCTTTGACAGTAAACAAATATATTGACTTTCGATTCACCTAAACATTATAAATTTAATAAACGACTTCTTTGCTATATCTATTTTTATTCACACACGTTGGAGTACTGCATACTGCCCCAACAAATATCACCTAGTTCATGATAGTGAAATAGGCCCATTTATTCACGACAGTGGGGCTACCGCCCAAGTGTCGGCATCGCTATCGGCTTCATTTGACAGATGGACGTGATACATTGCTACTTTTCTGTGATAATTTTTTATTGGTGCAAAAAGAAGTAGCAATGTGTCACATCTATCGAGGGCCCTTATTCGGAAAAGGAATCTATTCGAATTCAATGCTTTTTATTATAAGCTTTTATTTAACTTGCAGTGTATGTATGTATGTATGCATGTATCTCCGTTCGGGTCAAATCTTGCAACTTAAATTTGACCCACTTGCCAGTGTCCGATTGAGCTGAAATTTCGCATAAAGGTTTGGTATGGATGACAATACAATATTAAAGTAAGGTCTGCAACAAAGCTTGCCAAATGAAATTTTTACAAAAAACTTATTTTATCTTCAACGGGGTAGCACTTAGCCTTCATCACACCTGATGTTAAGTGGTGATAAGGCTGAAGGTGGAAGCGCACTACTGCCGGAATATTCTAAACAATACATCATTTCGTTTAGCAGCCCTAGTCACGCGCTAGTCCATTTTACCGTAGTGACACCGCGCTAACACATTAAGTACAGTGGCCGTCACGCCAGCTAATGGCCCGGTTCGCGCGCGGTCGCGAATTCGTGTCCCCGCCTGACCTTACGTGACGCCCTGAAGCCTAATGTAGCTAAAATAGCGCTGTTCTAATGTGTTATGCCTACTCTGGTATTACCTACTAGTGGTTTTGTGTGGTTTTGTTATTTCATGGCAGACGAGTCTTTTATGCTGGGGCCACACTATCGGGATATGTGATCCCGATAAAATCCCGATTAAATTATCGCGATAAAATCGCGATAGTGTGGCCGCTCGATCGCAAGAATTCTCGCGATAATCCCTTTGTACCGCCAGCCAAGCAAACTCAAACTCAAAGACTTTTTATTCATATAGATTAAATTTTATACAATAAAAAAAAAATACATACTATTTTTTTTCTTTCAAGTGGCCAGTATATCTACACTTGACAGGGAATTCACGAGTACCTACTCAACAAATTATTCAAAAGCAAGGTCTGATGTCTCCCCTGGGGAAGACACCAGAACTAAGAAAATCCTGATGGCTCCCCTAGGGGAGACACGAGTCCGGGAGGCAGGTTATTTAAAAGCAAGGTCTCGTGTCTCCCCTACTTGGGGAAGACACTAGGACTAAGAAAATCACGGGTCCGTCACGGGAGACACGAGTCCGAAGGGAAAATTAATGCTTATGAATCTTCCAACAATTTTTTTACTAAATAGTTTGGCTAGTTTATTCTGGAGCTACCGGCATACGGCGTAGTGAATGCCGTAGTAAAATTGTCGCGTTAATAATCGCGATAACGTGGCCACACTGTGTTGGAATATGGCATATCCCGTTGTGTATCGGCGTATTCCGATAGTGTTGCCCCGACATTAGTGCTGCATCAAAGCCTCGAATAGCACTACTGCAGACTATACAACGAAATAAACCACACCTCCATGATCTTCAATACATCTTAGGCCACATCCTGTTAACAAACAAGATGGTGGTCAAATGCCTGCCCAGTTTTATATAAAAAAAAGTACTAAAACAAAATTTCTTAAAGGTAGTATCGACTAGCTTTTAATCAAGATTTTGATATTGGAATGAAAAACTTTGTTTATTATCTACTATAGTGTCAAGGGTGACGGTTAATTAAAATTACGGTTAATGGAACAAAGCCATAAGGCAAAACGCGACCACAAGCTGCGAACGAAGTTTTTCAAACATATTGTATAGCATCGCGATGCTATGCATCAGCCAGCGCAAACCGAGCGCTCGCGTGGCCGCTTTCGAGCCACAAGCTGCGGTAGTCGCCCGCGCTCGCCACTAGTGGCACAGATTACTAAAAAGTTAGTGGTAGGGCGTTTGTGCACTACACTGAATTTTAACGATCCGGGAAAAAAACGGATGCTTGTATTTTAATAATTAATCATTTATTATAATAAGAATTTATTTATTTCGTGTAGTTTCAATGTTTCAAACCCTAAACTACACGAAATAAATAAATTCTAATTATTACACTAAACATTGAAACTACACGAAATAAATAAATTTAAAATACAAGCATCCGTTTTTTTCCGGATCGGTAAAATTCAGTGTAGTGCACAAACGCCCGTAGTGGCCGCGTTTTGTCGCTCGCATTGCGCGCACACAGTGGCTGGCTTCTCCCGCCCGCGTCCCGTCTCACCATCACACGTCAGGTTTCGATGACATGTTAATTCTTCAAAAAGCATTTGGTGTGGTCCACGTTCTGTGCGAGAAGTTAGAATTGGATGAACCCAGTAAAGACGATGAATTATACGTCAATAGTTTTGGATTCGACGACGTTTTCTACGTCTGTAGTAATGTTGTATGTTGTAAACGAAATCAAGAGTGTTTCCATTTCACAAAGGCGTCTAACGCGCCAGCTAGCCCTTGACTGAAATGAACGGAATTCAGCCAAAAGTAAAGTGGCTAGTAGCGGCCACTGGTAGCAGCCGCTAAGCCACTAGCGCCTGCGATTGGTGGCAGCGTCTCGTCGCTTCACTGAGCCACTAGTGGTCGCGTTTAGTGGCCGTGTGGCTCAATGTGCGCCCGCTTTAAGGCGAGACGCATATCCAATACCAGTACACTCACCTCTAAATGAAAAATATGTTGTCCTCTAAATATGATGTTATTACTATTTATTTGCCTTTCTCATAATATGAAGTTGTATAACTTGTGACGTCAGACAGTCATATTGATTCTTAGGACGTTATTACTATATCTAATTTACAAAATATTGACATATCTCATCGACTAGAATCAGGATACTTTAGCGAAGTGAAAAAACTAATATTTTTATCGAGGAACTGTGAACTATGTTAATAAAAGCGAAATTTAGAACATTTTCATGTTATACCTATGTGTGCAAATTATTGTGGAATAAATGAATAGGAAATTCGAACTCTTATTAATCTGCTGGTTCTCTTAATAAAAAAATAAATAAAATAAAATATCATTTATTTCAGACAACATTAGTCCATAAAATACGCGACAGCATTAATATAAAATTTGACTATTACAATAAAATTATAAATTAAATTATCAAAATGAATAAAATTAAATCAAATTAAATCAATACAATTATAAAGAAAATTAAATAAAATAATTTGGTAAATTTAATAATTTGGTAAAGCTTGCTTTTATGTAGGTAATAGAATGGAGGAAAAACTTCATGTTTGAAAATTTTTTGTCTGTTCGTTTCATCCCGGCTTTTCTGACCAAGATAGCGTAGCTTCTCAGACATTTACAAGCGTATGATACTGCATAGGTATAAGAAATTAATAATTTTAATTTATACATTCTACATGCAACGCCCATGCCTATGCCCAGCAGTGGGCGTCGTTCGGCTGACATGATGACATGCAACGCATCTGTCCTATTCATTTTAAGACAGAAACGTAGTTTGTTTATTTTAACGCCGTATTTCAATCCAAAACTTTACTACTACAGACTAATTACACATACTTCAGACGCAGTTCAATCTTTTAAGAAAATTTTACATTATTAAGTGTACTTAAATTCAATTTAGTTTGTAATTCCACTGATAAGCCCTAGCCACGGGTTATCGGATCAGAATATAAATTCAAAATAAAACAATATATCCAGTAAATCTCATAAACGTGTCGTGCGCTGGGAATCCCAAATGTAGGTATGTATAATGTAAGTAATAAATTGTTCCGCACATGTCACTTTATGGTACTGATAAATGATAACTGGAACACAATTTGTCTGTGTTCGTGTTGTGTTTAGGTGTATGACGTGTTTTATGTCATGTCATGTCGGATGTTTTTGTTGATTCCCATATAAAAAGCACCGTTTTCTTCACCTTATCAGTATTAATTATTTACGCGTCCGAACTGTTTTTAGACATAATTCGTAAACTTTAAAATTCATACAAAATTCTGCCATGGGTGAAGTCATGAGAATGTAATAGGTATCTACTGTTTCCGCCGTTTGTACGCATGTGTAAGTAGGTAATATATTTCTATTGCACCCGTGCGAAGTCGGTCGGGTTGCTAGTGATTTTATTTTATAGTAAACTAGTGACCGCCTGCGGTTTCACCCGCGTGGATCCCGTTCCCGTGGGAATATCTGGATAAAAAGTATCTGAAACGCTCCTGGCTGGAGGAGCCGGAGAGCAAGAGTTCAGAAATAAAAGATGTATATAAAATTAAATGTATAATTCGGTTAGACCGTTTTAAAATAAAATTACAGGGGGGGTAACTGGCTCGGTGATCGGCGTTGGAAGTCTAAGGTCAACTTAGCTTTATAAATTCCTAAGGAGAGGTGAAGCCGCTAGGGTTTAGGGGCAGCGGGTTCTGTTCCGGGGTAGACCGGAGCAGTGCAGACCTCTAGCGGTTAGGCGCGCAGGAGCAGGTGGAGAGCGGCACGAAGTAAGCAGGTACTCGGCGTGTAGGTAGACCGGAGCAGGTAGGTACCGGAGTGACTCGGGGAGATGTTGCCCGGAGATACGACCCCAATTATGTTGGGGCGAAAAACCAGAAAAAGAAGAAATCTTTAGCGGATTCTCTCCTATATATACTAAAAATCTTCCAGAACATTCCGGCTGTAAGTAGGTTTATAATTTTTTTGCATAGATAGATTCAACTTGTCATTGGATTTTAATCATACAGCCAAGGCACAAACTAATTACGTCGCGAAGACTTCAGAATTATCTGGAAGATTAATTTAGTAAAAATCTATGGCGCGCGTAAGACAAAATTGCTTCCAATAGACTATTTATGTTGTTACGTTAAGAAATGCAATATAAATATGCACGAAACTACAATCAAAGTATTCCGCATACAGATCACGGGCTGCCACGGACCGCGCGGCTGTTTATAGCTGTTACTTCGGAACCTCGCAAACAAACCGACAGCTGAGTGGCATCTGACATTGACAGCTCCTATCACATAAATACAATAGAACTGAATAGACCATATTTGTTTATAATTGTAATGATTTTTTCATAACATTAATAGTTTGTGCGATTATTATGGATAAAACAATGCAAGAAGTAAGTAAAAATGGCAGCCGTTACATATCCCCCTTTTTAGAGAAGGATTTTGCCTGGGAAAAATCCACTAAGAAACACAACCACCGCAAACAAAACTAAGGTTTAGAGTAGCAGTATACAATAAGATAAGCTGACTGTACGTTATCGACAGTAAAAGTAACACCATAAAATTGACGAGAGGTATCGACCACCAGTTCAAGACTAATCGAATAGAACGGTACAAGAACCAACAATCGCAAGACAGGAGAAGAATTCCAGTTATTTAGTGTAACTGAATCAACATTCCAGTTGAGAATGCTAATGTTAAAACAATGCGAAATTAAAAATAAAATAGTCGAGAGATAAACTTCATGCAGACACAATTCAAACGAACAGGTTCCCTAGCTATAAATGTATTTAATTAAAATTATATTTATGTATAATTTTATGCCATAAAAGCCCTAGCTAAAAATAATCAGATTAAAAAGTAAAAAAACGATGACCCACAATTTATTCAATACATCTAAAACAAAATTTTGCTATTAAAAGGTAAAAATAACGACGAAGACTAATAATTTGTAGAATTTATATTTAAAAAATTTATTTAATTTAGGAATAGTTATTTATTTTAATATCTTTAATATGCCAGGAACCTAGATTTTTCCCATTCATATCTTCAAGTTCATAAACTAGAGGAGATAGTTTAGATTTAATGAGACATTTCATATATTTGGGAGCAAGTTTTTTAGAAAACTGCTTATCTTTATCACTTTGATAATAAGTTTTTCTCCAAACCGTATCACCAACGTTAAAGTTATAGTTTTTGCGACGAAGATTGTAATGTCCAGAGTTTCGGGAATGAGACTTGATAAGAGAACTTTGCACTTGGTCCATTATTTTTCTAAGTTTACCCGTGTTTTCAGCATACACATCCCTAGGCGCAAAAACAATTTCATCGGACAGATCAACATCAAGATAGTGAGAACCGCACGACACTAACTCTCTCCCGTAAACCAGAATTGACGGAGTATAACCTGTGACTTCACTGACGGCTGTATTAAGTGCGAATTGTATTTTGGGAATGTTGTTATCCCAGGACCTGTGGTCCTCTTCAATAAAAGTGGAAACAGCAGTCATGATGGTTTTACTATAACGCTCAACCGTGTTTACCTGTGGAGTATATTTAGGAGTAAAGCGTACGTTTGGTATTTTATATTGAGAAAACATGTGATTAAGCTTTTGACTGACAAACTGCTTACCGTTGTCCATCAAAACAGTACTAGGAATGCCATGAACAAGAAAGACTTTCTCTTCAATTAAACTAGTTATAATGTCGGCAGTAGCACGACGGATAGGAAACAAAAGCGAGTATTTCGAAAAACAACAAGTGACTACAAGTAGCATAGTATTCTGTTTTCTAGATATAGGTAAGGGACCAACCAAGTCCACACTTATCATTTGGAATGGTCTAGAACATTCCTTAGGTCGTCCCATAAATCCTAAGGTAGGATGATTTGCATGTTTGTGAGAGTTACAAGCATCGCACTCATTAACGAATTTTACGACATCTTTATGCATGCCAGGCCAGAAGTAATTTAAAGAAATTCTTTTAAAAGTTTTAAATATCCCTAAATGTCCAGAAGTAGGATTATCATGATAGTCTTTAAGTATATCAATTCTAGATTCTTTAGGAACAACTTCCTTCCATTCAAATTCTCTAGTTAAGGGATTTATAGTTTTTATGAAGCGATATAACTTATTATTATTTATTTTATAATTGGTAAAAGAGGTAGGGGAATTTTGGCAACCGGCAAATAGCTCCAAATACCAGGGATCAAGTACAGGAGGTGAAGAAGATCGGTTGACGCTATCTATAGCCGCTACAGGCACCGCACGGGACAACGAATCTGGAACGACATTATCCTTGCCACGTCTGTGTTTGATGTCGAAGTTGAACGCAGAAAGACGTACTCCCCATCTGGCAAGTCGACCTGTAGGGTTATTAATATTTAGAAACCATTTTAAAGACGAATGATCAGTAAAAACGGTAAATTTCCGGCCATTATCCAAATAACAGCGCCAATGTTCTATAGACACAATTACTGCGAGCGCTTCCCGCTCCGTAGCGCTATAGTTTCGTTCTTGTGCCGACAAGGACTTGCTCATATAGGCTATAACTTTCTCTTCGCTATTTAAAATTTGAGTTAGTATAGCTCCAATCCCGTAATCACTAGCGTCGGTATGGACTTGAAACGGTTCAGAATAATCCGGACAAGATAAAATCGGAGGGGACGTTAAACACTCTTTGAGCTTCTTGAAGGCAGTTTCTGCTTCTGGTGACCAGGCAAAAGGAATTGCATTCTTACCCTGAGAGGTAAGTTTGTTCAATGGTGCAGCCAATGAACTAAAATTGGGAATAAAACGACGATACCAAGAAGCAGTACCTAAGAAACGACGAACTTCCTTCCTGTTAGTAGGAGTAGGATAATTCACAATGACCTCAATTTTCTCCGGATCGGCGTGTAGCCCATTCGAATCGACCATATAACCCAAATATTTTAATTTTTCTCTGAAAAATTGACATTTTTCGAAATTTATAGTTAAATTTGCGAACTTTAGTTTCTCCAAAACTCGTAAAAGTAAAGAAATGTGCTCCTGAAAGGAATTAGACACAATTACTACGTCATCAACAAATACATAGACCTTATTTTCGAATTCAGGACCATAAAACAGCAAATCTACCAATCTTTGCTGCGTGGCAGGTGCATTGGTCAACCCAAAAGGCATAGACTTAAATTGGAAGGTTCCTCTAGAGGGAATATAGAATGCAGTCTTACATCGGTCTTCAGGCTTAATTAATACCTGCCAGAACGATTTAGATAGGTCTATACTAGATAGATACTTAGCATCCCTAAGGTTATCTAGGATTTCAGTTATATAAGGTAAGCTGTAAGCATCTTTGCGAGTGACAGAGTTTAGTTTCCTACTGTCGAGACAGAATTTATACTCGCCATTCTTTTTGGGAGTAAGAAGCACGGGATTAGACCAAGGGCTCTCACATGGTTCGACAACATCTTCTTTCAACATCTCGTCCAGTTGATCGTAGAGAATTTGTTGCTTCTGAGGGGACATTCTATAGTAACGTTGTCGAATGGGAACAGAGTCACCTGTATCTATAGCGTGAGTGATCAACGAAGTACGACCTAAACCACATTTTTCATAGGAAATGCTACGAAATTGAGAAATAATATTATCAGCGTTTTCCTTTTGTTCGTTGTTAAGTTGAGCGTACGAACAAATTTGTTTAGGATCGTCAAGAGCAATATTAGATATATTAAATTCGTTAGACTCATCCAGCAAAAGGCTATCGAGTTCACTCGGAAACAACTCGAACTTCCTCCAGAAATCCATACCAAGAATTAAATTGTTTTTAATTTCCGGCACAACAAATAATTTAATATGAATAGTTTTATTTTTAAAATTTAAAGGTAGAATAACATATTTAGAGGCAGTTAAAGTTTGACCGCCAGCTGCAGAAAGCTGTAACGGGTCACAAGAATAAAGTTTATTATTAGGATTTAATATATATTCCTGATAATTATTCCCAAGTAAGGATATGCCGGAACCGGTATCTAAAAGACCAACGACATGATTATCACCAATAACAACAGAAATATACGGTCGAGAAAAATTAATTTCAGATTCCGGGATTGGAGACTCAGAATGACTATGAGATAGATTAGATATAATAGATAACCATTCTTTCCATTCAGCTTCATCGCAACGACTAGAGAATCTCGAGCGAAGCTGCCTAGTTTCACAATCCCGATCAATTAGTTTTTTTTGATTGGTGGGCTTATTGCAATCCGGACATTCGGGGGTGCGAACACCATCTTTGCCACACTTAAAACAAACTATTGTTCGTGGTTGAGTACAGTTTTTCAAATTATGCGTGTTAG
The DNA here is from genome assembly GCA_949710035.1 of Crambus lathoniellus. Lineage (NCBI taxonomy): Eukaryota > Metazoa > Arthropoda > Insecta > Lepidoptera > Crambidae > Crambus > Crambus lathoniellus. Next base: position 26,690,688 of record OX453313.1, on the reverse strand, counting down.
AACGACATCTAGGACAATATATATTATCACTAGCCTTCGCCCGCGGCTTCGCCCGCGTGTACTACACGACGTTATCCCGCGGGAAGGTGATATTTTTCAGGAATAAAAAGTAGCCTATGTCCTTTCTCAGGCTCTAGACTATCTCTGTACCAAAATTCATTTAAATCGGTTCAGTAGTTTAGGCGTGATTGTGTAACACACAGACAGACATTTTCGCATTTATAATATAAGTAAGGATTGTTCACAGCTGAAACAAATGACTTATTAGTTTTAGTAAAAGGTTTATTAACAACCGGAGTGCTAGTAGCACCGCGGTAAACGAACTCCGTAGCTAAGTTCGACATATTAGAAGCAGAAGGCTCAACAAAATTTGCCACTTGACACTGTATTTTTTCAACGTGTTGACAAATAGCTTTAAGATCGTCGATGGAGTTTATCACCAAAGACGGAGTAAGAGCATTAGCGTAGCAAGGCCTAATATTAGTAAGTAAAATTTCTAATTTATCTTCCTCTGATATTGGTTTCGTGAGGCGAGAAAACATAACCTCCATTACCGAAAGATATATAGCAATTGGTTCGTTAACACCCTGGGTACGAGCTCTAATATCCGATTTAAATTGAGAGTCATAGTTTTTCGGAAGAAAATCAGCCTTCAGCAAGGCTACTAACTCTCCCCAGGTATTTACTTTTGGCCTGGCACAACGAAACCAATACAAGGCGTCGTCGGTAAAAATTTCGTAACCAAACGACAAAACCCTACTATAATCTATGCCCCTAGCTGTGACAAACTCGTCAACCTTTTGAATAAAGGAAACAACACAAGTTTTCCCGTTGAATTTAAGTTTAGTGAAATCGGAAAGTGCCCGATCGACAGTAACATTAATAATAGACTCCGTCGCGTTGACTTGCTCTCGGCTGGAAGTAGAAGGACCGGGGAGCAAAAGGTCACCCGCATTCGCGCCTGAGACAGGTGTCTCCCTAGGTTTTAAGGTGGACAATTCCTTGTCTTGAGCTTTCAAGCCACGCTTGCATTCAGCAAGGGCACCCAATAGTAACGCGTCCTCGGCCGCATCAACTCTACCGAGCCGATGAAAAACGTGGTTAAGAATAACCTCCGTTCTCAAATAAACACCTCTATCAAATTTAGATTTTAATAATTCTAGGCTTTTATTGGATTTGTTTAATGCGGCTGAGATGCCGTCTAAGTCGTCGGCAGAAGACAAATGCGAGACTAAAATCTCCTCAGAAGGAAGTTCTTTAGAGATCTTTGTAATTTGCTTCCTTAAATCGGCCACGTTATCAGCCGGTGTTTCTCCGCGAAGTCCGACTTCGTATTCAAGTTCCGACTTTTGTAAGGAAAGAAAATTTATCCCACGCACAGCCATATTTAAGTACGTTAGGTGAGTCTTTTGCGCGACGAGCCTACTCAAGTGCAACCACTACTTAAGTAACAAAAGGGGTATGTGGGTAACTATAACAGTTGTAAGTTCAATTTAAAAAAATTACAATTTAAATGAAGAAGGTAAATAACCTCCTTGTTTGAAGTAGGTTAAATGAATATCAAGGGCTTTAAGTTAAAAAGTAAAAAAAAAAAAAAAAAATTAATAAGGAAAGGTAAGTAACCTCCTTTTTTTAAGTCGGTTAAAATAAAAATCACAGGCTTCCAGGTTTAGAACCAAGGAAAGGCTGATATTTAAAGAAAATATTACAGTTAAATCACCACGGTTAGCCGTTCGTTACACAAACTCAGATAAAAAAAATAGGTACCCACATACGAAGCACAAAAAATAAATTAATTAATAAAGCACTGATCACCAAGCGAGCCTGAAATGAGCTGGGCGCCACTGAAACGCTCCTGGCTGGAGGAGCCGGAGAGCAAGAGTTCAGAAATAAAAGATGTATATAAAATTAAATGTATAATTCGGTTAGACCGTTTTAAAATAAAATTACAGGGGGGGTAACTGGCTCGGTGATCGGTGTTGGAAGTCTAAGGTCAACTTAGCTTTATAAATTCCTAAGGAGAGGTGAAGCCGCTAGGGTTTAGGGGCAGCGGGTTCTGTTCCGGGGTAGACCGGAGCAGTGCAGACCTCTAGCGGTTAGGCGCGCAGGAGCAGGTGGAGAGCGGCACGAAGTAAGCAGGTACTCGGCGTGTAGGTAGACCGGAGCAGGTAGGTACCGGAGTGACTCGGGGAGATGTTGCCCGGAGATACGACCCCAATTATGTTGGGGCGAAAAACCAGAAAAAGAAGAAATCTTTAGCGGATTCTCTCCTATATATACTAAAAATCTTCCAGAACATTCCGGCTGTAAGTAGGTTTATAATTTTTTTGCATAGATAGATTCAACTTGTCATTGGATTTTAATCATACAGCCAAGGCACAAACTAATTACGTCGCGAAGACTTCAGAATTATCTGGAAGATTAATTTAGTAAAAATCTATGGCGCGCGTAAGACAAAATTGCTTCCAATAGACTATTTATGTTGTTACGTTAAGAAATGCAATATAAATATGCACGAAACTACAATCAAAGTATTCCGCATACAGATCACGGGCTGCCACGGACCGCGCGGCTGTTTATAGCTGTTACTTCGGAACCTCGCAAACAAACCGACAGCTGAGTGGCATCTGACATTGACAGCTCCTATCACATAAATACAATAGAACTGAATAGACCATATTTGTTTATAATTGTAATGATTTTTTCATAACATTAATAGTTTGTGCGATTATTATGGATAAAACAATGCAAGAAGTAAGTAAAAATGGCAGCCGTTACATATCCTATGTGTTGTTCTGTTATCTCTGTTGCAAATTTCATCCAAATCCGTTCAGTAGTTTTTGCGTGAATGAGTAACAAACATCATCCAAACTCATAAACTTTAGCATTTATAATATTAAGTATGGTAGGTACAGAATTTCCATTGGACTCGAACAAAAATGTAATCGACATCATTTTCAAGCATGAATTTGTATTTCTCCTTAATAATGACGAATAGTCCGCAACTTCCCCTATTATGTTCAGTAAATGGTTATAGGAAGCCATAATTACTGGCCAACTCTTTTGATATCGCATCGCGCGATCCATCAGCGCTCGCCATGAATCAATATGATTAATCGTCGGCAGATGAAACGTACACAGTCGGACATACAAGTATAAATGTATACTATAGTTGAAACAATGTCTAAAATAAATCAATAGCAATCGGAGCGAGCCTGCGTACTTTTGGCCGGACATTTAGGTCGGGGATGAAATATTAAATTTGAGCTTGGTGCAGTGTTTACCACGACCGGTGGGTGGTTGAGGTGGTTAAGTTTTTTTTTAGCTTGGTCAGTCACGGGATGGGTGACCAAAATTCTGTAAGCTCCAGATCCTCCCTTCTTAGAAACAATATTTTAGGCGGTTCTCACACTGCACCGCACACCGCTCTGGTTTGTGGTAGTGCGCTTCTTAACTATGGCTGAAGAATCTTGATGTGCATGCAAGACCCGCAGTGTATAACAAACTCACGCCGCATCGTCCACCGGAGCCGAAACCGCAGCATTGTGATAATCGCCATAGCCAAACCGTTGGTCCCGGCTGCATAACATTCCCATCCCGTAATGGGTCCACGTGGTAATCCCTTTACTCCTTATCCATCTATGAGGAAGGGCTATGCCCCACCAGTGGGGAAATTAATATGACTACTAATGACACAAAGCGTATTGAGATTTTGAATTATTTTTATGCATTCACAATGTTTTGTGAGTATAGAAAAAATGTGATAGTAAAAAACCACGAGGCCTATAGGTAGCCCGCAGTTCCCGCCTGAAAGCTACTTTTAGCACAGAATAAATAATAGTGCTAAGGCACAGAAGACTCACTCTGCAAGCTCATTCAAATAAAAATAAATCTTTCTGCGTGGAAATAAAGTCCAATTCCGGTTGCTTTGTCATCGCTTACCTATTGTTATAATAACCTAGAGTTCGCGCATGCAAGCAAAACTGTACCCAATATCTACGCGCGAGCGTTTTTATTTCTATGAATGTCTCAAACAGCTCGCTCGCTGGTTAGGGTTGCGAGCGACTTGCGGGTTCGGTTTTGTTGTTTCTTTTGTTATTTCTTTTATTTAGACACCCGTAAACACAACAGTATCTTATATACGGATTATAGGAACATTTATAATTCATTGTTCGGTGCACAAAAATCACAGAAATGATCGATCGTTCTACGCGCGAACGTGGAGCGTACGAGCCGAGCGGCATCCTTCTGCCATACGCCTGCCCGGCAGGCGCGCCGGCCGAACGTACCTAAACTGCGGAGTGACACCCCCCTGCTTTTAGGGCTCGTGGTTTTTTACTATCACATTTTTTTTCAAACAAAGCTTACTAATTTATGTGGCATATTTTGAGAACACACCTAAAAAAACCTACATAGACCTTTATAATAATTGTCTTATTGTTTTTAACTAATATTAAGGCCCGATTTCGAGAAAAAAACAACCCTTGTAGTTTCTTGCCGGTTCTTCTCCAAGGCCTCCCGCTGAAGGGTTTGCGAACCGATGGCGTAGCTTCTATGACGTTCACAAGTATTGTAAATAACAATCTAAATTGAATAAACAAATTTGAATCTTGAATCTATGATAAAATATTATTTTCCTAAAAAAGGGAAACATTGTTTAATATCGCAACATGATTCCCATTCATATTGTAGTTTATTATGCGTAAATACAATATGGCCTTTGGCTTTTCTATTTAATTTAATGATAACATTCGAAATGCTTCAATGTTTTTTTGGGATTCGCAGTCATTTCAAAGGTTTTGCCAAACTCATACGATTTTATTGGATTCATAACGGTCCCTATCTGCTTGTATTGACTCTATGAGTAACACACATGGCTTTTATTGGAAATAAAAATTTAATTCCATATGAAATATTTAAGAGTCAATTGACTCGGCTCTCTATAGATTGTTTTATTGATATCTATGTTCAATAAAGTCATGAGATAGAACTGGGTTTATTTTATGTACTTACTTAATTAATTTGTTGAGATTTTCTTTGTATTAGTTAATATAGGTACACTCAGGGGCACATCTAACCGCCCACCCCGTTATTTTTATACAAACGTGCACACTTTAGCGTCTCATAGATGGGAAACTATTTGCATCTGTGCAATGATTTATACGTCAATGAAGAGGCAAAACGCCCAATTGGCGAATCACACTTTCAAAAATCTTCAAACTGTTTTCAATTTTGCGAAAAAGAAAAAAGAACAAACCGAACTCATCGCACCATATAACGTTAATATGGGAGACTAGCGGCCGCCCGCGGTTTCACCCGCGTGGTTCCCGTTCCCGTGGGACTATCGGGATAAAAAGTACCCTATACATGTGTTATTCCAGGCTATAATCTATATCTGTTGCAAATTTCACCCAGATCCTTTCAGTAGTTTTTGCGTGAAAGAGTAACAAACATCCATTCATCCATACCCACAAACTTTCGCGTTTATAATAAACTACACGACGCTATCCCGAGGGAATGTGATATTTTTCCGGGATAAAAAGTAGCCTAAGTTACTCCTTATTACATTAGCTACCTGCCAGTGAAAATCCCGTCAAAATCGGTCCAGCCGTTTCAAGAGATTAGCCGGAACAAACAGACAGACAGACAGACAGACAAAAATTGAAAAAAATGACATTTTGGGATGTGTACCGTATATATAATCATATGCATGTAGTAAAAAGCGGTTATTTTAATGTTACAAACAGACACTCCAATTTTATTTATACGATAGATAAAGTTTGACTTATTGTTTTTCTATTTTGTGAAAATTCAGCGCTTTTTGTAATTTTTTAAGACTGTGATTTGATATTAATTGAGAGCGATAAAAATAAGTAGCCCACCACAAGATTATCTAAACTACCTATTGTTTTTTTGTTTTAAAATTTATTTTATGGTTATCGTTATACATTGAAGTAAATAAACAGACCGTGCTAATGGCTACCTAGGCTTAATTCTGAGCCACTTGTTTATTAAACATCTAAGTGTAAAACAAAATTCAATAAGTAATTGTATTTTGAAATAAATGCTATGAAACGCGGTTGGGGCGGCCCTATTTTGTTTAGAGCAGTATATTTTGATGACGTATGTTCGTTTATCTACAACTAGCGGCCGCCCGCGGTTTCACCCGCGTGGTTCCCGTTCCCGTGGGAATATCGGGATAAAAAGTACATATAAACCTTCCTCTCTATCTCTATCTATTAAAAAAAAACGCATCAAAATCCGTTGCGTAGTTTCAAAGATTTAAGATTAAAGATTCATACAAAGGGACATAGGGATAGAGAAAGCGACTTTGTTTTATACTATGTAGTGATAGTCATGTTGTATAGAAGTCGAAGTTACCTCGTCGCAAAATCAAAACTAAACGTTGCAAAAACCGCGTTTTCGTGAAAACTCTATTCGCACTGTTACGGCTAACTATTTTTGTATTCGTTTTGCTTGCTTTATGTTACAATTGTTGCGTTGCCAAACATTTTTTATTAAATTCTTCACCATCGTAGAGTAGTAAGTACAGCTGTTACGTTAGTGAGATCGATGGATATCGTCTTTATCGACATCCAACCATCATCAGCAGATATTTTTTTTGAAGTTGAAAAACTTTCCCGTATTGTTTTAGAGTTTCGATATTTGCTCATTTCACTAGTGCTTTAAATACTGGTTTTTTGCCTAGCCTTACCTTTGATATGTAAAATCTGTAAATATACTAAATAATAAAGAAATCGTTAAGACTCTTGTGTGCCTCTATAACTGAAATAAATTAGAATATTGAATTTTTTGAAGCTTAATAAAACAATTGATAATCTAATCATCAAATATCGAATCGATACTTCCCGACCGTGTCTCGTCCCTAACGCCAGTGTAGCCATCAGCTGTAGGTTTGTGCAAGGTGACGTTTTTGCGGTTTTACGCATCGACGACATCGCTGCGACGGTTATGTAATTAACTACCACCAGTATGGGCAATACTTTACAAAAAACGTTTTTTAACACTTAGAGAAATAGTTAAAACTGAAATGCGTTTATTAGGTCTACTAGAGAAATAGTTAAAATTGTAATGCGTGTAGGTTTAATTATGATTTCGTATAAATAGGTTCTGGTCAAATGATAAATCGAGCATAATATGAATTTAGCGGCCGCCCGCGGTTTCCCCCGCGTAGTATCCATTCCCGTGGGAATGTCGGGATAAAAAGTATCCTAGATGTTTTATTCCAGCCTAAAATCTTTGTTGCAAATTTCATCCTGATCTGTTCTTTAGTATTTGCGTGAAAGAGTAAAAAACATCCACACATCCAAACATCCATACCATACTTACAAACTTTCGCATTTATAATATTTTTTTTCGTTATTTGCAATCTAATATTTTCTCACGAGTCGGGTTTAATCAGGATACCTTAACACAAGCAAGTATTATAGCAAAGCCACTGAAATAAATAAAACGTAATTCTAAACTCAATAAGTCTTTACGATATCGTTTCAACATATAACAAAAAAATTGCTAACGCCGCCAATAAAACAAGCGTGACAACCCTGGGGCGATAAAATTTAATGCTTTTACAGTTCGATGAAAATTTTATCGATACTTAATATCGACGGCGTTTGATACTAAACTGAGGAATGCGTATATCCGCAGAGGCAATTAAATTGCTCGCTGTTGACTGATTGATATTTAAGTTTTTCCAATGAAATTCATATATTATAAATTTTTGACGTGCAGTAAAATTAATTAAATGTTTGGATGTGTGAAGTGCTATTTTATTAATGAGAATTTTAAACATTTTATTCCTCAGAAGACGCATGTTATAATATTTAAGTTTTTCAAATAAAATTCATTTATTAAAAAAAATTTTGATGTGCATTAAAATTAATTAAATGTTTGAATGTGTGAAGTGCTATTTTATTAATGAGAATTTTAAACATTATATTCTTCAGAAGACGCATGTTATTTCTCGGTCTATCAATGTTTTTATACAATGAAGTGTTTAGTCTGTCGTGCGGATTCCTGTGCGATCTTTTCCACATCGCTTCCTATTGTATTTCTTTCCTACGATAAAATTATAGTCGAGCTTACGTGTGATGAAATGTGTTTCCGTTCTATGGGTATTCGTCGACGGCTTGAAACAACAAAGTTGTCTATACTGTCTATATGGTGAGGTTACCCAGTCCAGTATTCGGTTTGGTTAGTGCTAGGACTTGTTCTTAGTCAGCCTGGCTAGCTACCACCATCTTATCTAAGTCTGAAGCCATAACAATGATATTTTCAGCATTATTGTGTTACGGCAGTTAGATAACAATGATGTTTTCAGCATTATTGTGTTCCGGCAGTTAGAGATAAGATAGCCAGTTCCTCGGTGACTGAGGATTCTGGGAGTAGTGCGCTTCCACCTTCAGCCTTATCACCACTTCACATTAGGTGTGATGAAGATTAAGTGCTACCCTGTTCTGGATAAAAAAAATGTATTTGACTTGAAATTAAAGCCTCAAGAGATTGTGCGTGTTGAATTGTCAAATTATATATTCGATAGGGTAAGGCTGACTTTTCGGCTTCTACAGCGGTCTTGGCCCTTGCCGGCCGTGGAAAGAAACCCATATGATTGTTTACCCAGTCCAACCAATAATATTTAACAGCAACCGACTTTATCGCGTTTGTTATCCGCGCGTAAACAAACTGTTACGCTAGCGGATTAGGAATTACTTACTTCCGCCCCGATACAATAATCAATGTTGACAATTTGGAAGAGCAAGCTGTTTCAAGAAAAAAAGAACTCGTATGTCGTTTCAAGAAAAAAAGAACTCGTATGTCGGACATTTTTTTTATTTTTATTCATAACGGGTTAGCACTTAAGGGCTTATTACACTTGGCTAAATTCAGCATCTAATTAAGCATACATTGCTTGTTTTGATTGCATCACTTGCTACAAATGAGGTCAAAGAAAGCAATGTATGCTTAATTAGATGCTGAATTTAGCCAAGGTAATAAGCCCTTTAGCCTTCCTCACATCACACCTGCCGGCCTAGCATGAGCGGCTTTTAACACGCGATATGATATATCACGTTATGCTGTCTTGCTTACTTCTCAGTGGGGTAAGCAAGCAGCATGACATGCTATAATATCATATCGCGTGTTATAAGCTGCTCATGCTAGGCCGGCTGATGTTAAATGATGATAAAGGTGGAAGCGCCCTCCTCCCGGAATCCTCAACCACTGAGGAACTGAACTGAACATTATTCAGTCCAAGCAATAATGTTAACGGTGGCCATTTTATCGCGTTTGTTACCCGCGCGTAAACAAACTGTTACGCGCGCGGATAAGGGGGTCCGCCGTAAAAAGGCGAATATTGTTATTTGATGGCGGCCATGTTGACGGGATATTTATAGCGCGTTTTTATTGTGCGGGCCTTGGTGCAATTTTTATTTACAGTTTGGTCGGATCCTTTCAACTTGGTAATAAAATTGAGGTTCTACGTTTTTCTGGTGTTTTATGGTCTTCAGTGTCGGTCGAAAGGATAGAACGTATCCTAGAGATCATGCGATGCGATTAAGAGGGGGTATAAACCCAGAAAAAAATCACATACAAAAAAACAGAAATAATAAACGCCGAATTAAATCAGTTTCATTTGATACTCGTAAAATAAAAATTATTTTTGCAAATCGTTAATAGGGGTCGCTAGATAATATAGTTTAATATTATGTACCTATATGACTCAGTAATATGCGTCATAATGAAAATAAATTGATTATAGCCATATAAATTAGACCAGAACTTTGTGATTCTTTTTATCGACAAAATGTTATTATTTTATGTTTTCACTTAGTCCAGTTCCAGTCCCTTTCAAGTATGTTGTAATATCTATAAACTTTTTTCCAAATAATTCGTGACTTAATTTTAAACTAATTTAAAACCCCTCTTAAAGACGTTTTTGCTATATCGACTCGCAGTTAACTTGCTCATTTTCCAAATCTTTTACTATTGGTTGAATTGACGTGTCGCTAATTCGCATGAAAATGTAATTTTTCACATGAACTTGGCATTTATGAAACTATGCCTTTCACACTCGCGCGCAATGTACTGTTGAACCAATTGAATCATGATTGATTTTGCAAAAAAAATGTTTCAAAGCGTCAAAACTACAATCGCAGTGTCGAGTGTCAACAAGATTTACCACCAAAAAGCCCTCTACACGTTGGCCCATTATATTGCCCCAATACTTGGCCCAAAGCTTGGCCCAATGTGCCCAATGTGTTTAGAAAATGAAATTATTGTGAAGTGACGATTCAATTGGTTTGACAGTACTTTAAAAGTGTGCAGAATTATTACTTCGCATATTAATAAGTTAATAGCATTTTTCTCGTTTTAGTGCCCTGTTCACAATACCCAAGAATACCTATAATTTGTAAATTTTTTCGTTTTTTAATTCTTCATAATTGCAGTACAACTTGTAGGTACATTAAATTATATTACCGGTTTTACGGCACTTCGTGCTTTGCTCTCTTTATGAATTTCTTGATGTTTATGTTATTTTTGTATGTTTTTATGGTAAAACTGTTAAAGCCAAATTCTGGTTACAAGGTTCTTCTAAGTCAGTTTTTAAAAGCTATGATTTTTTTCCCAGTATGTTCAAGGTTATTCATTAACTTACCATAATACAATCACGTGATATCTCTGTTTTTAACCGACTTCTAAATCAAAAAGGAGGAGGATCTCTATTCGTCTGTATGTATGTTTTTTTTTTTTTTTTTTTTGTGTATGTCCACCGATTACTCGAAGACGGCTGAACCGATTGAAATGGTTCAAACGGTATTACATCAGGTTGGTTTCCAAGTTGGTCCCATTTTTTGAAATTTTGAAATCGGTTCAGTAGTTTTCAGGAAATCTTGAAAATACTGTTGTTTTCGTTACCACTTTATGTGAATTTAATACGTATCTTTAGGCATAACTCCTTTGTTTATAAACCGATTTAGATGATTCTTGTTTTGTTAAAAAGGGGATACCTCAAGGTATTTCAACCGACTTCAAAAAAGGAGGTTTTCAGGTTGATCACATATCTATTTACCAGAAAACACGTAAATTGCCTGCACGATGCACTAAAAAGAGTGAAATAAAAATTATTTTTATAAAAAAATAAAACCGCCTTCAAAAAAACCACATTAAAAAAGTAAGAAATAATTCCTCACAAAATAAATAACGTAAGTACTTTGAAGTCGGGCGGGTTTTAACAAAAACAACAAAAAATTGTACGTGTTTCACGCCCGACTTCAAAGTACTTACGTTATTTATTTGGTGAGGAATTATTGCTTACTTTTTTAATGTGGTTTTTTTGAAGGCGGTTTTATTTTTTTATAAAAATAATTATATACAGTGACAAAAAGTAGCCTCTTTTGAAGCATTTTCCAGGTGAAAGTTGTACAATACACCCAGAGTTTAGCTATTCAATACAAATTATACGAGACTAGCTGCCTTATTCATAAAAATATTTAAGCTATTGTTTAACTTAAACATTGTTTTGTCTCTTTTGCTCAAATTAGAAATGACATTTGTGTAATAAAGACAAAACAATGTTTAATTAAACATTTTTATGAATAAAGCAGTAAGTTAGGAGCAGTGATCAAAAATAAAGTAACAATTTTTTTTATTTTTTATATTATTGCTTAGCTTGAGCCTTTTAAATCCACTTAATAGTACTCTTACACGCTTGTCAGTCGAGCCTTCACAAACCTCTTTTTGTTGCCAACCGTACAATTCGAATCGTATTAATACGATCTTTCGTTTTGGTGATTGTACTTACCTATATTCGATATCATGCGCAAATACACCTTCGATCATTTCAACATAATATTGGACTTGTCAACAACTATTCTAAAATATTGTTTTTGCAACCTACTATTTTTGTCAAATTACGAAAAAAATTGTCGTCTACGTGACGTCATTCTAAAATAATTTGATTAAATCAAAGATTGATTGAAAAAAAGTCAAAGAACATCAAAGATTCAAATTTGTTTATTCAATTTAGATTGTTATTTACAATACTTGTGAACGTCATAGAAGCTACGCCATCGGTTCGCACACGGAGCGAAAATCTGACAAAAAAACATTAATTTTTACTAAAATAGTCATAAACCCGAGGACAACAAATGTCTTGTAATAATTGTAAATCGATTTTTGTAAATGCAGTTAGTAAATATTACATGAAACGTTTTTGTAATTTCAAGAGTGGTTTAGTATATACGAATTGATGACGTCACACAAATACTAAACAGTTTTGTAATTTTAAGAGTTCAATAGTAATATCGGGAATGATGACGACATTGACAAATACTAAACTGTTTTGTAATTTTAAGAGTTCAGTATTAATATCGGGGATTATGACGTCATTAATATTACTAACCGTTTTGTAATTTTAAGAGTTCAATAGTAATATCCTTAATGATGACGTCATAGATAAATACTGATTTTTAGTTTATTTAGTTTTAGTAATTTATGTAGTTTAGCTATTAAAAGTAAAGACCCATACAAGCTGTTGTTTGTAACAGAGGCATCAAAAGAGATTTATAAACCTACTAGCGGCCGCCCGCGGTTTCACCCGCGTGGTTCCCGTTCCCGTGGGAATATCGGGATAAAAAGTACATATAAACCTTCCTCTTGAATCACTCTATCTATTAAAAAAAAACGCATCAAAATCCGTTGCGTAGTTTCAAAGATTTAAGCATACAAAGGGACATAGGGAAAGAGAAAGCGACTTTGTTTTATACTATGTAGTGATTTCGATGAATCTGTTACAACAGTTTGTATGGGTCTTTACTTATAATTGCTAAACTACATAAATTACTAGAACTAAATAAACTAAAAATCACTATTTACCTATTTATCATAAATCTCTTAATGTTAACTTATAATTGCTTTATATTAACCTACTGTGTTCGTGCAATGAAATACTCTTTTAATTTTCCTATTTTATTTATTAAAAAATAACCATGCAAATTAAAAGGGACGACGCTACCGTTTTTTGCATCAGTAACAGATGATCATCTGGGTGAAATTTTTCTTCTTTCTAAATCTTGTTTGGGATGAAGTTGATGAAGATGGATGGAGTCATTCAATTTGCCTTTTTTAGGCCTTCGTTTAGTATTGAATTGCCGTCATGTGTGCATTTCAGTGTTTGAAGAACCTTAAACATAAAAATGTTTTATAAGTACAATAAGCTACACAACACAAAGAACAACTAGAGCTAGTAAAAATAAATACTAATACCCACATAATATGACTGATACGGGCTGGCTTGAATCGGAATTGGAGTAGTGCGATGCTGGATGAAGTTTGTAGCCTCTGATTTGACTGCGGAACTGTAACTGTTTGCTTTAGTGGGTTCTTTGGTTCTTGTATTAGAAGCGATGCCAATAATGGGTCTTCCTCAAACAGATTACTGTACTGACTGATAGGGTAGGCGCCTGGAAGTAAAAAATGAGTTTCATGGACAAATTTTTACACCTCTCATACAGTTTACTCTCTACAAACTCTTACATACAGTACACCAGAGTTATTAAGTTCCAAAGTAAATGACTTGTCAATAAGCTTACCACAGAATGCACCAACGTATTCAATGAGACGCCAATTTCCTAAAGGTCCCTGATGAGATTGTCCATTTTTATGGTTTTTTCACTGATTATTGATGATGTTGATTTTTAAAACACTAAAACTTGGACCACCATTTCACTTGACACAAGCGACAACTTGATCGTTTTGGCACATCCATAAATAGCGACCATATACAAGTTACTCTATGATAGCGACGAATTTTCTTTGATTTTATTATGACCGCAACGTGTCACTTTCGAATCGCGTGCGCGTGCATACTAGAAAAGAAACGAAATGGCGAACAGCCGGACAAGTAGGTACAGACAATTACTAAAATGGAACTTGGAATTACAAAACGTGTTTGTTTTATTGTTTTAAGAAATACGGTAGTAATTTCTAGAAAATCGTTTGTAAATTTAAAAATGTTGTTATTAAATATCACAAAAGTTTGTAATATTGCCATGTACTAAACACATTTCTTGAAACTACAAATGACCTTTTTTAAATACACTAAATCAGTTTGCAAAAATTACAAAACTTTAGTTATATTTACCACAATTTGCAATAACAATGAAAATATGTAATATCTTACATTTACTAAAACTGACTTTTAGGAATTACAATTACAAATACTAAGGTTTTGCTTAAAAGTAATAATGGTTGTTAAAATAGCAAAACTTTTGTAAGTCATATAAAAACTTAGTTTTTTCGTCAAATACAAAACAGTTTCTTAATTTTTGGTGGTCTTTTTTTTCTCCGTGCAAACCCTACAGTGGGAGGCCTTGAGGAAGAACCGGCAAGAAACTCCAAGGGTTGTTTTTTTTCTCCCTGTTTTATTTCATACAGAGTCGTCAAATTGAAAAATGACCTTAACATGGTATGACTAAGGTCAGTTTCCATCACAATTACACAATGGGTTATGATAAATACAGTTAAGTATAGGAAAGATAGAGGTTAGCAAAGCGATTTAATGCCTACCCTGGTTAGGACAACAGTATATCGCTGTTTTCCGAAACGTCTAATCTTAAACTAATTTCGTTTGCTATCTTGCTAAAGGTATTAATGAAACAGCCTAATCGTTAAACAAAATCGTTTCTGTCGTTATGTTAGAACTTAGATTTAACGCTCCCGCTGTCGTTAAATTTGTAAGCATTCGGAAATTGGTAGGTATCTGTTTATCTCTCTTGATTTTTGCCCAACAGTCGCCGCGGGTAGGCGTAGAATAGAAATGTGGTTCTGGTAGCATTATTAAGGTCTTGGGCAGTAGGAGTGCTGAAATAAATTCGACCCTAATAAGTCAATCGGTTAGGCTGCCACACACCAAAAACGCACGCAGACGTGCTGCATTACGTCTGCGTGCGTCATGAGTTGTAATAATATATGAATTTGTAGCGTAGGTTCACACCAACAGTATCGCAGCTGCATTGCGTTGCGATGCGTTTGCGTGCGACAACCGCACGGCAGTCCGCGAAATACAAACCGAAATGCGCAACAGCGCAACAGCGGAACGGCAACGCCGCACACGCGCTCTGGCATAGTGACGACGTTGTATTCTATAGGATTTCTCAATTGAGGACACACCGCGGTGACGTTATACGTCTGCTTGCAGCTGCGACGCTGACTGCGGCACGTCAGTTGTCAATATTTACAAATTGTCATCATGGATTTTGAAATACGCGAAAAATTAATTAATATAGTACGCAGATATAAATGTATATACGATCCACAAGATAAAAACTCTCTTTTTGTGGGATAGAATAGGAAGGGAATTACTAATTGAAAGAAAATGACAACCGCGATCCGAAAGCAACACACGGCGTCGCCGACGCACAGGCGGCGTCGCAGATGCATTGCGATGCGATTCGTGTGCGATGCCCACCGTGGTGGTGTGAATTGCTTTATGTCGCAGCGTGCTGCAGATGCAACGCATCACGCTCACGCATTTGGTGTGTGGAAGCCTTAAAACAGTTTGACGCAACTACCAACGGCAGTTACCCGCGGTAAAACCAATCGGTTTGTAATATCTAGTCTAAGGAACTAAAAGTACCTACACCACAATTTCTTAGTTTATTTTGCCAAAAAAAAACTCGAATAACGAAATGTAGTCTGAAACCCTTTGCACGGTAAAAATGGCGGAAACTAGATGATTTTAACGTTTTGACAATCAATGTAAGCTTACTCTAATTCAGTTAACAGTATGTACCTATGTAGTAACTATACATTTCACTAACACACCAATCTTAACAATTATTTTTCGAAAATATCTCTTATTTTTTTTTTGCTTAAGAACGAGTTACCTTTAAAAGTTTACAAGTCAAACCCGATTTGCTGTCTCTAATATCTTTTATTTACTCAGCTGAGTAATATTTCAGAAACAAACAACAATCTAACAAAGAAAGATGCGTTCATTTACATTGTGTAATTTATTTGTATACGTTTATATTGAAATGAAACACTAAGTTCTAAACATAATTATTTATTACCGCCACAACTGGTAGGTAATCTTATCATTTTCATTTTATTTTCGCTACCCCTAATTAATAAGGACTTTTAAGTCGAATCAATACATGTTATGTACCACATAAGATGCTTTTCATCCCATCGATTCGAAAAGCGATGATTGTTTATCAAATAACAGGATCCAAAACGATTCATTGTTTACCTGTTATGACAAGAGGGTATAAATGAGATTTGAATTTTGAACAGCTTCATAACAGGGTCCAAAACGATGAGATTTGAATTTAGAACATAATTAAAGAAGCATTGGTTGGAGTGTAGCAAAGGGTGTGCAGTACTTAAAAAAAATCAACTGATTTTGTATGGGGCCGGGACTTTTTTCGGGACAGAGAAATTTTCAAAAACGGAATTTTATAAAATTGAGAATATCTCGTAAACGGTGAGTCGTAGCTAAAATCTAACAAAATTTTCAACCCCCTACGGCATCCCCGGAGATACTTATAAGGAATCTGATGGACATATATATTTTTTTTTTTTTTTTTTTTCACTTCTCATGCTCGTAAAGTTCGTGTTTATGTTGGGTATAGGCTGCATAAAATCGCTTTTTATGCTCTAGTGCATAAAGTAAACTCTTCGTCTAAGTCTCAGATTCTAAGACAAAGGTCGTCAGGTAAACAGTCACACACGCAATTAAACTTCGTAATATAAACCTGTTATTTCATTCTGTTTCTTAAATTTTGTACATAATCCATGTTAAATTACTAAATTAATAAAACTAGGCAAAATTAATGAGTTTTCTAAGAAATAAGTATTTCAAGAGCATTATCAGGGGGGTGTCACTCCGCAGTTTAGGTACGTTCGGCCGGCGCCCCTGCCGGGCAGGCGTATGGCAGAAGGATGCCGCTCGGCTCGTACGCTCCACGTACGCGCGTAAGACGATCGATCATTTCTGTGATTTTTGTGCACCGAACAATGACTACTAAACGTTCTTATAATCCGTATATAAGATACTGTTGTGTTTACGGGTGTATAAATAAAAGAAAGAACAAAATAAACAACAAAACCGAACTCGCAAGTCGCTCGCAACCCTAACCAGCGAGCGAGCTGTTTGAGACATTCATAGAAACAGTGGCGTGCCTAGGGTCTGAGATCAGGGCAAGCCCGAAGACCTAAAGCCAAAAAAAGGCGTCCATTTTTTATAACGACTCCGTAGCTCAGTGGTTAGAGCAGTCGCCCGGAAAGCGAAAGGTCGTGGGTTCGTGTCCCATCGGAGCTGGTTGTGAGACGGGTCGATTTTTTCAAAATACTTCATTTTCCATTTTTCAATAATAAAAATTGCATTGTGAATGCAAAAAAGTAAATATTAAAATAACTAAATAAAGGCTTAATTAAAAAATAGTTTTTGATTTGGTTGTCGTAAACCAACGTGATTAAATGGTTTCGAAAATCAGAAAAAACTGATTTGCAAATAAACTATTACATTTACAACCAAACAAACAGCTGTAAAAAATACCCGTGTTAGACACTTATTATGTCAAGAATTTTACACGATATAAAGATAAAAATAAATTTGATAAATTTTAGACTGATCGTACTTTAGAGATCGAATACTCAGTTTCCATAACATTAAGACACATGACATATATTAAATGAATTTAAGTAATTCATGAACATTAGTTCCTGTTAATTTCAGCTTTCAATTCCAGCTATCATGAAAGATATATCAAAAACAAGATTAAGACAGCAATTCTTTAATAAGCCGCCCAAATTGTAGAGGTCACGTAAAAGCGACCGCGCCATATATAAGCGTAACCATCTTAAATGAACGGGATGTTTTCTACGAGTTTTGTACACATTTCTATTGAATTACCTTTTGTGAGTCTTACTAGTTTTCAAAATACACAAATCTGGAGTAGGTCCGTCTGAAAATACTCGCTGCTTTTTTCGGCAAAGTGAAATGAATTTACCTTTCCCTCGCCTCGCCGGCCGGGCGGCGCCAATCAAAACTTTTAACACATTTTAATCTTTCACAATCACAAAAAACAACATCACTCGTCGTTCTGAATTCTGACATCTTTTTGTACAACGAAAAACACTAATTAATGCAAAACAGAAAACTTTATCAAAGAAACATTGGCTGAATCAAACTGCAAAACAACCTGTTATTAACTTATTTCACCCAGGTGATCGCATTGCTCCTGATTGGCCCGTTTGTATGCGCTACGCAACGCAGCCATTGGCCTGATTGTGTGCTGCTGTGCAGGGATTGGCCCGATCGTGAGCTGTTTCTGCGGATTCATCGCACCCACTTGCGGCTAACTTCCTTTGCATGCCGGCTTTTGCTCAGTTTTGAAATTTCTCATAGAATCTATAGATAGGTACAGCAGTATGTATGTAGTGGGGTACCAGTTTCGTTAATGTTAGAAGAGTGCGGATATATGAATTCGCAAAGCCCGGTTGCAAGCCAACGAGTGCGAGAGAGATGAATTGTATTTTTCGATTAATACGCTATATTATGTAGCTAATGACATGTCTATCGAACAGTTGTTTGAAAAATTTAATTTTTGATTGAAAATTTACGTTCGTGAATATTATTTTGTTGTTGTCATTAATTGAGATTCATTAGTAGTGTAAATAAGATTTTGTTAGGGCAAGCCCGGCTTTTGGGCTTGTATGGAGGTACCGCCACTGCATAGAAATAGAAACGCTCGCGCGTAGCTATTGGGTACAGTTTTGCTTGCATGCGCGAACTCTAGGTTATTATAACAGTAGACAAGCGATGACAAAGCAACCGGAATTGGACTTTATTTCCACGCAGAAAGATTTATTTTTATTTGAATGAGCTTGCAGAGTGAGTCTTCTGTGCCTTAGCACTATTATTTATTCTGTGGCATTATGGACTATATCGACTATATACGATCTATGCTAAAGTCACTGTGCTGCCACTACCACGTATAAAAAAAAAGAAAGTCTTCCCGCCAATATGGCGAAGTCTTTATTTTTTCTTTTTTGCAATGTTGTTATTTATTAAATTTTCCTCACATTCGAAGTGAAAAGCAGAGTGTATAACTCGTACATAAAACCCATTTTACCCTCGAATTGACTATCCACCCTCGCCTACGGCTCGGATGGATATATACGTCTCGGGTAAAATGGTACGTTTTATGCACTTGTTGTACAATCTACTATTTATTTCAAAACTCAAATGTTTTTTCTTACCCGACTAGCGCTATGATGAAAGGTAGGTAGTTTGAGATGCCTTTACTGCTTTTCTTATAGAGGGGGATGAAAAGCAGAGTGTATTACTCGCCGTAAATATATTATTTTGCTCCCTTGTAATACAATCTACTATTATGTGACCCTTTTCTAAATCAAATGCCTAGAACTTACAAGTGCGAAAAACATTCATGTTAACGTGATTTCCATCACAGTCGTGCCTAGAATTCTTTTGTGGAAACCTCCACAGCTTTCAAAGGAACGTCTGTAAACGCCTGCAGTGGCACACTGCACTGTACATCCGCTGCCAACGTTTCTATCGCTATTTACACGGCACGTGTGAAATATTGAACAAGGTCCCTGTCTTTTAAAATACGACTTCCTTTTAAAGTATTACATTTTTCCAGTTGTATGTCTCGCGACGAGTGTCAGGACAGGTTTAAAATGTAACTGAACGCATTAAAAAGTTGGAAAGTTATTACTAAAAGCTCACTGTATACATATGCTGAAATAGGGGACAAGGGACCCATCAGAGATGATAAATAAAAAAACGAGCGCGCAATGATTGCGCAATTCGCTTGTCGCCGCCCGCCGCCGCGCTTTCCCGTGGCAAGGCACTATTTGGTAACCTGTGGCCAGGCGGTTAGATTTGAATGTAAGCAGCAGTGGCGGGTGCTACTTCCAAATAAGTCCTAAAGCTCAACTTGTCCTGTACTGTTATATACTTTTCATAATGTTTTTAATAAAGTACATAATCGGTAAAGGGTTCGCCTAGTCAAAAACAAGGTAACAATTAATGCTTGCCATTATTTCGAACCCTATTCATTCAACGTTACCAATAGTAGATTGTACAACAAGTGCATAAAACTTACCATTTTACCCGAGACGTATATATCCGCCCGAGCCGTAGGCGAGGGTGGATAGTCAATTCGAGGGTAAAATGGGTTTTATGTTCGAGTTATACACTCTGCTTTTCACTTCGAGTGTGAGGAAAATAAATAACAATATTGCAAAAAAGAAAAAATAAAGACTTCGCCATATTGGCGGGAAGACTTTCTTTTTCTTTTTTTTATACGTGGCAGTGGCAGCACAGTTACTTTAACATAGATCGTAGCCCATATCATAGTAAGTATATCCCATATGCTCTTGAAATACTTCTTTCTTAGAAAACTCATAAATTTTGCCTAGTTTTACTAATTTAGTAATTTAACATGGACTATTTACAAAATTTAAGAAACAGAATAAAATACGTTAGCTGTATTAATAAAATTTATTTAACGAAGTTTAATATTGTGTGTTACTGTTTACCCGACGACCTTTGTCTTAGAGTCTGAGACTTAGACGAAGATTTTACTTTATGCACTAGAGCATAAAAAGCGATTTTATGCAGCCTATACCCAACATAAACACGAACTTTACGAGCATGAGAAGTGAAAAGTTTATTTTGTTTTTGTTATTCAGCTAAATAATTGGTGTAACTTAGTTTTATCAACGTCTACTTTCTGATATACAATGTTGACCTTTGCTTTTAAATGTTAGTAATTAAAAAGATAATGTTTTACTCGTTACAAGTCTTTTTTGGGGTTCCGTATCTAAAGGGTAAAAACGCAAACCTATTACTAACACTCCACTGTCCGACTGTCTATCTGTCTGTCCTGTCATCAGGTTGTATCTCATGAACTGTGATAGCTACACAGTAATTTTTTTACAGATGGTGTATTTCTGTTCTGTTGCCGCTATAACAACAAATAATAAGAACATAATAAAATGAATATTTAAGTTAGTTTGTATAGGAGCCCCTCCCATACAACAAACGTGATTTGTTGCCGTTTTTTGTACGGAACCCTTCGTGCGCGAGTCTGACTCGCACTTGGCAGGTTTTTCTACGACTAAAACCGTTCTTTTCTTATCAATAAATTGTGAACTCGAGTAATCGTACAATTTGACCTTTAACCTATTATTATAGATAAGTATAGCAATTTTAAAGCCCCGCCTCTTAAGAGATAAATAATTTATTAAAAAATAATTTTGTTGTCTAACCCGATGACGCAGTAATAATCACGCATATTATGCAGCCAGAAGTTGGGGATTCGATTTTGTCGCGAACCCTCTACCGTGAATTGGCGAACCCCACTTTGAAAAACCCTGTCCTAACCTTTTCGCTGTCTTCAAGTTTTTAGGGTTCCGTAGCCGAATGGCAAAAAACGGAACTCTTATAGATTCGTCATGTCTGTCTGTCTGTCTGTCTGTCCGTCCGTCCGTATGTCACAGCCACTTTATTCCAAAACTATAAAAACTACACAGTTGATACTTGGTAGGTAGATGTATTCCGTGAACCGCTGTACGATTTTAATACAAAAATAAAAATAAAAACAAATTAAAGGGGGCTCCCCATACATAGAACTGAAACTGAAAAATATTTTTTTAATCAAATATATTCGTGTGAGGTGTCTATAGATATGTCTTTGAAAATAACATGGAGGTTTCTCAAATAATTTTTTCTCAAACTCAATATTTTGAAAGATAGAGCCTTCCAAAGTGGTAAAATGTGTGTCCCCCCCTCTAACTTTTGAAATAAAAGAGTGAAAAATCTAGAAAAAATATATTCTGTAGATTTTAATAAAAACTTTCAACGAAAATTGGTTTGAACGATACATAGTGAGTACTTTTGAGAATAACACATTTTCAAAAACCGCAAATGTTACTTTGTCATTCATACAAACACTATGAAAAACAAAGTTATATTTTGCTGACAAAAAATTATGTTGGAATTTTGGCAAGGTATAGGCAATCGGTACGTTAAGTGTGTACGGAACCCTTCATGGGCGAGTCCAACTCGCACTTGGCCGATTTTTTGTGTTTTAAGCTCGTAGATACACACAATGATTTCCTACCACCCGATACTTTCCACGCTTTAACAGCTAGTATAAATCATTTGTAATTTATTATTAACCTCGGCCCGTCGCCAGTGATTAGTTACGCGGTGTTTTATGATAACTGCTGACGAGTGTACGACCGAGGGTATTGTCTAGACTCCGCTATGACTAATGTGATAATAACTGTAGAAAATTATAGCTCAATAATAAATGAGTTTTATTTATGAAAAATGCTTATTTCGATCACAAACGCTGACAACACTAATTATGTTTAAACATTCCTTTTAAGTATTTAAGATACCTATCATAGGAAGTAAACCGCTCTTCCTTTTATGGTTAACTAAGTAGTTAAGTACTTTTTTGTTACATTACAAGAAGTTTAATTAAAAAGAAACGCCAATGCATGCAAATTTTATGTTTAGAGATGCAGGTTGTGTAAACAAGTGAATGTTAAGTCTTAATGTTTGTTTGTGTTAATAGTGTGATGTGGTGTGTTAAGTGTATATGTGTGTAAGTGAGCACATTGTTTTATACAGAATTGTTTGTTTTATTATTAGATAGACCGTGGTAGGTACTTACTGTTATTATTACAAACAATATTTATAAAAGTTTCTTATTTTGTATAATTTTGTGCTATAAGAAAGTCTACCAAGTTACTTCTCGTTCTCTTCTAGTATTAAGAGTACTTGTGTACAGTATTGCAGGAAAAACTGTGGTTTTAACATAGATAATCAATTTTATTTGTGGGTAAATAAATGACTTATGACCATATATGTAATGACTTAAAAGGGTTAAGACAAACATTTTAGCATAAATTCTATTGAATTTATGCCATTGCTTTTGATAGTCAGAAGAAACCCTTTTAATGATAAAGCTGCACATGTATGTGGTCACTACCTAAATAATAACT
This sequence comes from Crambus lathoniellus, assembly GCA_949710035.1. Taxonomy (NCBI): domain Eukaryota; kingdom Metazoa; phylum Arthropoda; class Insecta; order Lepidoptera; family Crambidae; genus Crambus; species Crambus lathoniellus. Next base: position 26,667,621 of record OX453313.1, on the reverse strand, counting down.
ATGTAACTGGTTAGCGAATAGTAGAATCAAGTATGATAAGTAGGTAGGTAATATGTTTTCAGGCGGGAGAAGCTACTTATAGGGCTCGTGGTTTTTTACTATCACATTTTTCCTATACTTACAAAATTGCATTGTGAATGCATAAAAATAATATAAAATCTCAAGTAATATGTTTTCTAAAAATAATCCCGATATAGTGGGTAGTAAAAAAAAAGTTCAAAGCTATCTCCGGAATTAATAATCACATTTTTATACATTAATCATTTTATTCCTTAAAAAATGGTAACCCTATAACTGATATTATAGCATCAAATCAAACTATCCATAAAAATGTTAAAATTCATTACAAGTATCGCTGAACTTTATTGTCAGAGAGGCTTTATCAACAACGCCGTGGCGATCCATCAAAGTTAATTAGACACCTGTCAAATACAATTTTAACATTCAGTAGATATCGAGCAGCGTATGCGCAGTGGAAGCCGCTGATATACGTGCAAATTAGCATATTTATGTTAGTTTTATGGCTGTGGTGGTTTTAGGCGCCCATTAGACGATAGGTTTTGCTGTCACTTTGCTATCAGTCACGATTCTTTTAGCCAATCAAAATGAACCATTCATAACGCAGCACGAAGTTCCTCTATACCGATTGGTTAGCTAATGAGCGTCTAATGTAGGTAGGCCTTACCATTGATTTTTCTATTTTTATTTTATTTTTGGCGTTGTAAATAAACCTGACTGAGTTGACTCTTCACGCGTTGTGTTTTATGTTTATAATTCCCATTGCCGTTTCTTTCTTATTTATATAGCATAGCATTGTGTGTGTGTGTTTATTACGTACTAAGTTTCTGCTTACGACTATTCCAGTTTGGATTAGAAATAGAAATAGAAATAGAAATTAATAAAGATTCTTTAGTAAATCCATTTAAATTTTTGCGTCTTAAATTTTTCTTAAAAACTAAATGTATCTCTGCCAAATTTTTTTAACTTGTTCTGTATAGCCATATAGCATAGCCCGAGTGACTTTTTCATGAAATACTCGCACGCTTAGCTTTTTACAAGCTATTTATTAACTTGCCATGTTAGTTAGGTAGTTATTGGGGAACAAATCTTTCAAGCTTAATTTGACCCACTTCCCAGTGTCCGATAGAGCTGAAATTTTTTATACAGGTTTGGTTTAGATGACAATACAATATTTAAGTACCGTCAGCAAAAAGGCTTGTCATTAAAATGAAATCTTTACTAAAAACTTATCTAACCTTGTCTGTCTGTCTGTAGGTATACGATTAAACTCCGAACTCGGGTATCTTATTTAGTTCAGTGCATCGAAGGCCCACTGCATTTGTACAATCTATAAAATTCATTGACCATTAGCTTATCAATCAATTGAGCCGTGACGCCACTCGATAGTAATCTCTGTTCCGTAGTAATAAGACATAAATTATGAATCACTTGGCACAAGAATTCTTCTGTGAGATAACTTTTGACCTATGGCTTTGGGGTTAAACATTGACGTTTGTGGAGGATCACGACCGACTGTGATGTGTACGGTTAATGAGTGGGAACTGTCTTAGATTTGGTTCTTTCGTCACTTTACATTTACATTAAACCTTGTGTATGGAAAATAAGTTTTTAGTAAAAGTATCATTTTCATGACCAGCTTTTTTGCTGACTGTACTTAAAATTTGTATTTTCATCTAAACCAAACCTGTATACAAAATTTCCATCGGACACTGGGAGACAAAGGACATCAGCCCCCCTAGCATGACCATTATTACGTCGATAAACGATAAATGATATCTTCTCTTATCGCAACGAGTTATCTATCGAATTTGCGAGCATGAACAGCATCGATATACGATATGATAAAAGTTATCATGTGCTATGATAGTGATAAATCGTGTGGTATGCTAAACCAATGTTGCTAAGTAAGAAAAAAAATATCATTCATCATTCACTTTTCTTTCACTCTTTTTTTCTTTTTTTCATTTTTCAGTTAGTTGCTCTAGCTCCGAACACAAATATTGTACCATTTCTAAAGAAATTTTATAATTTCTTAGAAATTCGTTGTCCGGGAGCTCGAACGCATTTGTTAAGGTTCGGACGAAAGTCCTTTCCTCTTTCCTTCGTCTTTTTAGTTGTTTTCGTACCAAAATGGTAAAAAGAAACCCTTATGGTGAGACTCAGTCTGTCTGTCACAACTGGACATCTCGAGAACTACTCATGCTACCTATCAACTTGAAATTTGGAATAGTTTTAGATGACGCTTGCTTAACTATTTTGCAAATAAGAGATATATAAAAATAGTTATTTTACTTAAAAATTGGAAAAGGGGCTACTAAGACATATGGGTTATCATATGAAAGAGCGCTGCTTGCACATTCTTAAACATTTTTTCTTTTTTCTTATGCCGCATAGTTTTCGACTTATGATGAAAAATTAAATAAAAAATACCGTTCCCCCCTTGTCTCCGAAGTTTGCATAGAGAAAAATCTGAAATTATTTTATGTGATAGAAGCTTATGTAAAGATTACAGGAAAAATAAAACGATGTCTCTAAAATAGTAAAGTTTTTCAGAAATCATCAACATAAGTAGTTAAATTATATTAGTTCCACTATCGGTCAAAAGCTGGCGTTGACCTAAAACTGCAATATTCTACACCGCAAATGCTCTGACAAATCTAGCCTCACCGATGAAAACATTTCCACGTTATATTTATTTAAATTTATGATGGTACGAAATCCTCGGTGTGCGAGTCCGACTCGCTCTCGACCGGTTTTTTTTCCTCTGCCGCTATTATTTCAAGCCTTACCAAAGGCCTCCTAGACATTGTTGCTGCAACTGAAATTATATTATGTTTTTCATGACACTTTTAAGAATTAAATGTACACAAGTAATAGAGAAACATTTAAAATTGGTATTCTTACCTTTCTTATATTTAAATAAACTGAAAATGAGTGTTATTCTTATGAAATAATGGCTCGATATATGTATCGCGTACTGTAATGGTCGTCGATAAATTTGGTTAGCAGAATGTCAAAAAACGATAACTCACCGCGATAATTATCGTCTTTTTGATGGTCATGTTCGACTGTATCGATAAAAAGTGGTGGTCATGTTCGCTCTATCCTTTATCATATCATATCTTATCGAGGTAATGTCACCGCTATGGTCATGCTCGTTAATTCGATAAAAAATCAATATGGCGGCTTTATCGCTCGATAAGTCGCTTTATCATATCGTGTTTTGTTGGTCATGCTAGGGGGGCAGAAGTGGGTCAAATTAAGCTTGCAAGATTTGTCACCCACTAACTAACTAATTAACATGGCAAGTTAATAAAAAGCTTGTAAAAAATAGAAGTAAAGGATGTCAATAATGTCAATTAGATTTTTGATTGTTTTTTGGCATTCTGTGAATAGTTGAATTATAACGATTATGCCCTTAATCACAGATAATACGAGGGCGGGTCAATAAGTCCGTGACTTTTTGAATTTCTGACCTCTTTACTGAAAAAGCAACACTACTCCTGTCAACAGGCATCTGTCAGTTGACTCCTATCAAAATTCGAACTTGCTGCGTCAGTTAGTTTGTGTTTGACAGCTATCTTTATCAGACTACCCAGTAATTTGAGGAAAAAAATGGAAAAAAGTGAATTTCGTGTTGGCGTTGTTTAATCGCAATATGGAGGAGTATGTTTGGTCTCTGGTGTGTTGTGATGGATCCATGTTTCGCCAACGGTTACATTACTGGGTAGTCTGATAAAGATAGCTGTCAAACACAAACTAACTGACGCAGCAAGTTCAAATTTTGATAGGAGTCAACTGACAGACGCCTGTTGACAGGAGTAGTGTTGCTTTTTCAGTAAAGAAGTCAGAAATTCAAAAAGTCACGGACTTATTGACCCGCCCTCGTATTATACTATACTAGTACTTACCTAAATCTAGACCAACTACCTATTACTGTATTTAATTTATACCTAAAATAAAGTCACTTTCAAAGGACCATTAAAAACGCCCTCTTAATTCGACGCGGGAAACAACCTAAAAATCTGGTTCCAAGAACCTTTATATAAAAGTTTTAACTAAATATTTACCGAACCACAAGTACCTGCCGGCGGTTTTCGTGTACACATAAACCAATTTTCCTTACGACGAATTCAGTTCAAAAATACAATCTTTCATGTCGCCCGAACAGGTAACTAGAGCCGCGGCATGAATCACTCGAGTACTTGTAACTGTTCCGATTACCATAATACCGTGACGTGACGTATCATATTATTATTCGGCCCTATCGAAATTGGAACACGCGCTGTCGCTGAATAAATTGTAACCCGAAGCTCTGTAACTGCTAGGATCTCTATTCTAGTCAAGTCACGTACATTTCTAGGTGCGATTGTTATGCATCAATTCTTAGTTCTTGCACGAACACATGGAAAATGGCAGCAACACGTTTTTTCACTACTAATTAAACCCAATCCCCCTTATTCCAAAACGTGGACTAAAATAGTCCTGGCTTAAAACTGGTACTAAACTGGTGCTGTCACTTTCATTTCCCAAATGAAAGACAGAATTAGCATTAGTTTTAAACTAGGTCTAACTTTTGTCCACGTTTTGGAATAAGGGGGAATATCATTTATTCAGTCGTAGGCTATTACAATCAACGCCATTCAATTGTTTTAGCTTTACATTTTTTTTATTATTTTATGTTTTAGAAACCTTTGATAGTTTTCAGTTCTTATTCGCTATCGAACTAAAAAGTCTCAAGTCTCAGACCAAATAAAAAAGTAAGACGGAACGTCCAGAACTAAAAAGTGACGCCAACAAAACTACACCCAACCGCGTACATACACAGTTACACGCACAACACACATGTAACGAAACTACACCCATTACTAACACACTAAAATCATTATAAAAGCGACTCACGCACACGCACACGGCCGGCGCACGCACACGTACATAAAAAAGTGGCTTCACTTTTTAGTTCGGGTCATTCCGTCTTACTTTTTTATTTGGTCTGAGTCTCAAGTAGGATGTCATCGGATGCCACTATTACAAAAGTATCGAACTTTTGCAACAGTGGCATACGATATTCGCAAATGGTCTCACCTCTACCTGCTCAAAAGATATTGATAGAAATAATATTCGGCGAAACCTCTCAACGTTTCTGTGTAAAGGGGACCGGGGGCAATATGGGGGGGCGGTGGGTGTGAGCCCGGGGGCGGGGGCTAAGTACTTGCTTTTTATTTGATGGCCCTTGTCGATACGGAATCGACTCGTTTCGACTCATTTAACGTTGAATAAACATTATGCTTAATTTTATCTGCCGTAATTTGTATCCTGAATGTGAGCGTACATGTATGTTTAATTAAAATTTTATTTCTTTCGTATACTAGATACCTAATGCGTACGATTAGTTCGAAATGTATATGTAGAATCATTTGATAATTTGTAGTAATTTTGAGCAGATTTATGTAAATAATACTCCTTGGGCTGGGCAGTCGTTGTATTGATATAGACGTCAACAACTGTCAGTCATAGTTGAGTGAAACAATTACAACTTACTAGTGGCCGCCGCGGTTTCACCTGCGTAGTTTCCGTTGTCGTGGGAATATCGGGATAAAAATATCCTATATTGTGTTTTTCCAACCTATCCTATCTATCCCTGTTGCGAATTTCATTCAGATCCGTTCAGTAGTTTTTGCGTGATAGAGTGCAAAAGTGCAAAAATAAATATTTAAGTAATCAAAATGTATGGAACAGCTGATTTTTTTTCCCGATTTCAGTTTTGGTCCCATAATAAAAGTTGTTTGTTTTTATGAGTAGTAATAATCCCTAAAATTATCCGGGGTGATAAAAAATTACCGTATATAATTTATAGTTACAGGAAATAAACTCTTGGATTGGTTGTAATTGCATGGGTTTTTACTTAAACTAGACAATACATCATAGAAAAGCTACATAATAGGTAGGTATCGCAGCACTTATTTTGCTGATTTAAATTTCGTAAGTATCGCAAAAACGTTAAGTAATGCCGTAACATAAAACCGCACAGTTTATATTCCCAAGCTACGTCATGTGTGCTAGCGGCAAACAAATATTTGCGTAGCCAACGAGTTCTACTCGTACAGCCCGCTCGACCACTTCATAGCGAAGTTTGCTTGCGCAGATATACGCTACGTTGTTAAGGGCAGGTTCTTCCAAAAACTGTCTAACTTTGTCTTTATGTGTGAAGAGTAATGAAAATAACTTGACTTTTTCATTTTTTCCATGTTTTTGTTGTTATTTTGAGCATAAATTCACTTTTTGAAAAAGTAGCCTGTGAATAATCTTCTTTCTATATATGTCATACCTATTTTTCTATATAATTTATTCGTGAATTAGAGATTAATAATCGTAAGATATTTTTATTCAAAAAAATATAAAAATTATGAACGTCTTTTAGATTTTTATATTTGAGTTTAGATACGAATATCTTGTTTTTAGCCACAAAATAATCAAGATCGTTTATGAAACTTCAATCATACAGGGTGTTAGGTTAGGATAGTAAATAGTAAAATGTCTCGATTAGTTGCTGAATTTGTTTGAAAAGTTGTTTTCTTTTTTTCATTTCCGACAAAAATTTTTGCTGTAGGTACGTTGTTCAGCATGATGGTTTGAAGCCATGGTTAAAGTTTTTGCAACGGTGCCCAATATTTTTATCTGCAATTTTTATCTGCTCAAAATAAAGAACATTTGGTTGTTTAGTTTTGAATCAAAAATAGGTTAAATTCGAAGATCCTGCCCTTAAGCCCGTGGCGCAGTGGCTAGCGCGCTCGGCCATTTGCAATGGTCGGTCACCGGATGGGTGTCCAACAATTGATTATTGCGAGCTCCTCCGCGTTCGGAAGGCACGTTAAGCCGTTGCTTGGTCTCGGCTGCGGTTGCAGTCCTTAATTTACCACCAATTCGCTTATAGCTCGTGTGGTGGGTCATGGACCGTTCTCTTTATCCATCCATAAGGAAAGCCTGCGCCCCAGCAGAGGTGAAATTTTAGAATTCTTTGTATGTAATCCTATGAAACCTCGCACACCTGCTGGGGCGTTGATTGTCCGAATCGTTACATAGGATTTCTAAATTCGTTTGAGGCTATTGTACACGGGTAGAGTAAACGGTAGATAGACGTGGTAGAGTACTAACTATCTTACTAACTATACTTATGTAGACATCATTGGTAGAGTAGAATATATACTGAAATTTGGTAGAGTAGAGTAACTATAGCACCGCGGGAAAGCTACTCTACCGCTCTACTCTACCGTTTACTCTACCGGTACAGCAGCCTTTAGTTCGGCGCGTCTGCCTCGGACAAGAGTGCGTTCTCTTACACTTTGTCGCCGGCCCGATTGAATGTGGCCAAACTGAAATGCTGCCTTATGTCTCCGAATTCAGTCGGTCCTGCGTCCTCAGGTTAAGGCGCTACTCGGAAAAATATGGACTTTTTGATTTAAAACTATAGGACGGTTACAGTTGTTACAAATCTGGTAATAAGATATATATTTCTTCATACCTTTATCTAGAATCGTATAGTTTCAAAAACACGATTTTATGATTTTGCCTCGACACTTTTTATTTTCGAAAAGACCTCTAAAAAATACGAAAAGTGAAGATTATTCTTAAATGGGGTTACTTACACTATTGGAAATTGGTTTAATTAGTGGACACCAATAATATTGAGGATCGTATAAAAGCATTTTTTTTAAATCGCTGTAGTTTTTTAATACGAAGTGGTTTTGTGTTTTTTTTGCCTAATCTGCAAAATCGGTCTCGCTTCCGCGCGCGTCGTTTTCTCATTGCTATCTCGCTTCAGCACATTTTTCCCGAGTATCGCCTTAAAAATATATATTAAAAGGATGAGGACCGTTTACGCTGCAAATAGTTATCTTAAAAGAACATGCACTTATGTAGACAACAAGCTTTATCCCTTGGACTTATTTTCTTATTCGTCTTAGACCTCATTTAAGAATAATTTAAAAAAAAATTAAAAGAAAAATTGTAATTTATTATTTTGCACACTCGTTTATATTTTCTTTATTGCTCAGACAAATGTATTAATGTAGGAAACTTTAGGTCTTTGTGTAAAATGTGTATTTATTTATGAAATTGGGTGTTTGACTGTTGTTGAAATGTAAATATTTAATTATGACATGCGAAAGTATAACATTATTGAATAACAAATATGAAAAAATAAATTCAATATGTATTATAACAAGCGAATTATGAGCTACTTAATTGTGACTCTAGCCATCTCTTTCTAAAACGAAATTTCTATGGCGAGAGTATGGCATATTGTTTTACTATGGTATGGCGCTATGGAAATGTGACGTCACCTTTCTATAGCGCTCTCCTTGTCTAATTAGTAAGTTTGATGCTCTATATCGCTGAAAATATGCAATATATTTGAAAATAAATACCTATGTTGTGTTATAAGATTTTAAACTTTCGCGTTCCATTATAATTATAAACAAGAGTAACGGGACTCAACGCGACATTTATTATGAAGTACATATTATTATGTACTTACAGCTTGACGTTTCGGCTGTGTTGCAACAACCGTGGTCACAAGCAGACTGGCGGTGCGCGACGACGTCTGTTCGGGCGGGCTTGGAGATCTTCGGCCACCCTCAAATTGTCACTTTTTTTGTTTTTGTCATCGCTAGTGATGGGATTACGGCACACAACACTCACAGTATCGGGGTTTGTTTTGAACGGTAAAACTCGCGGCTTACACTTGTTAATCACTGGATTCCACGCTGATGACAATTTAAACCCGTCCTCCCGATTGAAATTTTTATACTTCTTGATTTCAATCGCTTCTCGTACCATCCTAGTATGGTAATGACGATCGGTGGAGAGGATTTTTGGATCATGTAACTCCATCCAATGATTAACTCCAGCTTCCAGAAGATGTTCAGCTACCGCGGATTTACTCGTCTGTCGATTTTTAACAGCTGCGATATGTTCTTTGACACGTTCTGCGATGGTCCGCTTTGTTTGTCCAATGTATGAACTACCACAACTACAATCGATTTTATATACACCCGGAGTCTGAAAGGGTATTACGTCCTTTGGCGATCGCAGTTGCTTAGATATTTGACATAACGGAGTATATACAGTCTTGATGGAGAATTTTCTGAGCACTGTTCCAACTTTATCCGTTACGCCTTTGATATATGGCAAAAATGCTGCCTGACGACTCACGTCCGGATATTTTACCCTTTTCTTTTGCCTATTGTATCGCTGCGACACCTTGTATCCGTTTCGTTTTAGTACCTCCTGAACATGAGCAAGCTCCGACTGAAGATGTTCAGGGTCACACAAGTTATGAGCTCTGTTGGTCAACGACGTCATCACGGATTGAAGTTGCCGAGGATGATGGTGAGATGAGGCGTGTAGGTATCTATCTGTGTGTGTAGGTTTCCGGTAAACAGAGTGAGATAAAGTACCGTCGTGTCTTACCCTGATCTGCACGTCTAGAAATGCCAAGGCTCTGTTATTTTCCATCTCATAAGTAAACTTTACTTTAGGGTGGATGGAATTAAGGTGATTTATATATTGTTCGACTTCCTGCTGACCTCCGTGGATTACACAAAAAATATCATCCACGTACCTCTTCCAGAGTTTGACAGTTTGGGGTCCAGTAGCTAATGCTATGTCTTCAAAGTGCTCCATCCAGATATTTGCAATGACCGGCGCGAGAGGGCTACCCATTGCAACTCCATCGATCTGGAGGTAAAACTGATCTCTGAACAGGAGATAATTTCCGTCTAAGCAATTTTCAATTAGAACAATATACTCCTCCGGTAGCTCATTATCGTAAAGTTTACCCTTAATAACCTCAAGGCAGTCCTTAAGCGGGACATTCGTAAAGAGTGACTCCACGTCGAAACTCACCATAATATCTCCGGGTTCCAACTTAATGCTCCCTACGAGATCCCTAAAATGGTATGAGTCTTTTACGAAAGACGGTGTATTCCCAACTAACGGTTGCAGCACTCCAGCAACATGTCTCGCCAAGTCATATGTAGGTGAGTCAATTTGACTTATGATGGGGCGCAATGGTATGTTACTTTTGTGTATCTTCGGCAGACCATAAAGTTTGGGAGGTTGCACGATTTTTGGCTTGTGAAGATGATTGTACTCGTCCTCCGTGAAAATATCCTTGTGCTGTTCGATAAGGGCTCGAATACGCCGTGTGACTCTGGCCGTAGGGTTGTAGGCTACAAGTTTGTAGACATTAGTATTCGACATTCTACAAACTTGTAGCCTACAACCCTACGCCCATCATAAGTCAAATTGACTCACCTACATATGACTTGGCGAGACATGTTGCTGGAGTGCTGCAACCGTTAGTTGGGAATACACCGTCTTTCGTGAAAGACTCATACCATTTTAGGGATCTCGTAGGGAGCATTAAGTTGGAACCCGGAGATATTATGGTGAGTTTCGACGTGGAGTCACTCTTTACGAATGTCCCGCTTAAGGACTGCCTTGAGGTTATTAAGGGTAAACTTTACGATAATGAGCTACCGGAGGAGTATATTGTTCTAATTGAAAATTGCTTAGACGGAAATTATCTCCTGTTCAGAGATCAGTTTTACCTCCAGATCGATGGAGTTGCAATGGGTAGCCCTCTCGCGCCGGTCATTGCAAATATCTGGATGGAGCACTTTGAAGACATAGCATTAGCTACTGGACCCCAAACTGTCAAACTCTGGAAGAGGTACGTGGATGATATTTTTTGTGTAATCCACGGAGGTCAGCAGGAAGTCGAACAATATATAAATCACCTTAATTCCATCCACCCTAAAGTAAAGTTTACTTATGAGATGGAAAATAACAGAGCCTTGGCATTTCTAGACGTGCAGATCAGGGTAAGACACGACGGTACTTTATCTCACTCTGTTTACCGGAAACCTACACACACAGATAGATACCTACACGCCTCATCTCACCATCATCCTCGGCAACTTCAATCCGTGATGACGTCGTTGACCAACAGAGCTCATAACTTGTGTGACCCTGAACATCTTCAGTCGGAGCTTGCTCATGTTCAGGAGGTACTAAAACGAAACGGATACAAGGTGTCGCAGCGATACAATAGGCAAAAGAAAAGGGTAAAATATCCGGACGTGAGTCGTCAGGCAGCATTTTTGCCATATATCAAAGGCGTAACAATTATGTTTAGGACTGTTTGTTTCTAATAAAGCTTGCTAGCAAATTTCGCTAAATAGTTCCTCGTTCGTACAACTAAACAGCGGGCGCGAACGCATTATATCTGTCTTGATCAATGGCCGGCGCGCCGCCCGCGCATCTGCGTCCGCGTCTCGTAACCGGTCCGCGCCGGTTTCCCTCTCGTTCGTCTGTCGGCCGATAGTGCCGATAGCGTTATCGAGCTGCGATGTGATGTGACGGCCGCTCGGCTAATGCCGGACGCCTATGCTATGGTGTGTGCCAAAACATTTATTGTATTATTGTGTAGAGTTTGTTGCCAAGAGTTGTGAAAAAAAAATACTTGCGGCGTATTTCAACTACGTTATGTAATGTTTATTGACATATCTTCATTTTGTTAGTAAGTTAGTAAAACTTGTTTTTTATTTAGCGTTAGTTATGGGTCAACAAGACAGCTGTCACAATGACAGATATTAGAATCGACGAAAAAACAAGAAATAAGAGAAAAATCTTAATAAAGGTAACTAGTTGTTAATCATTATTTTAATGAATACGACACGACTACAGTTGCAGTCGGGAATAATTCCGAATCTTTCCCGTGGAATACTTACGAAATATTCCGAAGTATTACGAAACATTCGGAATATTTCGATCGTCGAAAAATACGGGAGTAGGTAACGATAAAAAAGCAGTAATCGGTAAAAAAAGCAGTAGAAAGCAGTTTTGACACTTATTTTTAAATACCTACCTAAGCAAGAAAAATAGTCAATCATAGTAAAAGAAGTATGGATGGATATCTTACTATCTAGGTACCTCTTAAATAAAATGTCTGTGGAAGTTTTAAGTGTAGAAGTAGGTACTTAAGTAGGCACATATGTCATATACCCTACCTAAGTACCTATTATTTTAGCGAATTTTTAATGTTTTTGAATTGCTTGAAACGGATGAAAACATATTTTTAAACTATGATAAAAGGTTTTAAACTATAATAAGGTAAGCCGATTAGAATCGGCTTGTAGGTATGTACCCTTTCGTTTTGCCACTGCTAGGTAGGTACAAAACTCGGCACGGAGTCACGGAGTATAGCCGTCATCGGCATAGCCGTCGAACCACAATATAAGTGGTCGTACCTAGCAATACAAGTGCCGTGCCGAGGCTTAGGTCATCACTTCACTATCACTAGGTAGGTAAGTAGGTAGGTACATAGTATAAAATAAAGTCACTCTCCGCCTCTGTCTGTCTGTTTCTAACCTTTCTTCTTTTAAACCACGCATCGGATTTCGATGCAGCTGTCACTGTTATTTAGAAAATTTATTCTCGAAGGTTTATAAATAAATACCTACACACAAAACATTCTAATTACGTATTTATATAATAGAGAAAAATTACATGTTTTTTGATGAAGCCGTCAAAAAACGATTTTTCGAGCGCTTAGGTACATTGCGAACGCTGCTGGCTAAGGGTGGTGGTATTCCATTCATCAAAGATCTTTGTCCAGTATGCATTGGATCCAAGAAATTGGACGCATATTGGACGACTTTGACGTCCAATTTCATACATTCGACGTCCAATTTCTTGGACAAAGATCTTTGATAAGTGGAATACCACCCTTAACCGTATGAGATACCTAGGGTAAAACCGCCTTGTATCGGCCACGTCCTGGTATCGGTCACTTCCTACGAATTTGATCAAAAACTATTTAATATTCGATATACTTGCACAAATTTTGCTCTATAATGAACATTATATTGTTGTCTTTAAATGAATTAAATGAGGTGGTGATCAAAGTTCATTTGACAGTTCAGTGGCATTGGATGTTGTAACCTGCGCATTCGTGTCGAAATTCACGCCATTTTCTAGTCAAAAATGACGAGTTCGAGGTTACGGGGGAAAGGGTTTGCAACTTATCTAGGAGGTTTAAAACGTTGATTTTTGCTTGTGAAGGTTAAAGAGATTATAACGCAACATTATTGATTAATTTTTTTATGTTTTTTTTTAAATTTTAATAAAAAATCGAATGGCCGGATTTAGGGTTGATTATTTCATAAAAACGCCTGATATCGGCCGTTAAAAATGGTGATGGCCGATACAAGGCAAATCAAAATCCTGATATCGGCCACTAAACATTAAGTCATGGACGATACAAATGTTACTTCATACAAATCTAGGTACACTAGATTAGATACTTAATTTAGGTACTTAATTATAATAAAAAAATATTTAAAAAATCTCGATTTTTTGTTTAGTTACTTTTATGTGGAAGTATCATTGTTGATGTGCAAACTGTAATATTAAATTTAAAATAAATTGTTAATAGTATTTGATTTATAGACTTTCCTTTATTAAAGTTTGTAAAATAATCTAAAATCTCTAAAAAAAAAATCCGACTTCAAAATTTATTTGTTACTATTAGGTAAGAATATCTTTATGCAAGAAAAAAACTAAATCATATTTTTTTTATTTATTCTAAACACGTTAAATTATGTTTGGATTGTTAAAAAAAATCACGGTATATTATGTATGTTTTTTATATATATCTATGTATATCTTTGTATATCTATATCTTTCTTTATTAATTCGAAGTATATTTGTATTGCTCATAATGTAAGCCTAGGCCGATACAAGGCAAACAGGTGGGCGATTTTTGGGCGCAAGTGGCCGATATTAGGGAAATTGGGTGTGTACAAAGAAAAACATCAATATATAAAAATGTTATTCAAATTTCAAATACTTTATTAGTTCATAGGAAAGTCAAATAATAACAGTTTATTAAAAAATACCTCCTAGAAAGCTAGGCTAATAAATGTGAGAATAGGAAGCAAATCAATGTGAAATATTGTTGAGGTGGCCGATACAAGGTGGTTTTACCCTACCTACATCAAAATAATTTACTACGGCATTGTATATCATAGAGGCCTACAAAAAAGACCCGAAGTCGCCTTATTTCTATAGGTTGACTCACAGTAATTTTTATATTTATTAAGTTATTTAAAAATATTACTTTATTTGCAAAGCTAATGTCTCCTAATCAGTATTAATCCTTATCCAAATAAGTACCTATATAAGTTACCTTGGCCATTTAATGTAGGTAAAACGATATCATTGAGGTAGATCAAAATTATCCTTTACCGTATTTCATTTAAATGAACACTTTAGAAGTTATCACAGATTCGAAGCACCCACAAATTGTTCAAACGAAGCCGGGCTGGGTCGCTAGTACCTATAAAAATTAGTGTTTTGCTGTAAGTAGGTACCTACCTACTTTTGTTGTTAATGTCGCCTTACATAGGTAAGGAATAAAATAAACATTCAAATTTTACTTACGCTAATTACGCTACAATAATAATAACAACCAATTCACCATCAATCCATCACTGAGCAAATAGGTAAGCACTTCGTTTTTAAAAACAACGCTCACGTTTATTTTTATCGAAATTGAAATATTTTCTTAGACCGCGAATTATTGCGAAACATTATGAATCCTTCTCTGCGGGGAAGGGGAGCGGTCGAATAATTCCCCGGGGGGCATCGCCTCCCACTCCCCGCCCCGCTAATCTCGCCCGCCCGCCCTGCGCGCCGCGCGCGCCGCCTGCCATGCGCCACTAGAATTTGTTCTGCGGCGGGCGCCGCGCGCCGCGCACGTGTTGTTTGTTCATCCGTCGTCGTCGTCGCCCGCCGGACTCGGGCGCGATATTTTCTAGCAAGATTGACCTAAGATAAAAAAATGACAATATTTTCAAACGAATTTATTTTGAAAAATTCTGATGGAAAGAAACTTTATGAGAAGTATTACGTAATTATTCCGAATACTTCAGAAGTTTTGCAACTGTAGACACGACGCACTGTGAACCAGAATGCCAATCTAGCTGGACAATATTATTTAAGGCTAGTAGTAAGTACTAACCGCTTTAAATGTACATAGTTTGTTATAATCTATATATATAAAAATGAATCCCTATTTCCCTTGGTCACGACATCACGCGTGAACGGCTGGACCGATTTGGCTAATTTTGGTCTTGAAATGTTCGTGGAAGTCCAAGGAAGGTTCTAACGGTGAGAAAATAGGGGAAGAGGGGGTAAGTGGGGGTAAAGTAGAAGTAGGGTAGGGTAGGGTATAGGTAGGGTAGGGTATAGCTAGGGTAGGGTAGGGGTAGGGGTAGGGTAGGGGTAGGGGTAGGGTAGGGTAGGGGTAGGGTAGGGGTAGGGTAGGGTAGGGTAGGGGTAGGGTAGGGTAGGGTAGTGTAGGGGTAGGGGTAGTGGTAGTGGTAGTGGTAGGTGTAGGGTAAGGGTAGGGTAGGGTAGGGGTAGGGGTAGAGTAGGGTAGGGGTAGAGTACGGGTAGGGTAGGGTGGAGTAGGGGGTAGGGCCACGGGAACGAAGTCGCGCTGGGTCAGCTAGTAAGTTATAAAAAAAGGACACAAACCATATAATCACGAGAAAACCAATAACCTCTTTACGCTGACCCTTTTTATTAAGCATTTGGTACGTGTGTGAAGGTCTAGTTAAATTGGACTTTTTGCTTAGTTATATTATTAAGTGTTTTGAATTTTAGTTCGATATTTAACATCTTTACATTAGTTCTGTAAAAATATTAAGGAATAACACTTTACCAATTTCACAAACTAGTTTAATTAATAAAAAAACGATTAAATTATCATGATGCCACTAACTATTTATTATAAGTAAGTACTTAGAATTAAATTTATCTTTATTCAGATCCATCACAACTAAGTAAGCTCACATTTGCTAAGCTATCCTCATTTCTGACTTTTCTAACGAAATCCAATACTTTTGAATACGTCATTGTACGTTTTTCTTCAGGAAGCCGCTCCAGTTAAAAAGCCAGCAGCTTCC